>CM038147.1:508376769-508716769 GCA_021437245.1 Aegilops speltoides
GCTGCTGATATCGTTCAACGATAGTAGCGCTGGTTAAGGCGCTACTACTATGAGTTAACTATAGCGCCTTATTAGTAAGTAGTGAGGCCACCCGCTGCCGCTGCTAGCCTGAAAACCTCTGTTGCTGCTAGAAGAAGAGGAAGAAGAAGGTAGAAGAAGAAGAGGAGGAGGAAGAAGAAGAAGAAGAAGAAGAAGAGGAGGAGGAGGAGGAGGAGGAGAAGAAGAAGAAGAAGAAGAAGAAGAAGAAGAAGAAGAAGAAGAAGAAGAAGAAGAAGAAGAAGAAGAAGAAGAAGAAGAAGAAGAAGAAGAAGAAGAAGAAGAAGAAGAAGAAGAAGAAGAAGAAGAAGAAGAAGAAGAAGAAGAAGAAGAAGAAGAGGAGGAGGAGGAGGAGGAGGAAGAAGAAGAAGAAGAAGAAGAAGAAGAAGAAGAAGAAGAAGAAGAAGGAGAAGAAGGAGAAGAGGAAGAAGAAGGAGAAGAAGAAGAAGAAGAAGAGGAAAAGGAAGAAGAAGGAGAAGAGGAAGAAGAAGGAGAAGAAGGAGAAGAAGAATAAGAAGAATAAGAAGGAGAAGAAGAAGAAGAGAAGAAGAAGAAGAAGAAGAAGAAGAAGAAGAAGAAGAAGAAGAAGAAGAAGAAGAAGAAGAAGAAGAAGAAGAAGAAGAGGAGGAGGAGGAGGAGGAAGAAGAAGAAGAAGAAGAAGAAGAAGAAGAAGAAGAAGAAGAAGAAGAAGAAGAAGAAGAAGAAGAAGAAGAAGAAGAAGAAGAAGAAGAAGAAGAAGAAGAAGAAGAAGAAGAAGAAGAAGAAGAAGAAGAAGAAGAAGAAGAAGAAGAAGAAGAAGAAGAAGAAGAAGAAGAGGAGGAGGAGGAGGAGGAGGAGGAGGAGAAGAAGGAGAAGAGGAAGAAGAAGGAGAAGAAGAATAAAAAGAGGAAGAAGAAGAAGAGGAAGAAGAAGGAGAAGAAGAAGAACTAAATATGGCAAAAAACTACTCAGAAATAAATAGAAGAAAAAAATAAATCAGAAAAAAAATAACTATATAAAAAATTACTCAAAAATAAATAGAAGAAAATAAATAATGCAGAAAAGAAAAAAAATTATAAACAAATGTTGGGGCGCTGTCCTGTGGGTCTGCCAGACCTTGGGTGTGCAAATACATGCCCAGTAGGGCCAGCAGGCTCACAGGGCAGCGCGCCCTAGTTAAGCCCAGAAGCCTGCTAAATAGAGGAGTTCGAAAGGGCAGCCGCGGCTGGGTTTATAAACCAGTGCGGCTGCCCTTCGCTCGTCGAGGTGGGACTAAACGTAGCGCACTGCGGGTGGCAGCGCACAGACATTAGTACCGATTGGTGGCTCCAACCGGTACTAATGTGTTACTCTTTAGTACCGGTTGGAGCCACCAACCGGTACTAAAGGCCCTCGTTTCCCGCCGCTTGGGCTGGCCAAAATTGGCCTTTAGTACCGGTTGATGGCTCCAACCGGTACTAAAGGCTCCCTCTATATATACTACACTTACGAAAAATCAGTTATCGTCGCCACTTCCTGTTCCACTTCTCGCGCGAGAGTCCTCTCGATCTATCTCCGACGACGACGATGCCGCCGCGCCGCCGTGCCGTCGCCCTCGCCGCCCCCGTCGCCCATCGTAAATGCGCCGCGTCCCCCGCGCCTGTTATCGTCGCCGCCCCCCGCGCCCGTCTCGATCATCGCCGTTCCGGCCGCCGCCGCCCGCCGTTCTGTCGCCGTCCCCCGCCGCCGACGCCGTCTCGTCACCGTCCCCCGCCGCCGCCGCCTCGTCTCGTCGCCGTCGCCCCGCCACCCATCGTCGCCGCCCCCGCCGCCCGTACGCGCCCGGCCCATCGATCCACACACACACACACACACACGCATACACACATACACACACACACTACACACACCACACACACACATACACACACACACACACACACTACACGTACACTACACATGTACGTACACACATATACACACACTACACACACACACATAGTTTTTTACTTATTTTCTGTTTTCTAATGTTTAGATGAATTAATATATAGACGAACTAGTTTATTTTTATAGTAAATGCTTAGTTTGAACTAATTGAATTAATATAACTAGTTTATTTGTAGTTAATGCTTAGTTGAACTAGCTGAATTATATATATATATATATATATATATATATATATATATATATATATATATAACTAGTTTATTTGTAGTAAATGCTTAGTTGAACTAGTTGAATTAATTAATATAATAACATGTTTATTTTTAGTAAATGCTTAGTTGAACAAGTTGAATTAATATATATATATATATATATATATATATATATATATATATATATATATATATATATATATATAACTAGTTTATTTGTAGTAAATGCTTAGTTGAACTAGTTGAATTAATTAATATAATAACATTTTTATTTTTAGTAAATGCTTAGTTGAACTAGTTGAATTAATATAACTAGTTTATTTTTAGTAAATGCTTAGTTAAACTAGTTGAATTAATATATAGAACTAGTTTATTTTTAGTAAATGCTTAGTTTGAACTAGTTGAATTAATATAACTAGTTTATTTTTAGTAAATGTTTAGTTGAACTAGTTGAATTAATATATAGAACTAGTTTATTTTTAGTAAATACTTAGTTGAACTAATTGAATTAATATAACTAGTTTATTTTTAGTAAATGCTTAGTTGAATTAATAGTAGTAGTTGAATTAATTGAATTAGTAAGTGTTTAATATTTCGCCTAATATGAACATAGGAAATGTCGTCTGACGACGAAAAAAAATTCATTATGTGCGAATACTATGAAGACTAGCGCGGCCAGTGCGACAGAAATTTCCTTGTTGATGGTAGGCGATTCAGCATCAAGCTGGATGAGACCTTCGAATTCGATACAGTAAGTCACAACGACAAGTCTGTTTTCGTAATTAAGCATGACTTATATATGCTTCATTTTCCTGACTTATAATTTTTAATTTTCACTATTCTACTAGCGCATCCCCTGCCATGCAAGAATTTTTTTCTTGGATAAGATAGGTTTCAAAGATATGGAAACTATGGAGGTAAAGAGAGCTTACCTGAAAACTGAGCATGATGGTTATACTTTCAACGTCAAAGTATACAATGCACACACGTACACCTATTTTGAATGCAAAACTTGGCAAGCACTATGCAAGGCTTATGCATTTGAGCCTGGTATGGTTATCACCTTTGATATTCGTCCGGAAGATGATATTGAAGTTAATAGAGACATATGGGTCGATGTGCAGACGCCTCCAGTTCTACCATTATGTGAGTTCTTCTCAACTATATTTTTGTCTTTGATATTGCTTATTCAAAAATAGCTAACAACTAATTTTTATTGACAGCTTATCTCCATTCAACCAAACATGTCCGGCGCTTGGTAGACAGGACCTACTACTGTCCCGGAGCTGAACTAAACTGCGAGGAGATAAGTCATTATGTTTCATGGCTTGAGGATCTTCATACTGTCAAGACAAATTTTCTTCCTGCACTTAGAAATGTTAGTACTCAAAACGTGCGACCAATAGTGATGATATTGAACTACGGTCACATCTCTTTAGGAATGATGGTAAGATATTTACTGTTTGTCCTCAGTGCATACTTTGCATACATAATTTTTTTGCTAAACTTTCATTGCTAAGTATATTAATTAAGTACTATACGATGTTCTTCAACAGGGACTCCTGATGACAGTTGTGCCTCAGGGTATCGAGACTAAAGGTCAGATGTCAATTGTTAGCTTACGACCAAGATATCCTGCATTACACATGAATGCATTCAGGATTTCTAGAAGCGATGAATGCTTAATAGTGAAAGATTGGAGGAAAATTGTTAATGATCGCAGAGAAGTATTAGGGGGCAGCAATGAGAAGCGCAACCCACGATTAGGAGACAGGTTCATCAGCATGCTCCAGTATGATCAATCAAGAGAGCTATATATGCTTTATGCTATTTTACCAGAGAGAGAGTAGCTAGCAGGAGTGATTTAGCTAGTTCTTCATGATGCTCTTAATTAGTACTCGATGTCCGTGTTCTTCGTTCTGAACTTAAGTGATTTGCTTTTGTGGTGTTATATATGAACGCTTATAATATCATGACAATCATGTATGTTGAACTCGATGATATTTTTGCTTCTGGTACAAGTGAATGTTTCTTCTTTAAGCTAGTAGTGCTGGTGGTGATATTTTTCCTACGTTACCTAAGTGATCAAGTATATGCCATATCCGTATAGTTGATCAAGTATAATATGCCATATCCAATAAATGCATTCAGTCGAAACTCATCCGCGGTACTTTCACTTAATGATTTAACAACTCATTATAATGTAAAACAATCACTAAATTAAATTGAAAACACAAAATTAAAGAAAAATTAAAAAAAACACCCAAACATTTAGTACCGGTTGGTGTTACCAACCGGTACTAATGCCCTACACGCAAACGGGCCTGGCTCGTGCCACGTGGTGGCATTTTAGCGCCGGTTCGTGATGAACCGGTACTAAAGGGAGGGGACCTTTAGTCCCCACTCTTTAGTGCCGGTTGGCGAACCGGCACTAAAGCCCGTCACGAACCGGCACTAAAGGCCGGTTCTGTACTAGTGCCATGGCCTTAAGGCCACCAGAGACGAGATGGACCAGGCGCCGGCGAGAGGCAGAGGAACCCTAGCCTTTTTTTGGAGAGGAAGCCGCCTAGCACGCGAAACTTTGGACCAACACACAGAAATATAACCATAGACACTTGTTTTAATAGATTGATCTCTAAAAATGTGCAATTAAGTAGTATCCACGCTTGTGTGGATTATTGGTGTATCCGCAAGAAGGCAACATGAGAATCTCCCACTTTACTGGACTCAGATTCGACATGCACTCTCGCAACTGATTCATAGTGTGTCATATATATCCTTTTCATCTGTCACAACCGCAAAAAAAATCCTTTTCGTCTGTCAGAAATATTCATTTTCTTTACTTACTCCCGTCCACTTGTCCCACCCGTCTTAAGTCCTATAAATTTTCAACTACCCTTCTTCACGCTCTCTTAACAATCTACATCATTTTATCTATAAATTGGTCCAGCCTCACTGCCTTCTTCACGCTCTCTTAGCAATCTACATCCTTTTATCTATAAATTGTTTGTCCAGCCTCATTGCCTTCTTCAAGCTCTCTTAGCAATCTACATCCTTTTATCTATAAATTGTTTGTCCAGCCTCACTGCCTCTCCTCGTCTTCCCAATACCACTCCATTTTTCGTTTTGCTAACTCATTGGCTTCACGAGGTCTATTGGAAATTTGGAATAGGAGGCACCGGGACATACAAATTAAGGTGCAGATCGCATTCACATGGAGTTCTAGACTGCATGCAAGTGGCTATGGTTCCTTGTGAGGACCTTATGGTGCACGGCGGAGCAAGATAATCGTTACCTGGTGCACATGCACCAGGATAACAAGAAAGACATGTAGCGTTTAGGCCTGAAAATTGCTATGTGCACGAGATTAAGCCGTCACGAGTGCACCTGGTTTGTAAAGATTCAGCTACAATCCTGCACCAACGGACGCGCTCCTTCTTTCCGTCGCGGTCGGCGTCCTTGTACATGGGCTGGTGAGGGTGGTGCATGAGGTGTCTGTAGTAATATGGAGGTGGGGCGTAACAATAACACCAGGAATCCATATGTGTCTATCCACGTGCGGTGGTGTTCTAAAATAAAATTCGATGTGTGTTGGACTACAAAAATCTACTCCCTCCGTAAACTAATGTAAGAGCATTTAGAATACTAAAATAGTGATCTCTCAGAAATATTAAATCTACCAACTCACACTTTTGTGAGGCCGCTGTTCACTTTTGTGAGGCCGCTGTTCAGGTTGACGGCCACCCTCTTCCCATACTGTTGGCACTGATCGTCAGACTCACCAACCGCCGCCATCAACCCTGCCTTGATGTACCATGAGACTATATTGTTCAAAAATTAATTTTCTCACTTAACTAATTTTATTTTACATTTTACTAATCTCCATTTGATAATTTGATATCAAAGTGTTATTTTGTCATTTAAATCGCCTCTAATTCTGACATCACATATGGTGTCAAATTTGAGCTGTACTGATCGGTGATATAGAGGTTCTAGTGGCAACTAAACCCTAGCCACAACTCCATCTCCTCCCCCTCTTGCTGCCACCGGGGTGAACCGGTAGGCAAAGCCTGTGCGACGCCTCTGGCTACGAGGCCGAAGGCTGTTGATCATGGGGCCTGTGGTAGAAGGTTCGGTGGACTTCTGTGGGTCGGTGACATGATGTGTGGACGAGTTGCGGTCTCCAGAAGGTAATGATTCAAAATGGTGTTGGTGTTGCAACGCGACATTTGTCAAGAACAACAATAGACTTCGGCATCCCCAAGAATTCCAATGTAATTTATTTTTTACGTATGAGTCTGTTTGTAAGGACCTATGATACTTGATTTATGGCCTTGAGCCTCTTTTGCAAATAATAATAATATATAAACCGCATGAGTCCGGCAGAGCTCTTCCCTCTCCTTCTACCTAGGCCTGGAAGTGAAAGAGCTTGACAACGGCGTGAGAGTCGTCGAGTAGTAGCGAATGCAACAGGACTGATGCAATATCAACACAAATATGTAGTGTGATGTGTGGTCCGTGCGCACCGCTCGAGCTGCCTCGGCGTGTGTTCGCATAACATGGAGAAAGTAAAGGGAGAGACACATAATGTTTGAGGGAGGGGCAGGAGAAAGAATTTCCGTGGCATTCCTGGTCTTGGCGCTAGAGATATTTTTCGCAATATATGACATCAAAACACACATTGAAGGAGGGGAGACATAGGGGGGACAGGCATGGCGCCATGTGAAGTTCTGACCTCACCAAACTCCTCGTCCATCTCGGTCCCACCCTTGTTCAGTCTTATAAATTATCATCTACCTTCTTCATGCTCTCTTTGCTACCCCATCCTTTTATCTATAAAATGTTCGTCTAGCCTCACTGCCTCCCCTCATCTCCCTACCCTTCCACCTTTCGTTTTGCTAACTCATTGGCCTAACCATTTGTGCGGTCTAATGGAATAGGAGGCACCAGGATATACAAATTAAGGTGCAAATGGAATCCGCATGGAATTGCAGACTACATGCAAGTAGCTATGGTTCCTCGTGTCTATGTGCAAGGATCTACTCATGCAGGGCAGGCACGAGGAACATGCACCCGTGTCAACATAGAGATTATTAGCGATTAAGCTTGAAGATTGGGACGTGCAGCAAGACTATGCCGTGACGGGTGCACCAGGTTCACAAATTTTCTTCTACAACCCTGCACTCCAGGCCACACAACAAGTTTCCATCGCCCTCGCCTCGGCCTACCTTGACATGGGCTGGTGAGCGTGGTGCACGCGGTAGTTGTAGCGACAGAGTTCAGGAGTAACAGTAACACCCGGAATCCATATGTATCGATCTAACACTATGTACGTTGGTGGTTCCAAAATGAAACTCCATGTGTTGGACTACAGAAATTAAAAAAATGTACGTCTCCCTCAATCAAAAATATAAAATCTACCAATTCGCGTTTTGTGACGCCGCTGTTCAGGTCCATGACCAGCCGCTGGCTCCATTGCCGACACCCCATCGACATTCAGCGGAGCCTTCTGTTTGGGAGAGAGCTAATTCAGAAAGGGGTTCGATGGGTGTCGGCAATGGAGCCAGGATCAAGATCATGGTAGACAACTGGATTCGGGTTTCCCCTCTGGAACTTTCAGCAGCAAACTCCCTTTAACTGCTACTACTACAGTTCAGTTCCTTATGACGGACTCCTTGATGGCGTGGGATGAGGAAACAGTGCGGAGTTTCTTTTCGGACGTTGTTGCTGACCAAATCTTGCAAGTCCCGATCAGCTAACATGGTGGAGAGGATTTTTTATATTGGCCACATCATAAACTCGGCATCTTCACGGTCAAATCTGGGTATAATCTGGCTCGAAGTGAGATTTTCTTCTCCTCTAAAAGTGGAAAGGACCAGGGGCTGGCTTCCAACCTACAATTGCAAGAGAAAAACTGGAAGGCCCTTTGGGCTGTCATTTGCCCAAACAAAATGAAGATTGTTATGTGGCGCGTCGCGCATGATTGTCTACCTACTGGGCACCAGCTAGTGCATCGCATTGATTTCAATGTGATGCACTACATATTTCAATGTGTTATTTTGAAATTAATTTGTGGGCACGTTTGCTGTCAATGTTGATGCCGCCTTGTTTCCCTCGACTCGACGGATGGGTATTGGTGTCCAAGGTTTTGGTTACCGGTCGAAATTTCGAGATTTCCCATGGTTACCTCGTATTTCCGTGCCCCTGGGTAAATCCACGTACCAAGCAAAAAATACCAGTTTTTTGAATTTTTTGAATTTAAACACTCGATTTGTAGTAAAGTACATAGGATCTAATTAATACCACGAGAGTTGGTTCTGGCCGTGTTAGTAGCAACCTAGTTCCTGTTTTAAGAGGTTTCTAGTTCAAATGTTCGTTCGTTAACTTATTTGAATTCAAAATTCAACTATAAAATTTGTCCGAAATATTCTCGGTACTTATCAGTATTTCTCGGTAACCGTGGTAACCGCATTTACCAGTCCCCCTCGGTAGAAATGCCTCATTCGGTAACCAAAACCTTGTTGGTGTCGTCGTTCGAAATCACAGTGGGGACTGTCTTGTTGCTTGCAACGAAGTGTTTCCTGGTATTACTGAACCAGAGCTTGTTGAGGCTCTTGCCATTCGGCACGCTTTGAACATCTGCCAAGCTGAAGGCTTCATGCATATCAGTCTAGTGTCAGATTGCCTCTCTATGGTGAACAAGATCAGGTCTCCTGTCCAAGATCGTTCGAGTGTGGGCGCCGTTGTCTCCGACATCAAGTCTCTGGCTGTTAGTTTTACCCACTGTACTTTCTCACATGCCAAGCGTGGACTGAATGTAGCGGCACATAAACTAGCACGGAGCTGTGAGCTAGCTGTAAACTGCTTTTACCGTGGTGTGGCTCCGGATTGCATCCGGGACGAACTGTATTCTGATGTTCCTTAATCTATGAAGTACTGTCTTTCTCAAAAATAAAGTGCTCTCCCTCCTCCTCCCTAGGCCTGGTAGTGAAAGAGCTTGACGGAGGCGTGAGAATCGTCTAGTAGTAGCGAATCCAACAGGACTGATGCAACAGCAGCGCAAATATGTAGCGCGTTGTGTGGCTCGTGCGCTGCTGCTCGGGTTGCATTGGCGTGTGTGTGCATAACATGGACAAACGGAAAGCGTGTGGGGAAGGCAGAGACAATTATATATTGTTTGATCCAGACGGGGCAGGAGAATGAATTTCCACGGCATTTATGGTCTTTGCGCTAGAGATATTTTTGGGGTGATCAGAGCGGTTGTCGATGAAATTACCTGAGATAGGGTGACCTAAAGGTCCAAGGAAGGTCATCAAGAAATTTATTTTTATTTTATTGATATTGATATTTTTCTTTCCAGATTTTTGATAAAGTGTAATATATTAATATCAAAATGACCTTTACTACATCTGGCGTCTCAACGCCATCATCTGAAGTTTTTGTCGAGACTTTGAGGTTGCCAACAACCAAATTATTAAAAAGAAAGGAGAGATCAACAAGAGTCACGCTGAGTTTTTTTTGACCGCAATTAGACTTTATTTCACAAGAAAATAGACATGTCATTTACAAGCAGATGAGAAATAAAATTGGGCATCTCATCATCCCAAGAACCAGAGAGTCTAGTAGTAAAAGAGTTCTTTGCTAATTCACCTACCACCTGATTGGCCTCTCTATAGCAATGTTTGAAGGAAATGGACGCAAAGTCCATCATAAATTGTTTACACTCTGTGATGGTAGCTACCTCCGGGCCTAAGTAATCATCAAATTGGTTCACCGAGTCCACTGCGAAGGAACAATCTGATTCAAGTTCTATATTGCTGCATCCAATGTGAGCTGCCAAGTACAACCCGTTTCGGATGGCAGTTAGCTCAGCTGAGTCAACTCCATTGATGTTTGGAACAAACCAACTTGCTGCCGCAATAAAATCACCCCGGTTATCACGAGCCACAGCACCACAAGCACATGAAAGTGTTTCATACTGAAAGGAAGCATCAACATTTATCTTCACTTTCCCATGTCCTTGTTTCCTCCTCATGTGATCATTCTTCCTTATTGTACCTTTGGGTATAGTTGATCTGAGATAATTTGTCGCCAAAACCTTGATGGCTAGTGCAGTTTTTTCCGCCGTTTGGACTTTAATTCCTTTTAATATCTGTCGGCGCTGCCACCATATATACCATCCTGCTACAACTACAAGCTCCGCCGTTGGTACCTCCGCATCATTGCCCTGAAGCTTTGATAGAATTTCCATCGTAATAGACCATTATATATATGTCCTCGGCAACAGCTTCCCGTATGACTTGTAACAAGCCCAACTGCTCCCAAACTTCAGTCGCTCGTCGGCACTTAAATAAGCAGTGTTGAATGTCTTCCGCCCCGACTGACCAAACTGGGCATTGAGTTGAGCATGGGATGTGTCGGTTTGTGTCGGAGATATACCCCGCGGTATGACCCGGCCCGACCGGATATATGACCCGGCCGGGACTTGGCGGTTCATCGGTAACCCGCCTGAAGAACGGCAACTCACCGTTCTGGCGACTCACTGGTCCGGTGACTCATCGATGACCGTGATGGTGGGTCAAATAGATGATAAGGTCCAAGGCCCAGAAGGCCGGCTCATATTACAGTGAGCCGGCTAGAGGAAAGGCATGAGGAATATTTCCCTTACAAGGAAGCAAGACCCGGTCTTGTATCCGGCTTGTATTAGAAGATAAACTAGTCCTAATCCTACTAGGACTCCACATGTAATCAGATCCTCCAAGTTATATAAGGAGGGACAGGGCACCCCAAGAGGGAGAAGTTTCACAAGTTGAGACAGACAAGTCAATAGCTCTCAGGAGAGAGGTAGCCAAAGAGCACCCTTGTAATCGTGAGCACCATGATCAATATCAATGAAGCATGATGTAGGCTTTTACCTCCACCATGAGGGGCCGAACCTGTGTAAAAAACTTCGCGTCTCTCATCCCACTCAACCCCTCTCAAGCTACTACGTAGATATGTTGGCCTCACGACTAAGTCCTTTTCACGAGGACATCTGCCGTGAGAAATTCACGACAGTTGGCGCCCACCATGGGGCGTGCGCACGGTGGTGTTGAGTTTTTGGAGGGATCTCTCCTAGGGATCGAGAAGCTCGTGATTGGACATATGAAAAAGAGCTGGCGCGGAGCAATTGTCAAGATAACCCAGTGTATAAGAGCAACTCTAGCAGACCCCGCAAAAGGCCCCGACCCGCAAAATAACTGCCAAAATACGGGCCAGCGCGGAAAATCCAGCCCGAACAGACACCGCATCCTCGTTCAATCTGCAAATATTTTTGCGGGGCACGACAAAAGATCTCCCTAGACCTCTAGTTTCACGGGGCGGGAGCAAGACCCGAGCTCGGCCTCTAGTTTCACGGGGCGGGAGGTGGCGGGAGGGGCATTTTCGCGCTGCCGTTCCCGCTCCTCCCACCCCCAACCACCATTGCTCCCGCCACCTCCCGCTCCCGTTCATCCTCCCCGGCAATCTGTCGCCGCCATGGATGACACCTTGCCCTCCCCTGTCTCTGTCGAGGTCGCGCACGCTCAATCCCCTCGGGCGGATCTCATCACCGGCCATGTTGGCCCTGCCGTCGCCTAAGGCACCACCGCGGCTGATCGCAAGCGTCAGGGCAGCGTGCTAGTGCAGGGCGGGAACCCGGCTGCCCCCGCCGGCAGGGCCCGCGCTCCAGGCGCCAATGTGGCTACGCGGTCCTGGCCGGCAGCGGCGAAGGTCGCCAAGGTCCCGGGCGCAAAGCGGATGAAGATTCCGGCTACAAGGAGGCCGGCTACTTCATCCACTCCCCCCGGCCCGGAAATAGGTTCCCGACGATCCCGTTCAACGGTGATGCTCCCACCGCAGCCGATGTGTTCGACAAAATGGGTGCAAGGTATGGCTCGGTCATGCATTTACTCTTTGGTCATGGAAATAATCTTTGCTTTCCCGATTATAGTTCATGACTTGTTGCCGTTCGCTATAGAGGTGGTTCGAACAATGCAACTGCCAAGTTCGTGAACTTGTTGGACACCAACGCCGTTGACATCGATGAGGCCCCATTCGCCGCATGTGAGTACAATGAAACGGAGGGCGGCGTGGATGATCATGGAGGCGCAGAAGAATTGGAGGATATCGATCGATTGGCGTATGAGGAATCGCAAGCAAAGAGTGGAAAAAGCCAAAGATCGAAGAACTACACGATCTTGGAAGACCAAATCTTGATCAAGGCATGGAGTGCGGTATCTCTTGATGCATGCACGGGTACTTCTCAAACCGCCAAGAGGTATTGGTAAAGGATCGAAGATAAATACTTCCGCATGATGGCAAAGTACCCCACTAGGACTCCACGCACCTTTCGGTCTCTCCAAGGGCGTTGGGACGTGATCAAGCCCATTTGCAGCTATTGGGCAGATTGCTTGGAGCAAGTACGCAATGCACCTCCAAGTGGAACCGTGGAGTCTGACTATGTGAGTTCATTTTACCTTTGTTCAAGTTGTGTAAATCACATTGCATCATTCAAAATGAATGCATCATATGAAACATTGCATTGTTCAAATTTTGTAGGACAAAATTGCCCAACATAGGTACAAAGACATGGAGGCTTCGGAAGGAAAATTCTTCAAACTAGATCATTGTTGGGAATTCCTCAAGAATTGCGACAAGTGGGCGTTGATAGAGAAAGAGTCCCCACCGAAGAGAGGTTCACTTACAAACATGGATGAAGATGATGATGATGATGGCCCAAGGAACTTGAACAAGCCCGATGGCGACAAGAAGACTAGGGAGAAGATCAAGAGAGAGCACGAAGCGGCGAGTTTGAGGGAGAAGATTGATGCCATGGTGTAATCAAATGAGATGGTGCTTTTGAAGTCGTTGGATATCAAGAAAGAATTGACCGAGAAGAAGGGACGGGAGAAGCATGAGAAATGCGAGTTTCTCAAGGAAGGGGGGCTGCGCGAAGTGGCCATTGAGGAGAGAAGAGTACGTGCCGCTGAGAACAAAGCCACGTCCATGTTGCTCGCCGAAGATAACAAGATATTGTCAATGAACCGCAATGACATGGACGACCTCACCAAAGAATGGCATGATATGGCAAGAAGAGAAATCTTGAAGATCAGGAGAATGGTTGCATGGGCCATTGCGTGTTACAGTGGGGGATGTGAATTCGGTGGGGGGGGGGGGGGGGTTGGAGCCAATGTCGCCGACGCGTTCAGTGCACCAGCCGATGATTTCGCTGCCGGCGTTGGCACAAGCGCCGGAGGTGGATTCGGTGGCTCCGATGCTCTCCATGGACTCGATGGCGCGGAGTGAAGATCAACCAAGATGATGCCGGACGTGGCCGTCGCTTTTACAAGTCCTTTTGCGTTTGTCCTATCAAAACTATGCTTTATTTCGCGCGTGAACTATGTTTTAGCGTTTGAATTTGAACTTATTTGTCCAAAATTGAACTCAGTTTAGCTTATTGGGTTTCTCGGTTTGCGGGTCCGCGAGGCGCGGCCCGAGCAGATCCCGCGTAGCCGACCCGTAAAAATGCATACTCGGTCCGTTTTACGGGTCTGAGTCTATTCTCGGGCGCGCCGGCCTGCATACGCCCTTTTCCGCGAACTGCAAAACACATATGCGGGTTCGTATTTTGCGGGATCTGCTAGATTGAGATCAAGAAAAGTTAGGGCTTCGTCCGTGGGCCGCTGCTGTCCGTATTTTTCGATCAAGATCGATTTCTGCGCTGTTGTATGACGCCGCTACACCCGCGCATCGCTGTGTCTGTTCTGATTTGCCCAATCATAAAAGACAGAAGGCAGCCGGTCAGGGGCATCAAGCCCCGTGTCAGCTGTTTGGTAGCCGCTGCAATGTGTACGGGTGTGGCAACAACGGCGATCAAACCCTGCAGAAGAGAGATCCACGTGTCTGCTGTGTGCCGATCAAAGCAAACCAGATTACCACCCTCACCTCCGCCTCGCTATCGAACCACCCTCACCTCCGCCTCGCTGACGGATCGCCTCAAGTCGCCGCGGCCACGTTTCGCCTCGGATTTTTCTACTCCGGAGACGGCCTTGTGCCTCTTCTACTTCCTCAAGCTGCCGCACCGCGAGTCGCCGCCTTCACCGCGGGCTCGCCGGCGTGCCTCCATTGACCGGCCCTGAGCCGCCCGCTTCGTTGCCCTCCGAACCTGTTCACGCCAAGCCCCCCTGGCCTCGCGCTTGAGCCGCCGGATTCCGCCTCTCCAGGGCCCTCCTCGAGCACTGTTTCTGCCACAAACGACCTGCGTTGCTCCGCCTTGCTGTGGGACTCTTCCTGCATATTATATAACTAATATAAGCATCTAAAATTTCCCTTTAGGCCTTGTTTGATAGGAAGGGATTGTAGAGGTTTTAGGAGGGGGGGATTTCAGGGGATTTGGTGAATCCCCCTCTTCCACCCAATCCCCTCAAAACCCCTTGAATTCGCAAAACCCTTCCTTTCACAATCCTCTTTGTTTAAAATTTCTATTTGGTAGAAAGGGTTTGTCATGTTGACATAACATGGTGTAGAACATATAAAAATCGAATCTTTACAATGTAACAAACTCCCCTTATATCCTTGCTACATAATTGTAAAGGTCACCTGATTAAAATGACTTGAAATCAATATCTCATAAGTTAGCAGCAGTTTCCCAACAGCAACATAATTTTGCATGGCTTGATATCAATATCTCATCACAGGAACAACATAATTTATCATAACGGCATGATTTTGAATTCCCAAATCCCAGTATTCATAATTTATCATAACATAATCTTTTGCAGCAAACAGTTCATCACAGCCACAACATCATTTTGCAACAAAGATAATGCAAAGAAATGTATCCATCTTTTGGTGTCATGGTCATCTAGCATTGAGAACCGGAGAGAAATTTATCCATCCGGCTTGTTTATTGTGGCTTCTTTTGGTACTTGAGAACCTAATGAAACAAAAAGAGATGAAAGTTAGAGTGCCTAGATGAACATTAGTTCTACTCACAGAGGGAGTAATACATTTGAAAGTATAATAGTAGATTTCATCAAGTATTGCCGGAACATAGTAAGCAACTAAGCATGATACAAAGGGAGTAGGTAACACAAGGCCATTATTCAGTTTTAGTCAAGTTGTGCCTCAAACGGAAAGCATCAGCCATTAGGCTAATCAAAAATATAGGAGAAAAATAAATGAAAAAAAATGATACAAACTAGTAAATCATGAATTACTTCCGCAGCAGTTGGTATCTTCAAACAAAGATACTGCATGTCTAATACAGAATTTGGGTAGGGTTCAGCTAATCAGCAAACAGTTGATTTTTAAAGCAGGATAGCATCTTTCGGGATGTCCTTTCTACTCCAGTTTGATGTTCTTTCATGGAAGTATGTTAAAAAATCAAATAACATACTTAAACAGCGAAGAGAAGCATAGTTTGCAGAAGATCATCAACAAATCCTAATAGTAGATAATGAAGATGCCAATAAACTGAGATCTAATGCAAAAGGCACCAGCATCATCATGCAAAGAAGCTTATTACCCCACAGGATCTGGGTATCAAACTCTTCACATGGAGATTATACTTCGAGATAATCTTGTGCAACAGCAAAAGCATGGTGCAGAAAATACTAAACTAATCAAATAGCAAATAAACATGCAGTACTAGTTCTGTTTGTTTGCTCACATCACAAGTACTGATCGAACAATATATATAGGGTAGGTTCAGCATCAGCAAGTTACTACATCATCTAGTTCGTTCAACATCAGCAAGTTCTCTCCACTAATGTTTTTTTATGAACTATCTGCTCATATTGAACCTCCATGCATGCAAAAGTTAGCTAGCTAGCTAGATAAAAAGATGGATGAATGAGAAGCTAGCAACACTACCATGAAGTTTGTTTTTCATTGTGAATAATCGACTAATGAAGACCGGCATTGAATTATGATTACTGGTATGATGAAGACACTACAAACAGAACTTCCTTTAACATAGGTGTATTCTGCACTATGGGGATACATGTACAAACAGGAAGTGAGATAATCTAAATCTTACGATAAATAATTCTGAATGTTGACAAATAACATGAGCACGACAACCATGTATAGATGTGTGTATGAGTACATCAAAGACGGATAGGAAGATAATAACCTAGCAATTTTCTTTTAACAAATCATCACAATCTGTAGAGTAAATGACACACACAAAAAAAGATGTCTCCCTCGAATGGGCTCATTTTTCACTGTTGTACTCTGGCACAAACATAAGAAAACAGGTAATAAAATCGTGGACCAATGAGCTGTACATTGTTGTAATATGTTACTTCATTTGTCTCGTAAGTTAGTGTCTGGTGTAAGCTGTATTTTGTTGGTATAAACCTCAGGAGGGTATAATGTAGTTTTTGCTTAAATCATTTTTTGGGGCAACTCAAGATAAATTTTGTGAGGAAAATGCCCAAATGTAGCACTACTCTGTTCCTATCATGGCAGAAACAAGTTAAATAAACAGGGTCGGCATGGAAATAACACTGAATAAAATCTGAGACCCAACTCCAGATTTATGTGATCTTGACTCTGCCTCTTGATTGACGAAGAGCCTTAATTAGTGAGCTGCTAAGCTTGGCAAGTGCTTGGCATCATGTGATCCTGACTGGCCTCAATTAGAAAGAATGCATACTACCATTTATATTTTAATTTCATTGGTCTGGTGAGATGTCCACGATGTAAGCAGGATGACATTTCCTTCCCAAAAGAGCAAACTAACAGCCAATTCATGAAGTGGGGCAAAATGTCACAAGAGAAATGGAGTAAGGTAGCTTACCTTAAGTACGTTGAGTCAACTCTGCCATTTCGCTCCGAAGAAACACTGCAGCACTCTCTTCATCTTCGGCGGCAGAATTAAGAAAGATCTCACGGTTCTCAACACTTTTGAACACTTTGTAGGCAGTGGCTCGTTCATCGCGGCGGATGCTTTCCATCTTGTGCAAAACAGCAATGCACTTGCTGATGGAGAATTCTTGGGCATTTTTTGCCCCGACCAATAGAGCCGACTCCTCCTCCGCTTGCTTTCGTTTGATATCCACATATTGTGCCATCACTTCCACCATAGGATCATCACGCTTCTTACCCTTCTTTGATTCCTTCACATGCTTGTTGCTTGAAGTAGCAGCACCACCTCTTTGTGTAGCACCTCTTGAACCATCACTTGGGGCAGCACCTCTTGGACCATCACTTGGGACAGCATCACTTGGACCATCACTTGAGGCAGCAACACTTGGACCATCACTTGGGGCGGCATCTCTTGGATCATCATACATGTGTAAATCATCACCGTATTGATTCAGGTCAAAAGAGAAGGCAGTCTTCTCTCTTTCAACTTCAAGATCACCATCACTCACTTCTGTAACCTCAGTTGATGTGAAATTGAAGTTACCTTCTGCTATATGCCCTGCACAAACACCCAAGTTATCATTAAAGGCCACACAGCAATGAAATGAAAATTCATTATAAAGGACAACAAAAAGAGAGGAAATGAAAATCCATTCAACTCAGTAACTCACCATCATACAGATCACCAAGCTTATCGTAGAGGGGAAAGGGCTTATTCTGGAACTTAGCAATTTCTGGCCACGACTGTATATATAAAAGAAATGTCAAAATAAGAACATACCAGCAGCATGTAAGATGACACACAATCATTCATATATAGTATAGAAACAAACATCCCTACTGCATTGTTCCACCAACACTCACGGAGAATTAACCAAAAGTTACATCTTACCGGGGAAAAGGCCAGCTCTTCGATCAGGGTTAAGGAGGCTGATGGTGGTTGAGCGTGGAAGAGGCTGCAAGGTCCATGGAGGGAGAACAAGTTAGCAAGGTCCATTACATAGATTCAGTTCAATGGAAATGCTAGCTAGCTAGATAATAAATGAATGACATAAATAAGAACCAATCTGCGTGATACCATCAATACAAGACCAAGTTAGCTAGCTACCTAGAGGACTATTTGCTTCACTAAAAGTGCACAGAAATTAGACTTGTAACTTGTGCTGTCCATGGTCACAGGCTCACCTCACTTGTGATACCATCAATAAGAACTATATTCACTAAGACATACATAATGATCTAGAATATTGTGCAGTGGAATATTTTGCCCAAACTACGGATGTCGTGTTCTCCACAGGGACTAGGAGACGGCAACTATGCTCGGCTAAAGCTAGGTGACACAATATTTGGTGACGAAAACAGAAAATAAAACCTAAACTAAACAAGGTAGTTCCCGAAGGTCGTAGCCAAAGAGAATGCAAAATAAGCAAAGATACATTCAGATTATACTGTCTTTTTGGTAAGGCTTGAGGAATTAAAACACTAACACAGACAAACATCAATGATGAAAGGGAATCAACAAGACATGAACACATATAACCATCAAACATATAACAGTGGGATGAATCACGGCTATATGGCTGAATATAAATGTTTCAGAACACAAACTCGCACACAAATTTTTGTATCACAAGTACTTAGTAAACACATAAACTACAAACTGGAACAAGTTCACAGGGTTAGGTACACATATATGGTGATGGATAAACCACAGATAGACAGCAAGAACAATTCAACTAGTGAGAACACACAATATGTGATACAATATTTATAAGTATGAAACTGAACCATTCACGAATTGCAAGCATTCATAGAATCTGAACATTACAGGGCATTACACATCTCCTATTACAGAAATTCAGAGAATATAGAGAGGGAAAAAGAGAGATAGCAGCAGTTTATGGTTAAGATTAGGAGCACCAGGGGCGTTTGAGAGAAGGTGCAGCAAGAAAGAGGAGCAACGACAGTTTTGGGGAGAGGTAATAGCAGCCAGCAGTTGGTTCAGAGAAGGAGCAGCAGCTTGGGATTTTGAGAAGAGCAGCAGGGAATAGGAGCAACAACAAGGAGAAGTTCAGAGAAAAGCAACAGCAAGGGGGTGCGAGGGAAGAAGGAGCAGCGGCAGATCGGCGCAAGAAGAAGAAGCAGCAATCAGCGGACGGAGGGAGAAGAAGCAGCGAGGGAGATGAGGTGCTGGTCGCGCGGGGGACCAGACGCCCGTCTGGCGGGTCGCGCGAGTGGCGGCGCTGGTGGGTGGCGCTGGAGATGGTGATGGTGATGGTGCAGCGGCGGGTGATGGAGATGGCGAGGATGGGTGGCTGGGTGGCACTGGTTGGCGCACCGCCGCGCCGGCCTGGCCTCGGCGGCGGCCGGTGGTGGAAAGGTGGGGTGAGGGGAATGGAGATGTCAGGCCATAGACGACAAGGGGAAAGGAGGGGAGGCGAGGCGAGGGCTTACCGAGGTATGGCGGAGGAGGTACGCCGGCGTAGAGATGGCGTTCGACGGCGTGCTGTGGAGGAATCGAGCGGTGGCGTGGTGAGCAGGCGGCGGCGGCGGCGTGGTGTCGTTCCTCCCAAATCCACGAGGTCCCCCTCGAGGGTTCTGTACCGCGTGGAAAGGAGGGTGTAGGAGGGGGTCGGAGGGGGTTGGGCCGTCGAATACCCGCGTATCAAATGGGCCCTCGCGGTTCTGCGGGGTTTCTGGGCCACGCGAGGAAACTACCTTCAAAACCCCCTCGATCCTCTCCTACCAAACGAGGCCTTAAGAAGAAAGACAATGAAAACAAATCAAAATAATTAATAAAAAAGAACTGCACACAAATTAGACATTTTTATAACATGTAACTATAAGCATCTAATAATGGAACTTTCACGAAAATTAAGTTTACTAAGAAGGAATAAATTAGTTGCATTTGTATTACCCTTAAAGAAGAAATAAAACAACATAAATAGTAGAGAAATCAGAATAATAAAGTTTTTTCTAAGAAAGGATGAATAAGTGACACAATTTACAAAAAAAATATACTTTTTATAATATGTAAGAATAGGCATATGATAGTGATTTTTTTTTGCTAAAAGTAGTTCCCTTAACGGAATGCTTTAGTGGCATTACTGTTACCCATAAAAGAAAAAGGGAATGAAATAATAAGTAAACAAAATCAAAATAATGAAGTTATCCAAAAATATATTTATTTAGTAGA
This sequence comes from Aegilops speltoides, assembly GCA_021437245.1. Taxonomy (NCBI): domain Eukaryota; kingdom Viridiplantae; phylum Streptophyta; class Magnoliopsida; order Poales; family Poaceae; genus Aegilops; species Aegilops speltoides. Next base: position 508,397,008 of record CM038147.1, read on the forward strand.
TTTGATATTACCCTTTAAGAAAAAAGATAATAAAAAGACTAAAATGATATCAAAATCATTAAGATTTCTAAGAAAGAATAAATTCATAGCATTAGTATTATTCATTAAGACGAACACAAATAAAAAAACAAATAATGACAAAATTTCTACACAATATACACAAATATTACACTTTTTATAATATGCTAGAATAAGCATATGATAGTGATTTTTTTGCAAAAAGTAGCTTTCTAAGAAGGAATGAATTAGTGGCATCGGTAATACTCTTAGAGAATAGAAATGAAATGAAATCTAAATCTAAATTAAAATAATGAAGTTTTCTAAGAACAAATTAAGTTTTTGGATTTGGTATTACCCTTTAAGAAAAAAAATAGAAACTTTAACTAAACTAAAATAATTAAGTTTTCTAAGGAAAAAAATTAATGACATTTGTATTACCATTTAAGAGGAAAGACAATAAAAACCTCTAAAACAAACAATAATTAAATTTGCACACAATGTGCACACAAAATTGTTTTTTTAATATGCAAGACTAAAAATATAATTGTGAAATTTTCACACACAAAAAAAAATAAGAAGGAATGAATTAGTGGCATTGGTAGTACCTCAAAGAAGAAAGCAAATGAAGTAAACATTTAAAGTAGATCAAAACAATAAATTTTTATAAGAAGGAATGAATTAGTGGCTTCTGTATTAACCTTTAATAAGACAGAAAATGAAATAAAAACTAAATAGTTTAAAGTAAAGAAATTTTATTAGGAAGAATGAATTAGTTGCATTGTATTTACCCTCTATGATAGAAAATTTAAAACAAAATAGTAAAACAAACAATGACAACATTTGCATATGATATACGCATTTTTCCTTTTTAAAATAATATGCAAGAATAAATTTATAATAGTGGGATTTCCACAAAAAATAAGTTTCCTAAGAAGCAATGAATTAGTACATTGGTGTTAGCCTTAAAGAAGAAGGAAAATAACAAAACCTAATACAAAAATAAAATAAAATAAATGAAGCTTTACAAGGAAGGAAAAAAATTATGCACAACTTTGCAATGAAATTGCACTTCTTGTAATATGCAAGGAATAATCATATAATAGTGCAAGTTGTGCACGTATTTTATACTCCCTCCGTCCCATATTAGTTGTCACTCAAACAGATGTATCTAGCACTGAAATACATCTAGACACATCCATTTCCGTGACTACTAATTTGGGATGAAGGGAGTAATATTTGTGTGTATATATTTACACACACCCAACATCTCGAAAATACCCACAAAATAAAAATGAAAAAAACTAACAAACAAAAGGGAAACAGAAAATCAAAATGCATAAAAGTAGAAAGAAAAAACAAAAGGGATGGTTGGATGGTCAGATGGGCTAATCGGCTTCAGCCTGTTAAGGATTGACCGGCACAAAATAGCGGCCAGTGAAATTCCCAGCCCAAAACACAAGACATACCATAGAACTTGGAGCAGCAATCAACTGTCAGAAAAATAGATTGTCCCAAATTCAATTTTCAGGCAACTTATATATAGATAAAGTGTAAAGGCGTCATATCTAGTGCATCCGGGATAGGTCGTGCATCCGTGTATCCGTCGACTCTCAGCCGGACGATCCACATCCCACGTATGGGATCAAAACAACAGAATTTTGCAGAAACATGCCCGCCGCTGCTCCTAGTCCAGTATGCTAATTTGCTAATAACCCCCTCCGTCAATTACACTTCCTAAATCTCGTCTCCCTCTCAATCCCTAATCACAGTCGCAACCTCCATCCCAACGAGGGCATCGGCCGCGGCAGCATGCATCCACAGGCACAATCGCCACGACGGTTTTCGTCTGCCTTGACGGGATGCATCTCCGAACTCCCCATCAGCTTGGTGGAAAATTTCTCATCTCGTGATAAGCTGCAACAGATCGTGACGGCGGCTTCTACTGTTAAAGATGTTGAACATGCATCAGCGGTGATCCATAATTCAAGTGTTGACCCTCGGCATGCCTCTGCATCTAGCCATCGTACGGCCGATCTCACGCGCCCTGCTACGTCTGCTGAAAATACTAGTACTGCAGAATATGAACCAAACTTGAGTATGGTGGATGGAGCTTCAGGTAACATCCATAAAATTCAACCATGCTGTGTATGACCCTGATGAGTACTTGTCTATGGTGTACATGCGTACTTGTCTAGAGAATAACCGTGTTGATGCATGTGCAGCAATAGAATCAGGTAAAAGCTTGCAAACTCAAATGAACGAGGGAGAATTTGCGACGCCAAGAAAGAAAGAAAGCATTCCCCTATTTGTGAGTTTAATAAACTATGATTCACCATTCTTCTTATCAGTTCAGAGATTTATGCATAATGATGATTATTGTGATTCATTATTGATGTTTCAGTCCTCGTCGTTTACGCCAAGTTGCGACGAAAATTTTGAAGGGCTTGAGGCTGTGGAGGATTTCTACAAGTCGTATGCACATTATGTGGGTTTTGGAGTTCGTGTCGGACAGCAGAAAATGTTGAACAAAGAAGTGGTTCAGACAAAGCGTTTCATGTGCAGTAGAGGAGGATTTAGGACTGAGAAGAACAAGGAGATTAAAGACCCATCAAACCAATCAATGAAAAGCCGTAAGATACAACCACACGATGCGGTTGTGACGCACATATCTTCGTCAAGTTGTGTGGCGACAACACCTACAAGATACAATCATGGGTTGAGCACCATAGCCATGGCCTTGTATCACCTGATAAACGTCACTTGATCAGATCAAATCGTAAAGTTAATGAGAGGGCAAAAAATGTATTGAATTCTTTGATGAATGGACATTTGAGTTTCTTGAACTGTCTTCCTCTTATTTTCTCTGAATTGATGCATATTGAATAGAGTGTATGAAGCAGCAGGGGCACCATGTTGCATTATGTTCACATAAACCTTAAGCATGCTCTGTTTTTTTTGTACAAAGATCATCATCTACCATATAGGAGAATACATGTACAAGAATCTTTGTCAGCCTCTGAGCCATCATCCCTTTATTTACTTCTACAACAGTATAACCATTGAGCTCGTTTGATTCATCAACAATTTTGGCTAGTTGCTTTATTACTACAAGCAGTACCATCAAGTGTAATACTTAGCCAGTAGCGTCCAGGGAACAACTCAGCTTGCAAACCCACATCAGCCTCAACAATATTATTCACGAACTCAAAATAAACAGTGGTTTGTTTGTAAGCTTGTAGCAGCAACATGTTCTTGTTTGTGAATAACTGAATATGTCAAAGAAACGTAGGAATGCAGAATCACCAGGAATGTCCAAGCACCAGCTGATATTGTTGCCCTCGATGAGCTGTATTACATCATGTATTGCAGAAGACCTCAAATCAGCAGGAACAAACTAAATTCACATGTCTCTGAAACACTGTTCAAGAAATCTTCCGATTCACCGATTAATCTTCCGATTTATCGCTAATCGGGGGGTGACCGATAAGATTATGCCTTATCTTTGCCATTTATCTTTTGGACTGATTTATCGTTCTGACAAGCGATTTCTCGGGAATCCACCGATAAATTGGACCTATTCATCACACTATGTTGGCAAAAACTATATTTATTTATGTTTTGTGGACCTTGTTACGGAATATGTACTATTGCCCTATTTTGTTTGTCATTTTACGAGGATTCAATGACTAGAAATCAAGGTAATACTTCTGTCAAATATTGTTTTTGTGTTGAATATAGCATATTTTAGTGTTGGGAACCTGAGATTTGCAATAAAATATCTGATTAATAGGCGACCGATAAAATCAATTAATCGACCGATTTCCGATTAATCGCTAATCCCTAGCTGACCGAGACGATAACCATAAGCGATAACCTCAACATTGATCTGAAAAACAATACTCAACGGAAATGTACAATTTACATTCTGATGTCTGAAGCTACATGCACATTTAACAAAGAAAAAAAAATCAATGGATGAGCTGGCAAGCTACAATCTGCACATAGCTAAGTACTAGATACATATACATGAACAAGAAAATCTGGAAACGTGGTCCTTGTTTGCTATGGAGTGTTGCCGTCCTCTGCGTCTGTCGAGCCTCTTGCTGCAGGCAGACAACATCGTCAGGCAGAGGAGCAACCACTGCATGTGGGCGCAGTGGACTGGATGGTGCGCAGGTTGTGGCCGGTGGCCAACTTGGCGTCGGGAACCGACAAGAAGGCGGACGGGCACGGAGGTAGGCTAGACATGGCCGATCTCGCCGCGGCCGTTGTAAGGATCACCAAGGCCGTGGAGCGATTTGAGGCGGACAGACGCAGATGCTGGTGAAGCGCGAACACCATCGAAGCGATCAGCAGGACCTTGGAGCCGTTCGAGGCGGACGGGCCAAGTGCAGCTGTCGTGGAAGGATTCACCTAAGCCGCCGCCATGGAGTGATTGGGGCAGGAGATCCAGATTGAGAGACGAACAGAGAATGGGGATTTAGGAAGTGTGATTGACGGAGGGGGTTATTAGCAAATTAGCATACTGGACTACACTAGTAGGGTCATACGTGAAGCCCAATAGTGCCGGTTTGTATTAGAGCCGACACTAATGTGTACAATAGCACCGGTTCGTGGCGGCGATCAATAGCACCGGTTCGTGGCAAACCATTAGTACCGGTTCATGCCACGAACCGGTACTAAAGGGGATGTGTCAGCCTGCGGTCAGGCTATGGCCCCACCATCACCATTTAGTGCTGGTTCGTACCACGAACCGGTACTAATGAGGTTATGGCAAACTGTTTTTAGTCCCACCTCGCTCCCCTAACAAGCCTTTTACCACCTTAAATATGTTATTTCTCAAACTATCACAAGCACTTGGTCTTCACTGAACTCTATGTGTAGAATTTGTGGCCGCAATATGAGTCTTCATCGGTTTATAAATCGTTGATGACTCATATTGACAATTCAGATTGTACACACAAAGATCATTGATGATCAAAGTATTTTTGATGTTATAAGATCATATTGACAGTTTAGACTCTAAAGAAATATAAGATCGTGATGTAAATGCTCTTATATTTTTTGCGTTCAGTGTGCACCATTCAAAGTGACGCCATCAACTTTTCAACCATTTCTGCCTTCATTTGCTATTTTTCATGCATTCAATGATTTGTTTTGAGAACTAAATGACCTGAAAATTGAAAAGCACTACAAATGAACTCTGAAAAAGTTGAAACTTGGCATGGTATCATCATTTCACCCACATAGATTGTTCAAAAAAGTAGAGAGGGTTACGGCAAAAACTGGATGCACTTCGTTTACAAACTGAACAATCTCTTTCGAAGTATTCAGGTTTCTGACGAAATTAAACTCATCTGTTACAAAGGCATTTCATTTTTTTAAACTTATTACAACACCAGACTTTTTGTGCATTCAGTATGCACCATTCAAAGCGACGCCATCAACTTTCAACCATTTCTGCCTTCATTTGCTATTTTTCATGCATTCAATGATTTGTTTTGAGAACTAAATGGTAAGCTGTTTTTTAGTCCCACCTCGCCAAGAGAGAGGGAGTAGGAGCGGTTTATAAGCCCTGGGTGCAGAGACGATGATGAAGAGGCTCAATGCTCACGTTGCTTAGCTTCAAGCCTTTAGGAATATGGTAGATTGCAGAGCTACGCGCAGTGCAGTTTTTACTATTCCAAAAGGCTTGAAGCAAATTAACGAGCATTGCACCTCCTTTTTATTTTTAATAACTTATTACAACTCCGGACTTCTTCTGTTATGGCAAAAGGAAGGAGGAGGAGAAGAAGAGGAAGAGGAAGAAGAGGAAGAAGAAGAAGAAGAAGAAGAAGAAGAAGAAGAAGAAGAAGAAGAAGAAGAAGAAGAAGGAGAAGAAGAAGGAGGAGAAGAAGAAGAAGATGATGATGATGAAGAAGAAGAAGAAGAAGAAGAAGAAGAAGAAGAAGAAGAAGAAGAAGAAGAAGAGGGGGAGGAAGAAGGAGAAGAGGAAGAAGAAGGAGAAGAAGAAGAAGAAGAGGAAGAAGAAGGAGGAGGAGGAAGAAGGAGAAGAAGAATAAGAATAAGAAGAAGAAGAAGAAGAAGAAGAAGAAGAAGAAGAAGAAGAAGAAGAAGAAGAAGAAGAAGAAGAAGAAGAAGAAGAAGAAGAAGAAGAAGAAGGAGAATGAGAATGAGAAGAAGAATAAGAAGAGGAAGAGGAAGAAGAAGAAGAAGAAGAAGAAGAAGAAGGAGAAGGAGAAGAAGAATAAGAAGAGGAAGAAGAAGAAGAAGAAAATAAAGCAGAAAAGAAATAACTATATAAAAAATTACTCAAAAATATATAGAAGAAAATAAATAATGCAGAAAAGAAAAAACTAATATAAAGCAAAATTATTCACAAAGAAACTAAATACAGCAAAAAAACTACTCAGAAATAAATAGAAGAAAAAAATAAAGCAGAAAAGAAATAACTATATAAAAAAATTACTAGAAAATAAATAGAAGAAAATAAATAATGCAGAAAAAATTTTTAAAAAAAATGTTGGGGCGCTGCCCGGTGGGCCTACAAGATAAATAATGCAGAAAAGAAATATCTATATAAAAAATTACTCAAAAATAAATAGAAGAAAATAAATAATGCAGAAAAGAAAAAATTTAAAAAAATGTTAGCGCTGCCGGTGGGCCTACAAGATAAATAATGCAGAAAAGAAATAACTATATAAAAAAATTACTCAAAAATAAATAGATGAAAATAAATAATGCAGAAAAGAAAAAAATTTAAAAAAATGTTGGGGCGCTGCCCGGTGGGCCTACAAGACCTAGGGTGTGCAAATGCAGGCCCAGAAGGTCCAGGAGGCTCACCGGGAAGCGCGCCATAATTAGGCCCAGAAGCCTGCTATAGAGAGGAGCTCGAAAGGGCAGCCGCGGCTGGGTTTATGAACCAGTGCGGCTGCCCTTCGCTCGGCGAGGTGGGACTAAACATAGCGCACCGCGGGTGGCAGCGCACGGCTTTTAGTACCGGTTGGTGGCTCCAACCGGTACTAATGCGTTGCCTTTAGTACCGGTTGGAGCCACCAACCGGTACTGAAGGTCCTCGTTTCCTGCCGTTTGGGCTGGCCAAAATTGGCCTTTAGTACCGGTTCGTGCCTCAAACCGGTACTAAAGGCTCCCCCTATATATACTACACTTACGAAAAATCAGTTATCGTCGCCACTTCGTTCCACGTTTCTCGCGCGAGAGAGTCTCTCGCTCGATCTCGTCGACGCCGCCGCGCCGCCATGCCGTCGCCCTTGCCGCCCCGCCGCCGTCGTCGTCGTCGCCGCCGCGCGCCGCCGCCGTCGTCGTCGCCGCCCCGCCACCGTCGTCGTCGCCGCGTGCCCCAGCCCCCCTTGCCTTCCGTCGTCGTTCTGCCCCGCCGCCCGTCGTCGCCGCCCGACCCGCCGCCCGCCCGTCGTCGCCGCCCGACCCGCCGCGCCCGTCGTCGTCGCCGCCCGCCGCCCGTCGTCGCCGCCCCCGCCGCCCGTCGTCGTCGCTGCCCCGCGCCACCCGTACGCGCCCTATATACGTACACACGCATACGTATACACGTACACATACACACACACACACACACACACTACACACACACAGACACACACACACACACATGCATACACACACACACACACGCATACACACAGACACGTACACACAAACACACACACACGCATACACACAGACACCTACATACAAACACACACACACACATTTTTTTACTTATTTTCTGTTTTCTATATATAATGTTTACATGACTTAGAACTATCTAGTTTATTTTTAGTAAATATAATGCTTAGTTGAACTAGTTGAATTAATATGTAGATCAACTAGTTTATTTTTAGAAGATGCTTAATTAGTTGAACTTGTTGAATTAATATATAGAACTAGTTTATTTTAGAAGATGCTTAATTAGTTGAACTTGTTGAATTAATATATAGAACTAGTTTATTTTTAGTAAATGCTTAATTAGTTGAACTAGTTGAATTAATATAACTAGTTTATTTTTAGTAAATGCTTAGTTGAACTAGTTGAATTAATAGATTTTTCTGTTAATAGATTTTTTCTATTAATACATTTTTTCTGTTAATAGATTTTTGGTGATATTATTATTGAATATGCATGTTTGGTGATATTATTGTTAATAGATTTTTTGGGTGATATTTATATTGTGTAATTAATTTTGTTCATAGAATTTTAATGATTTTTTTGTTCATAGTATTTAAAAAAAGGAAAAAAAGAAGAAGTAGTTTATATATAGTTGAACTAGCTAGTTGATTTAATAAACTATTTTATTTTACTATATATAGAAGTAGTTTGTTTTTAGTAAGTACTACTTATTTATTTATAGTAAGTGCTTAGTAGTTGAACTAGATAGTTGACTTAATTAATAAAACTAAATTATGAACGTAGGCCAGAAATGTCGTACTCATCGGACGACGAAAACCGCCCGGGGGAGTGCGACTGGTGCCACGACGACCGAGGTATGTGCGACAGGTTCATTGAGCTGGACAAAGATCGGCGCTTCAGCATTAAGCTCGAGGAGACGTGCGATGTTCATACGGTACGCAACGACGACAATAGTTTTTTTCGTAATTAAGCACGACTTCAACTATTTTAACGTGTATTTTTCATCTTTTTCAATTCGACTAGCTTATCCCATGCTTTGCAAGACGCTATGTCTTGGAGAGGATGGGTTTTGAAGACCATGAAAATTTCGAAACCAAAAAAATTATCCTAAGTACCGAACATGGTGTGGATTTTCAAGTAAAGCTGTACAATGCTCAGAGTGTAACCCATTTTGGTTGCAAAAATTGGGATGCATTTTGCAAGATGTATGGTCTTGATGAGGGTATGCTTGTCACCATGGATCTTGGTGATCCTACAATCGAGCAAGAGACACCTTCGATTTGGGTCTTTGTGGATACACCTCCAGTTCTTCCCTCATGTGAGCTAAACATAGTTATTAAGTAATTTATATTGTTTATTTCAAAATATAATGTTGACAACTTATCTCCATTGACAGCTTATTTTCATTCTTCAAAGAATGTGCGGAAGATGGTAGACAGAGCGTACTACTGAAGGCTCCGAATTAACTTATCAGGAGAAAAATCATCTGGTCGGATTTTGTACTGATCTTGAGAATTACAATATCTATAATCAAACTCCTCAACATTATGGTCAATACGTGCCACTAGTGCACGTGTTGAACTACGGTAACTACCATGGAGATACCCTGGTAAGATTATTTTTTACTATTACAACATCCGTGCATCTTTTTGCACACTTCTAAAACTAGTACATCATTGCTAACTACAAATTTATTATTATGTTTTTCAACAGATAATCCCGAATGATTGTATGCCTCATATGATGTATACGCGTGGTAGCCTTCATGTTTTGGACATACGACCAGGTCGTCCTACGAATCTCAACTGTTCATACCGGGTTTCTAAAAGAAGTGGAGACATAACAATCAAAGAATGGAAAAAATGTATGGACAGTCGTAAAAAGCTTCTTGGAAGCAACAAGCAGCGAAAAGCAAGAATTGGAGACTGGATGATCGTCATTCTTCATAATGGAGAGTCAGGGTCTATATTGTTTTATGCTATTTTACCTTAAGGGTGTTTAGGTCCTACCTGATACTAATGATCATGTGCTAAGAACAATTATGTAGGGTTGGGTTCGATGACTATATATGAGGATGATGATCGTATGACTTATTATTAATAACGAGTAGAAGTTGTATGATGATGCATGATTAGTAGGACTTGTTATTATATATATATGATGATGTAATGATGCAAAGCATGCATGAGCATGTTATATCTGCGGGTGCAATGAACATAGCAGCAGCGTTGATAAACAAAGCATGCATGATGTATAATGCATAACGTGTACAATGTGTAGTATCGTAAAATACCAGCAAACGAAAAAGAATTAAAATGGAAACACAAAATTAAATGAAAAAGAAATCATAAAACTAAAAACCCACCAAACCTTATAGTACCGGTTGGTGTTACCAACCGGTACTAAAGGGCTCCAGGCCCCCGGAGCTGGCTCGTGCCACGTGGTTGCCCTTTAGCACCGGTTCGTGCTGAACCGGTACTAAAGGGGGGGGGGGGCCTTTAGTGACCATAAATTAGCGCCGGTTATGTAACCGGCACTATAGGGCCTTACGAACCGGTGCTAATGCCCGGTTCTGCACTAGTGCTAGGAGCAGCGGCGGGCATGTTTCTGCAAAATTCTGTTGTTTTGATCCCATACGTGGGATGTGGATCGTCCGGCTGAGAGTCGACGGATACACGGATGCACGACCTATCCCGGATGCACTAGATATGACGCCAAATGTAAAACTGTATATCTTTTTTGATAACGTGCTAAGAGATAGTGCATTGGTAGAGGCCTAAAAGAGCACACCCAACCTTTAAATATAATGGGATGTCATTTCAATGACAGCCTGTGACCATCGCACCTATTTTTGTCACTAACCATGGGTGTGGATATATGTTTGGATGGAAGCTCCAATTTATTAGCCAATTTTCATCTATCCATTAACTTCTCGCACACTTTTTACTCCAACTAACTAGGGAGACCGTGGCAGTAGAAACCTCCACCAAAAAGTTGGGCAGTTGGTGCAACACGATTTGGTTGGGTTAGATAGAGAGAATCACCTAGAGTGACTTTTTTAAGGTTTATGATTTTTTGCCACCAATTACTTTGCACTTTGACAATTTGCCACTCTTTATATTGTAATTGATCTGTTGCCACTCTTTACATTGAACCTTGATTTTTTGCCCTCTGTCAGACGGGGCCCGCATACAATGATCAAAATGCCCTTGCTCCCAGATTGTTGACCAGGAACGGGAGATGAGCTCTTGGTCGCTCGTCTCATCCCCTTCCTCTGGCCGGCAGCAACCCCAGGAGACGGCGGCGGCTACTCAACGGCGAGTGGTGCTCGGTGGTCCTCGCCGACCGACGGCCCAGGTCATCTGCGGCGACTACATCCCGGTGAGGTGAGTCCTCTGTATCCTCCTCCCCCTCCCACTGCGGCTACATCCCGGCCTGTGCTCCGCCGCCAGCCACCATGTTGCCGTGATGTGAGCTGCTGCTGCTGCTTGTAGCAGCCGGCCACTGCGTTGCCGTGTTGTGCGCTGCCGCTGCGGCTCTGGTGAACACGGCTGCAGGGACGATTCGTACAGCATGGCGCCGACGGGCCGACCCTTTCCTTCGTCGCCTCGGACAGCAGCAACTCCTCCATGGTGCGAAGCCGACGTCGTGTCTACTTCGTCCACCTGCTTGTGCAGGTCCTCCCGCGTGGTCCTCGAGCAGCACGGCTGGTGCCTCCGTGCAGGTCGTCCGGCGCCGTCCCCGAGCCGCATGGCTGCCGCCTCCATGCAGGTCTTCGGCAGCAAGGACCGCCGGCCTCGTACGGCTGCTGCTCCGCGACGCGTCGTCTAGCTGCACCATGGAGCCAGAGCCTGGAACTTAATTTCGTTTATTCTCTTTTTTGACGTTCTTAGAACCTGCATCTTGATCCATCTCTTCTTTGCATGGATGGATGCGTCAGTACGAAAAGCAACGTGTGATTCTATGTTCAGAACATCAATTTGGACAATAATTAATCAATTCATTACATTGTTCCCTCGCCGCTGCTCCCTTTCCTAGCAGCCGCCGCTCCTTCTGCTTTTGCTGCTTGCCGCTGCTGTTCCTCTCTGCAGCACAGCCCCGGCGGCCACGAGCCAGCTCATTCTTAGCAACGGGGAGGGCGCCACCTCTGCACTGCTACCCGGAGACGCGCCGGCCTCCTTCGTGCCACGGGCGTCGGTTGGGCACGGGTGTGGCTGTGCTCCTTGTCAGGGCGGCAGTGAGCAGCACGAGCAACAAGGATGGCGGGGAGCAGCAGGGCTGTGCCACCGACGGCATCTTGTACTCAGGCGGTGGCGGCAGCGGTGAACCGGTTCATCCCCTCCCGGTTTGACTTCAATCGATGAATTGGCTGAATGGACTGGTCAAACTAGCATAAAGGGTTTTTTTTTCGATAAAAGACTTTTCATTGAATAGAAATATGGAGGTGATATAATCGTATTGAAAGAAAGCCCGGCCTCTGCATAGCTAGATGCACACATCCAAAACGTCCAGAGCACCCTAAAAATAAAATAATTCAATACAATGCCAAGCAATAAAACGTGTCCATCCTAAGAAACGGTAGATCCTATCCGTAAATCATACCGCCATCCATGTGGGTAAAAAACCTCCCTGGCCGTACGCTCCAGCCGTGTAGACGCCATCATAAAAAGGTCTCTGTCCTCCGGCTTCTGCAGGATAGACCACGTACGGAGCCATCGTGTACAAACATGGATAACCTGCATAGGAGATGAGACACATTTATTCTTAAAAACCACATCATTCCTGGTAAGCCACATTGCCCAGCATAAGGCCGCCTCTCCCACAAGAATATGTGCAGAAAATTGTTTATCAATACCCCGCAACCAGTTGCCGAACATATTTCGTGCACTACGTGGTGGGTATAAATTCGAAGCTACTTGGACCATGGCCGAAACTGCTCGAGTGAACTTGCACTCAAAAAATAAGTGTTTGATAGTCTCGTCATGTTGGCAAAAGACACATGTCCTGGACCCGTTCCAGTTTCATCGTGTGAGGTTATCTCTAGTTAGGATGACTCCTTTGTTTAGAAACCAAAATAATATCTTCACTCTTAGAGGGATTTTTATTATCAACTGAAACATCACAATGGACCATTGCATCATACATGGATTTGTCCGAAAATCTGCCATTCTGATGCAAATTCCATTGAAAAGTGTCCGGCTCATCTGACAGTTGAATGTCCTCCAGGCGAGTGAGTAATTCATTCCATGCTGTCAGGCGAGTGCCCAAAAGATCCCTACGAAAAGAAATATCGGGGTTTTCTTGTCCTAAGACTTGTTTGATCGTGATGAATTTATGTCTAACAATCCGGTACAAGCTCGGATATTGCACCATTAGTGAGATGTTCCCTAGCTAGGTATCTTCCCAGAAACGAACCTGAGAGCGGTCCCTAACCGAGAAGGTCCCAAATTGAAAGAAGAATTCCTTGGCCTTCATGACACCACTCCAAAAATGTGAATCCCCAGGTTTCCAATGTAGTTGAGAAATGGCATTGGATCCCACATACTTGTTGCGAATAATTTCCTGCCATACTCCATTCTCAGTGAGTAGTTTATAAACCCACTTGTTGAGAATAGCGATATTTTTAATCCCAAGGTCTTGGATTCCCAGGCCCTCCTGACTTATAGGTCTGCATAATACGCTCCACCTAGCAAGTCGATATTCCTGCATAATACGCTCCGCCAAAAAAAATCTAGATCTAAAGTAATCTAGCCGCTATAGAACCCCTTTCGGCAGGTGGAAGAATGACAACATATATAAAACCATGTTGCTTAGGACGGAATTGATCAAGATCAGTCGGCCCCCATAAGACAAGAGTTTGGCGCTCCAACTGGCTAATCGTTTCTCAAGTCTCTCTTCCACATGCCTCCACTCAGCGATAATTAACCGCCGATAGTGTATGGGAATACCCAGATACCGAATCGGAAACTGCCCAAGCTGGCATCCAAAAATCTCGGCATATTCGGGTGCTGATTCTGCAGCATTGCCAAAGCAAAAAAGTTCGCTTTTATGAAAATTAATTTTGAGGCCTGAAAGTTCCTCAAAAGCACATCAGAGCAGCTTGAGATTTCGTGCCTTACCTAAATCATGATCCAAGGATAGTATCGTGTCATCCGCATATTGTAGAATGGATAGACCATCTTCTACCAAGTGTGGAATGACTCCACTAATTTGACCATCCAGCTTAGCCCTCTCAACAAGGGTAGCTAGCATGTCAGCGACTATGTTAAACAGAATGGGAGATGCACGGTCGCCTTGACGAAGCCCCTTACGTGTCTGAAAATAGTTGCCAACGTCGTCGTTAACTTTTATGGCCACACTACCTCCAGAGACAAACCTCTCTACCCAGCGACACCATTTTTGTGAAAACCCCTTCATGCGCAAGGCTTGCAACAGGAAGGGTCACTTAACTTTGTCGTAGGCTTTCTCAAAATCAATTTTAAGAATGACACCGTTCAACTTTTTCCGGTGCAGTTCACGTACAGTTTCGTGCAGGACAACCACTCCATCTAATATGTTTCGTCCTTGCATAAATGTTGTTTGAGTGGGTTTTACGACATGATCAGCTATGCCATTCAATCAATTAGTCGCTACCTTCGTAAAAAATTTAAAACTTACATTCAGAAGAAAAATCAGTCGATATTGTTAAAACTGACTAGCCTCCTTAATCTTAGACAATAGGATAATTTCCCCAAAGTTTAAACGAGAAATATCAAGGTCCTCAGAATGCAGTTGGTTAAACAATTGAACCAAGTCTGCCTTAATCACATCCCAAAAACATTGATAGAACTCTGCGGGAAAGCCATCCGGTCCCGGCGCCTTGTTGTGTTCCATCTGAAACACAGCAGCTCGAATTTCCTCCTCAGAAAACGGAGAGGTTAGGAATTCATTTTCCGCTTCTGTTACTTGAGTAATGTCATGAGTAACAGATTCGTCCAACTGAAAATTAGTTTCAGCTGAAGGCCCAAAAAGGTCTTTGTAAAACTTAGTAATAAAATTTCTAAGTGGTACTTCCCCCTCTATTCGGCCTTCCTCCTGGTCAAGGGCGAATATACGCTTCTTTCTATGCCAGCCATTGGCTAGCATTTTAAAGTATTTCATATTATCATCACCTTGCAGCACCGAGTCCGCCTTACTACGTTGGTACCATTTAATCTCTTCCTCGCGTAGTAAGCAGGCAATCTGCTCGTTAAGACTACTTTTTTATTCAATCTCAACAGTAGACAGAGGCCGCACCTCCGCAATTTTATCAAGGGTATCAATTAAAGTAGACAATCGTATTTTTTCTTTTTTGTAAATACCAGCAGTATGTTTGGCCCATCCTCAAAGGAATCGACGCAAGGCGCGGATTCGATTATTCCATCATTGAATGGGAGTGTTACCGCGAGGCTGGCGTGCCCACACCTTCTTAACTAGCTCATGAAATCCCTCTCTAGTGAGCCATCCCAGTTCAAATTTAAACTGATGACGGTTAGAACATGGGATTGGTTGTCCAAAATCGGTTAGCAATGGAGCGTGATCCGATAAGGCCTCAATTCTTTCTAGTGCCCGAACCGAGGCTAGGGGATATTTATATTCTCAATCAGTGGTAACTAGCACCCGGTCTAGTTTTTCAAAGGTTGGCACCGATCGGTTATTGGCCCAGGTATACTGACGACCAGACATCGTGATCTCCCTCAGATCCAGGCTGTCAATAACAACATTAAAGAGGAAAGGCCACCTAATGTCAAACCGATCATTACTTTTTTCCTGTTGATATCGAAGGATATTAAAATCCCCCCCGACTAACATGGGATGGGGATTGTCTCGACAGGTCTTGACTAATTCTTTTAGAAATGCAGACTTAAATTCCTCTTGAGCGGCGCCATATACAGCCACCATGCTCCAGATGAAGTTGTCGGACTTATTTTGAAGGTGGAATTTAATATGATACTCCCCCTTAGACGTGGACAATATTTGTAAGTATGTAGAGTTAATACCTAGCAAAATTCCCCCGGACCTCCCTGTCGGCGGTAAGACGTGCCATTCGTAATCAAAACCACGTGAAAAGTGGTCCAGATCGCGTGTTGGAAAATCACGTTTACCCGACTCAGTGATAGCCACAAAGTCCAACGAATGATCCTTTACACAATCGGCAATGTGTTTGTGTTTAGCCAAGTCGCCAAGACCTCTGCTATTCCAGAACATGCCTCTCATGCTGAACCAACTTTATGTTTAGAGACATTTACTTTCTTAGAAGAGCGCCCTCTTTTATTTGCTGAGTTAGACTTGTTCTTGCGCACCGTCGCGACAAGCTCAAAAAGCGTAGTGTCACGTACAGTGTCATCAAGGTCTACTTCAGTCGTGTCATTAATCAAATGAGAGAGGAGCTTGCCTTCATGACTGGCATCAACATCCTCCACCTCCTCATCTGACACTAGAGGGTCGACAAAGCTCGATAACTTCGCAGCAACCATAAGCCGATCGAACCCCACTTGTTTTAGAGCCTTGACCGAAAATTTATCTCATTGTCATTACGTCCTAGTGACACCCCAAGTCTAGTAATATTTGAAGATACTTTGGAATTATCAAAAGACATAAAAGATTTACGAGAGGGGGTACCTTCGAAGTCGAGGTTACGTGCAGCAGTCCTACGCATGGCCTTCACCATAGTGTCCTCGTCGGTGGCTGCTGATCCGTCAGCCCCTACCTGATGACACCCGCTGCGCCTCAGCGGTGAAGGAGTGACATCAGCCTCGGGGCCCATCACCTCTACTCCGCAAGGCGTAGTGGGCTGCTGCAGAGATGAAGAAGAAGATAGAGAAGGCTGCTCCTCAAGCCCGGGAGACGGCGCCCCTCCCGGTGACGGAGGAGTTGAAGATAACGCGCGAAGCACCGCCATGGCAGACTCCTGGCTAGCTCGCCCAGATGGTTTTGTCCACTGTTTTATGTGTATATTATGTTAATCATTAGCAAGTATTGTTTTTGTGTGAAAAAGTGGCAAAAGAATAAAGTCCAATGTGAAGAGTGGCAATAGATCAATTACAATGTAAAGAGTGACGAATTGTCAAAGTGCAAAGCAATTGATGGCAAAAAGTCAAAAAACCCGACTTTTTCGTCGATGTAGAGAGTTATATTGGCGGTTATTTTAAAGGAAAGGCACCTTTAGGGGTTCTTCTATGGTTAATATATTATTGAAGTCATGCCGATATCTAGAGGATAATGCACAATATGTTTACCATAAATATAACATCCATGCGGTTGACTAACAATATATGCATGTCTTAAAATGTTTAATCAGGTAATAGTAATGTATAACCATATAATTAAGTGACAGTTTAGTGAAAGCTTCGATGGAGTTTCTCCCTTCAATGGTTTGTGCGGGTCTTTGTGGATAAATGGATCGGCCCGGGTCCATGCATTTTGTGCATGATATGCCGCTTTTTGTCCAATTTTTCTCTAATGAACCAGATAAGACACTTGTTTTGATTTATTTTTGAAACTTTTTCCAATCTATTCATCTTCAATAATTACGGTACATGAACACCACAAATATAAAAAATTACATCTAGATCTGGAGACCACATACTGATGACTACAACCACTGAAGTGAGCCGAAGGTGCGCCACCGTCATCCCCCCTCCCTCGCTGGAGCCAGGCAAAACTTTTTGTAGTAGAAAGTTAAGAAGTCATCATGCTAAGACTCTTAGGACCTACGCACCAGAACAACAACCGCCAACAATGAAGAGTAGCATAGATCGGCAGGAGCCAACTTGAAAACACACGAACGTAGACGAACAATACGAGCAGATCCGACCAAATCCACCAAAGACAAATCCGCAGGAGACACACCTCCACACGCCACCGACGATGCAAGACGCACCATCGGGATGGGGGCTAGGCGGGAAAAACCTTATTTCATCTTCAGGAAGCCGTCGTCGCTGGGTCTTCCTAAGTAGGACCCCAACCCTAATTAAACTCAAAGGAATATGTTAAAACGGAGCCCTCCCACAGGTAAGTGCCGGGATCCACCACGTCCCCATGGCCTTGAGGCCACCAGAGACGAGGTGGACCAGCGGCGGCGCCGACGGGAGGCAAGGGAACCTTAGCCTCTTTTTGGTGGGAGGCAAAGGAACCCTAGCCTTTTTTGGAGAGGAGGCGGCCTAGCACGCGAAACTTTGGACCAACACACAGAAATATAATCGTAGACACTTGTTTTAATAGATTGATCTCTAAAAATTCACAATTAAATAGTATCCACCGTTCTTTGGATTATTGGTGTATGTGGAAGAAGGCACCATGAGCATCTCCCACTTTATTGGACTCAGATTCGACATGCACTCTCACAACCGATTCATAGTGTGTCATATATATCCTTTTCTTTACTTACTCCCGTCCACCTGTCCCACCCGTCTTTAAGTCCTATAAATTTTCAACTACCCTTCTTCACGCTCTCTTTGCAATCTCCATCATTTTATCTATAAATTGTTTGTCTAGGATTACTGCCTGTCCTCGTCTCCCCAATACCGCTCCATTTTTCGTTTGCTAACTCATTGGCCTAACCATTCACGTGGTCTATTGAAATTTGGAATAGGAGGCACCGGGACATACAAATTAAGGTGCAGATGGCATTCGCATGGAGTTCTAGACTGCATGCAAGTGGCTATGTTTCCTCGTGTCTACATGTGAGGACCTTACGGTGCAGGGCAGAGCAAGATAGCCGTTACTTGGTGCACATGTACCCGGATAATAAGAAAGACATGTAGCGTTTCGGCCTGAAAATTGCTATGTGCACGAGATTAAGCCGTCACGAGTGCACCTGGTTTGTAGAGATTCAGCTACAATCCTGCAATCAACGGACGCGCTCCTTCTTTCTGTCGCGGTCGGCGTCCTTGTACATGGGCTGGTGAGGCTGCCGCATGAGGTGTCTCTAGCCAGAGGGAGGTGCCACGTAACAGTAACACCAGGAATCCATATGTGTCTATCTATCCACATGCGGTGGTGTTCTAAAATAAAAATCGATGCGTGTTGGACTACAAAAACCTAGTTATGTGCATCTCCCTCAAAAGTATTTAATCTACCAACTCGCACTTTGTGAGGCCGCTATTCAGGTTGACGGCCACCCCCTTCCCTTGCTGTTGGTACTGATCATCGGACTTGACCAACCGCCGCCATCAACCCTGCCTCGATGTACCATGTGACTATATTGGACGAAATTAATTTTCTCAGTTAACTGATTTTATTTTTCAATTTACTAATCCCCATTTGAGAATTTGAAATCAAAGTGTTATTTTGGCATATAAATCGCCTTTGATTCTCACTACACATGTGATGTCAAATTCGAGGTGTATTGATCCGTGATACGAATCGTTTTATTGAGAAGCTCCAGCGGCGATTAAACCCTAGCCACAGCTCCCTCTCCTCCCCCTCTTGCCGCCACCTTAGTACACCGCTAGGCAAACCCCATGCGACGGCTGTGGCAGTGGGCTGGGAGTCTACTTATCGTGGGGCCCTGCAGTGGAAGGTTTGGTGGACTGCTATGGGTCTGTGACGGGATGTGTGGACGACTTGCGGTCTCCGGAAGGCAATGCTTGACAATGGTGTTGGTGTTGCAGCGCACATTTTTCAACAACAACAATAGACTTCGGCGTCCCCAAGAATTCCAATGTATATTTTTTATGTACGAGTCTGTTTGTAAGGACCTATGATACTTAAATTATGGCCTTGAGCCTCTTTCCCAAATAATAATAATATTAAACCGCCTTTGTCCTAGTCCTGGTAGTGAAAGAGATTGACAACGTCGTGAGAATCGTCGAGTAGTTGGAATCCAACAAACTGATGCGATATTAGCTCAAATATGTAGTTTGTTGTGTGTGCGTGCGCACCGCTCGAGCTGCGTCCGCGTGTGTTCGCATAACATGTGGAAAGGAAAGGGAGAGACAAGTAATGTTTGATGGAGATGGGGGCAGGGGAATGAATTTCCGTGGCATTCCTGGTCTTCGCGCTAGAGATATTTTTGAGTTGATCGGGCCATTACCGACAAAATCACATGAGATATGGTGACAAGAATGTCCAAGAAAGGTCCTCAAGAAATTTATTTTTATTGTATTGATATTGTTCTTTCTTGATTTTTGATAGTGTAATATATTAATATCAAATTGATTTTTAGTACATTCGGCCTCTCAACAACATCATTCGAAGATTTAGTCTAGACTTTGAGGTTGGACTAACCAAATTATTAAAAGAGAGAAAGAAATGATCAACAAGAGTCATGCTGAAGCTATATACATCATACCGTAGCAACTATCAACTTCAAATACCATTGACAGTAGCACCTGGACTGTGAAAAATGTTCTTCGACAACAACACTTTCAAAAATGAAACGACACCCGTTGTCTCTTTGTTGTCAGATACAACCACAAATGATTGATCAAGGGTTTTCACCACTGAAGAGGGATTCTCCGCAATCTTCACACAATTCTTTCAAGAAGAAAACAACTTTAAAACATTGTCATTTTCAAGTAAAACCAATAAAGATCGGACATATAGTTCCCACTCTGGAGCACAAGACTCTTCACTTGAAGAGCGCTTCCAAACCTTAATTCTCTATGTCATACCATCCCCATTTCCAATGAAAACGTCACAGATGGATCAATGGCACCCGTCTGTTTGTTTTAGATAAGTATGGCTTTGGTCCTTAGTTGTTCAGATAGTTCAGTTTTGTCTCCGTATACCTATGATCCTTGTCTTTTCTCAATCGGATAAACTTGTTTCATTATCCCGTCCAAAGTGGTATCCCTTTTTATGTGGCATCGTTTTCTTCTAGCATGTTACGTCTTCAGCTATGCTAGCACATATGTACTTATCATGACAATATATAACATCATTACACACATCGAAGGAGGGAAGATATAGGGTGGACAGGCATGGCGCCATGGGAAGTTCTGACCTCGCCAAACTCCCCGTCCATCTCGGTCCCACCCTTCTTCAGTCTTATATATTTTCATCTACCTTTTTCAGGCTCTCTTTGCCAACCCATCCTTTCATCTATACATTGTTCGTCTAGCCTCACTGCCTCCCCTCCTCTGAGTCATCTCCCTACCCTTCCACCTTTCGTTTTGCTAACTCATTGGCCTAACCATTCGTGCGGTCAATTGGAATAGGAGGCACCGGGACTTCCGAATTAAGGTGCAAATGGCATCCGCACGGAGTTCCATGGTGCATGCAAGTGGCTACGATTCCTCGTGTCTACTCCCTCCGTTCCTAAATATAAGTCTTTTTAGAGATTTCACTATGAACTAACTATATACGGAGCAAAATGAATGAACCTACACTTTAAAATATGTCTATATACATTCATATGTAGTTTGTAGTGCATTCTCTAAAAAAAACTTCCATTTAGGAACGGATGGAGAATGTGCGAGGATCTACTCATGCAGGGAGGGTCAGTGGAACATGCACCCGGGTCAACAGAGTGATTATTAGCGATTAGGCTTGAAGATTGGTACGTGCACCAAGACTAAGCCATGACGGGTGTATCAGGTTGACAGAAATTCTTCTAAAATACTGCACTCCAGGCCACACAACAGGTTTCCGTCGCGCTCGCCTTGGCCTACCTTGACATGGTCACATGGGCTGGCGAGCAAGGCGCACGAGGTAGTTGTAGCCACAGAGTCGGGGAGTAACAACAACACCAAGAATCCATATGTATCGATCTAACACCATGTACGTCGGTGGTTCTAAAATGAAACTCCATGTGTGCTGGACTACCAAAATAAATAAATAAATGTACGTCTCCCTCAATCAAGAATATAAAATCTATTAATTTGCATTTTGTGACGTGCTGATCGCCGGACTCTACTAACCACCGTCATCAACCTTATCTGGATGTAGCATGAGACCATATTGGTTGAAAATTAATTTTCTCACTTAACTAATTTTATTTTGTATTTTACTAATCTCAATTTAATGATTTGAAATCAATGTGTTATTTCGCCATATATACCTCCTTTGCTTGATGAGCCAGGAAGAGCTCTCCCTCCTCCTCCCGACATATATACCAACAGGACTGATGCAACATCAGCGCAAATATGTAGCGTATTGTGTGGCTCATGCGCTACCGCTCGGGTTGCATCGGCATGTGGGCCCATAACATGGACAAACAGAAAAAGAGTGAGGAAGGGAGGGACAACTATATATTGTTTGATGCAGACCGGGCAGGAGAATGAATTTCCACTGCATTCATGCTCTTTGCGCTAGAGATATTTTTGGGGTGATCAACGCGGTTGTCGATGAAATTACCTGAGATATGGTGACCTAAAGGTCCAAGGAAGGTCATCAAAAAATTTATTTTTTTATTTTATTGATATTGAGATTTTTCTTTCCAGATTTTTTATAAAGTGTAATATTAAAGTGACCTTTACTACATCTGGCGTCTTAACAACATCATCTAAAGTTTTGGTCGAGACTTTAAGCTTGCAAACAACCAAATTATTTAAAAACAAAGGAACAAGAGTCGCTCTGAAGCTATATACATCAAACAGTAGCAACCATCAACTTCAAACACCATTGACGGTAGCACCTGAACTGTGAGAAATGTTCTGTGACATCAACACCTGTAATAAATGCAGCTCGCTATCAGGGTCGTCAGTAATCCCATTGAGACGCTGCAGCAGCGCATTTATATCATGTATTCGTGCCAGCAGCTTTAACCCCAATCATGTATTCTGTATTTTCCTACAGTAGCATCCCATGTCGTCCATGGCTCGCTGACAGGCTGGTTAGGCGTGCGATCCACTTCCCCATCATGGCCCTGCAGTGCCAGCCTCTCTCACAGACGCTCATGAACATGGGCACGCTAACGCTCTCATGTTCATCACGGGCTTCTATTTTTCTTATGCCAAGCATAAATCACCAACTGAAATAAATTTTCTTCACCCACAACACCACACGAGCATATCCAACATAAATCTTGAGGCAAATTCAATAATGTGATGAACCAGACGACACAGAAATGCTCAGTTGCACACATTACCATCTCATGATGTTTTACACAACTAATATACCCGTTCTTATAACAAGGTGACACATAGACAAATCCATATGATTGCTAAAACAGACAATAAAATCCAGTTTTTTCAGACCTTGGGTGGGTAGCTGCATGTGTTCTTCATGTGCCCTGTCAACCCACATTTTGAGCAGCGAGGAGATTTCCCAGGTGCCTTTGGCACATCCCCTCTAGCAGGGCACGTCGTGCTCTTCTGCCCCTGAATTCTACATATAGAACAGAATCTGCTCCTCTTTGATGATTGTTCATATGGAGCCTTGTCGCGGCTGGTTGTTGGATGCCCAGTCGGCCGTTTCTTGGACGGCGCTGGAAACATATCTGGTCCTTGTGAGATGATGTGCTCAGACTCAGCTCTCCCAAAATGCTGCTTGTTCCCAACCCCAGAGCCTGCTGAATTTGTAGCCAGCTCTCTATCAGACAAACCAAGCCCATCCCGCACGGCGGCAACTGGCTCGAGCAGCACTTTCACATCTCTCATCTTCTGCATTGCTAGTGCATGTGCTTCCACATTGCTGTCACCTAACTTAACCACATCCAATGCCAACAAGTATAAAGTGTTGTGCCGACGAGACGAGTACTTCAGTGGTCCTTTATTGCGCCAAAGAAACTACTCATGACACTGTAAACTTTGCTAATGCTGATATTATTTTCTCTCAATTTCTTAACCAGGTCCCTTGTATAGCTATCTATGTGTCGGTGTGACTTCCAATGCAATTTCTCTCCACAATTAAGAGATAAATCATGGTTGTGGTCAGCCCTGTGCTCACATACATACCATCCATTATTGTCTGACCTCAGCGGCCGTATCATGGCATTGCAACCACACCTCGTCGACCTACTGTTGGCTTGCAATGGCTTACCCTGCAGGAGACAAGCACGCATGCAAATCAGAGGATGAAAAAAAATGTAAATTAATACCCACATTTTCTTTGCGTGGCTTTAAACAAAAAAATGAAATGAATCTAAAAAGAAAACCCCAAAATGTAATAGAAAAATGATGTTATGTTACTGACTCACCGCACAGGCACAAACTATATCCTGCATGCACTTCTTCCTGTGTATGTTCAAATGGCTTTTTGCATAGCGCACCGCAAAACCAACCTCCCATGAATAAAGATTGTAAAATTCGTAGCCCTCTTCAACGGAATCAAAACTAGTTCCAATCGATGGATTGACAATATTTTGAGACTTTTTATCGACAAATGGACGGATAGAAGCTTCAAGGGCAGGCATCCTTGAAGCGCTGGGCTCCCTCTCATCCTTAGCTTTTCCAACTCTGACCCTGCGAAAAAATGACACACCAAACTCATCAGCGGATTAAATCCACTGAAGGACACAAAATAAAGTGTTGTACAGGGGCACACTGCCCACACAACCTGGTTGTATGCATAGCAGAATCAATAATATTTTGTTGGGATATAATTTACTAGACATACCAAGGTCATTTTTTTTACTAGACATACGTGTGTCGCTATGCTAGTAGCAGTACCAGATTCAGAAAAATTTCATTTCGAACAAAACAAAAACTGGCAGATAGCATCATCATTTCTTAGGTGTGTTAGATCAGCGTTTTTTTGTGATCCGAGGGCATCAGACATGTCTCGAAAAATGGTCTTATTCCTTACCCTGATTATGATTTTGCCCCTGCTGTGTCTGCTTGCTCATGTGCCACTACAATACAGGTAACCCTCTCATAAACGATTTCCAATGCTCGTGTTTTTCCTACTAATTTTCAACATGGTGAACCGTTCACAAAATTCAAAATCGACCAGACGAGCAGCGCTTGTGCAACCAAACTACGAGAAAAAGGTGATGATGCATATAGCTGAGCAGAAATTAAATCGACAGTATCCAAAACAGCCTCAAGGCGAGTGATAAACAGAGAAGTCACCTCCTGGTCCAAGAAGATTGTTTTGCGTTTGACACTCCCACGCCATCTTCGTCTGCATCTTGGCCCATGGCATCAGTGACTGTATTTGCACTGCCTGTTTCGCAGGAATCGCCCACCCCTTCGTCGCCAAGATTATTCGATGCGCAGCCCCACATACCAGCACCTTCACAATCCATGCCGCCTCCAGCTTGACCCATGGGCAGAGAAGAAATCACGTCCTCCTCCGCATCCTCTGTTCCACTTGTGCCGCCTTCAGTCAGTTGGTCGCCGGCAACTAGACCACTTAAGAAAACTCCGTCGGCCACCCGCGGCACCAACCTGCACAGGCAAACATGAGCCAGTCAGATCTGATTGTTTGCGGAATAGCTCAACGGAAACTCCAATCAATAGATTTCTAGCTAAAAAAATCACATCCCACATGGAGAACTTGGGCGAGATTCTAGGAATATTACCTGATGCAGATTCCTCGAAGAAGAACTCTATGTCGTCCATGGCGAGAAGCGGCGCTGCCCTCGGCCCGGTGCCGTCCACTTTCTGGTCAACTGGCCAAACACGAACAGACACCGCTTTATGGTCGACGCCGTTGCCGAGCGGACGCAACAACCACACCTTTATTTTCTCACCAACCAACCTCGCCACAAAGCCGCACTGGCAGAACATCTTGTGCGTGCGCGGCAGTACAACAATCGTAGGCCCATGTATAAAGCGGGAAGAGGAGTGGGCAGCACCGTTGTATTTATATCAGATAGAAACGGTAAATAGAAAAAAGAACAGAGGCCACGCATCGTAACGCCAGAACGACCGCCGCAGATACCGGCCTCCATGCAGCTCGTCCACCAAAACGCCCCTCTCGTTTATAAGTCATTTTCGTCTCTCCGAAGAAGTATTCTATAGAGTACGCTCAAGTGAGTTTGGTGGAAGAGACTGAGTCGTTGATACGCCTCTGCCCATGCCCATGGTATGTTGAGTGCGTAATTGTGTACGCGTGGCACGAATGCTCGAAGGCGGGCTGGTCAGGGTCATATTCCTCTTCGGCTTCATCCGGATTGCTTTCGTCTCCGGGGCCAGTATTGCTGTGGCGGGGCTTGGAGCGGCGCCGACGACGCCCATGCTTTGCTTTTCTTCCCGAGGGGTTATCCTCCGTTGCTTTGTCGCCATTGGTTTCTTTCAGAGTGTCCACCATATATATATCGCATGAGGAGGTGGCCGCCCACCACCTTGTGAGCGGTGGCTCCTATAATTCTCCTTCATCGTCGTCCATACCGTCGATGTTTTCGGAGTCGAAGTCAAGCACGTCGGTTAAATCATCGACCGTGGCAATGAAATGGGTGGTGGGTGGGCAACGAATTCCGTTGTCGTCCGCTCCCCACTCAAGTCGGACATAGTTCTGCCCAGAGCCTCCTGACAAAGGGAGAGACTTTAATGAGTTCAGCATGTCGCAAAAGGCGAGTGCTAAAAGATGTCCGCCGCGGTGAACTCCATTACAGGAGCCCAACCAGGCTCGGCGGGCTCGGGAACGCGCGGACTGGAACCTACATCCGGATACGAACCCGGGGGTCCGGAGTCACAGGCTTCCTCAGAAGTGAGGCTTGTGTTCGGCTCCATCGCCGATGAGGGTACGACCTGCGGGGCAGGGTCCAGCCCTCCGTCCTTAGGCAACGCAACCTGCCCCGGATTTAGATCTGAGGCTTCTGCTGGGGTGATACCCCGAGCATCGTCTGACAGCGAGTCTAAGCCGTGCTCATCGTGACTGTTCGGTGCTCCTGGCGCAGGCCCGAATCCGTCGAAGATCAAGTCTCCGCGGATATGTCGATCTGCTCCAGATGGCCAAGCGAATTGGCCCGCAGTGCGAAGCCGCCGAACACGAAGATCTGTCTGGGGAGAAAAGTCTCGCCCTAGACCGTGTTGTTGACGATTGAAGGCGCCATCAAGCCCTGTTGCGACGACACAGAGGAACTCTCAATAAAAGCACCAATGTCGGTGTCAAAACCGGCGGATCTCGAGTAGGGGGTCCCGATCTGTGCGTCAAGGCTGATGGTAACAGGAAGCAAGGGACACAGATGTTTACCCAGGTTCGGGCCCTCTCGACGGAGGTAAAACCCTACTTCCTGCTTGATTAATATTGAAGATATGGGTAGTACAAGAGTATATCTACCACGAGATCGTAGAGGCTAAACCCTAAGAGATAGCCTATGATGATATGGTTGTAATTTTGATCGGCCTTCTAGGACCAACCTCTCCGGTTTATATAGACACCAGAGAGGGCTAGGGTTTACATGGAGTCGGTTACAAGGGAGGAAACACAATATCTGGATCGCCAAGCTTGCCTTCCACGTCAAGGAGAGTCCCATCCGGACACTGCCGAAGTCTTGAGTCTTGTGTCTTCACGCTTCAATAGTCCGGACGTTGTACATAGTCCGGCTGTCCGGATACTCCCTAATCCAGGACTCCCTCAGAGTGGCAAGAGCCTAAGCTTGGGTTGCCCAAGGCACCACAAGATATTCAAGAATAGCCAAAAGCCTAAGCTTGGGTATGCCTCCGGAAGGCATCCCCTCTTTCGTCTTCGTTCATTGGGTAACTTTACTTGGAGCTATATTTTTATTCGCCACATGATATGTGTTTTGCTTGGAGCGTCGTCTATTATATTAGTCTTTTCTTTTTAGTTTACCACAATCATCCTTGCTGTACACACCTTTTGGGAGAAGCCTACTTGATTGAATTTGCTAGAATACTTTATGTGCTTCACTTATATCTTTTGAGCTTGATAGTTTTTGCTCTAGTGCTTCACTTATATCTTTTAGAGCACGGCGGTGGCTTAATCTTATAGATATTGCTAGTCTCTCATGCTTTACTTATATTATTTTGAGAGTCTTTAAGAATAGCATGGTATTTATGATTATAAAATTGGTCCTAGAATGGTAGGCATCCAAGTTGGGTATAATAAAAACTATCATAGGAAGTGAATTGGATGCTATGATCAATTTGATACTTGATAATTGTTTTGAGATATGGAGGTAGTGATACTAAAGTCATTCTAGTTGGGTGATTATGAATTTAAAGAATGCATGTGTTGAAGTTAGCAAGTCCCGTAGCATGCACGTATGGTTAAAGTTGTGTAACAAATTTGAAACATGAAGTGTACCTGGCTTGTGCATCCTTATGAGTGGCGGTCGGGGACGAGCGATGGTCTTTTCCTACCAATCTATCCCCCTAGGAGCATGCGTGTAGTGCTTGTTTTTTGATGACTTCTAAATTTTTGCAATAAGTATATGAGTTCTTTTGACTAATGTTGAGTCCATGGATTATACGCACTTTTACCTTTCCACCTTTGCTAGTCTCTTCGGTACCGTGCATTGCCCTTTCTCACCTTGAGAGTAGGTGCAAACCTCACCGGTGCATCCAAACCCCGTCATACGATACGCTCTATCACACATAAACCTCCTTATATCTTCCTCAAAACAGCCACCATACCTACCTATTATGGCATTTCCATAGCCATTCCGAGATATATTGCCATGCAACTTTCCACCATTCCGTTCATCATCATCATGACATACTTTACTTTTGTCATATTGCCATTGCATAATTTTCATACATGTCACTCTTGATTCATTGCACCATCCCCGTACACCGCCGGAGGCATTCATATAGAGTCATATCTTGTTCTAGTTTCGAGTTGTAATTCTTGTGTTGTAATCAATAAAAGTGTGATGATCATCATTATTAGAGCATTGCCCAAAAAGAAAAAAAGAAAAAAAGAGGAAAGGCCAAAAAAAATACCCAAAAAAGGAAAAGAAAAAAAAGAAAATATATAAAAGGGGCAATGTTACTATCTCTTTTTCCACACTTGTGCTTCAAAGTAGCACCTTGTTCTTCATGTAGTGAGTCTCATATATTGTGCTTCAAAGTAGCACCATGTTTTCATATAGTGAGTCTCATAGTTGTCACTTTCATATACTAGTGGGAATTTTTCATTATAGAACTTGGCTTGTATATTCCTACGATGGGTTTCCTCAAATGCCCTAGGTCTTCGTGAGCAAGCAAGTTGGATGCACACCCACTAGTTTTCTTTTGTTGAGCATTCATTTATAGCTCTAGTGCATCCGTTGCATGGCAATCCCTAGTCCTCATGTTGACATCAATTGATGGTCATCTCCATAGCCCGTTGATTATCCTCGTCAATCTGAGACTTTCTTCTTTTTTTGTCTTCTCCACACAATTCCCCTCATCATATTCTATTCCACCCATAGTGCTATATCCATGGCTCACGCTCATGTATTGCGTGAAGGTTGAATTTTTTGATATTATTTAAGTATGAAACAATTGCTTGGCTTGTCATCGGGGGTATAGAAGTTGGGAACATCTTTGTGTGACGAAAATGAAGCATAGCTTAACTATATGATTTTGTAGGGATGAACTTTCTTTTGCCATGTTATTTTGAGAAGACATGATTGCTTTGATTAGTATGCTTGAAGTGTTACTATTTCTTTTATCAATATGAACTTTTATTTTGAATCATTTGGATCTGAAAATTCATGCCACAATAAAGAAAATTAAATTGAGAATTATGCTAGGTAGCATTCCACATCAAAAATTCTGTTTTTATTATTTACCTACTTGAGGACGAGCAGGAATTAAGCTTGGGGATGCTTGATACGTCTTCAATGTATCTATAATTTTCGATTGTTCCATGCTATTATATTACCCCTTTTGGATGTTTATGGGCTTTATTTTACACATTTATATCATTTTTGGGACTAACCTACTAACCGGAGGCCCAACCCGTATTGCTGTTTTTTTGTGCCTATTTCAGTATTTCGAAGAAAAGGAATATCAAACGGAGTCAAAACGGAATGAAACCTTCGGGAGCGTGATTTTTGGGACGAACGTGATCCAGAGGACTTGGAGTGCAAGCCAAGCAGCAGCCGAGTCGGCCACGAGATAGGAGGGCGTGCCAACCCCAACAGGGCGCGCCCCCTGTCTTGTGGGCCCCTCGGGTGGCCACCGACGTACTTCTTTCTCCTATATATAACTACGTACCCCGAAAACATCCAGGGAGCCAACGAAACACAATTTCCACCACCGTAACCTTCTGTATCCGCGAGATCCCATCTTGGAGCCTTCGTCGGCGCACCACCGGAGGGGGAATTGACCACGGAGGGCTTCTACATCAACACCATAGCCCCTCCGATGAGTTGTGAGTAGTTTACCATAGACCTTCGGGTTCATAGTTATTAGCTAGATGGCTTCTTCTCTCTTTTTGGATCTCAATACAATGTTCTCCCCCTCTCTTGTGGAGATCTATTCGATGTAAACTCTTTTTGCGGTGTGTTTGTCGAGATCCGATGAATTGTGGGTTTATGATCAAGTTTATCTATGAGAAATATTTGAATCTCCTCTGAGTTCTTCTATGTATGATTGAGTTATCTTTGCAAGTCTCTTCGAATTATCAGTTTGGTTTGGCCTACTAGATTGATCTTTCTTGCCATGGGAGTAGTGCTTAGCTTTGGGTTCAATCTTGCGGTGTCCTTTCCCATGTGATGCAGGGCAGCAAGTCACGTATTGTATTGTTGCCATCGAGGATAAAAAGATGGGGTTTATATCATATTGCTTGAGTTTATCCCTCTACATCATGTCATCTTGCTTAATGCGTTACTCTGTTCTTTATGAACTTAATACTCTAGATGCAGGCAGGAGTCGGTCGATGTGTGGAGTAATAGTAGTAGATGCAGGCAGGAGTCGGTCTACTTGTTGCGGGCATGATGCCTATATACATGATCATGCCTAGATAATCTCATAATTAATCGCTTTTCTATCAATTGCTCGACAATAATTTGTTCACCCACCGTAATACTTATGCTATCTTGGGAGAAGCCTCTAGTGACACCTATGGCCCCCGGGTCTATCTTTTATCATATTAACTTCCAATCTACTTTTATTTGCATCTTTACTTTTTGCGTCTATCTTATAAAATACCAAAAATATATTTATCTTATCATACTATCTCTATCAGATCTCACTTCGCAAGTGGCCGTGAAGGGATTGACAATCCATTTATTATGTTGGTTGCGAGTTCTTCGTTTGTTTGTGTAGGTGTGAGGGACTTTTGAGGAGCCTCCTACTGGATTGACACCTTGGTTCTCAAAAACTGAGGGAAATACTTACGCTACTATTGCTGCATCACCCTTTCCTCTTCAAGGAAAACCAACGCAAGCTCAAGACGTAGCATGACCCCGTCTCTCCCATGCTCTTCACGCTAGTCATAGACGCGCTCGACTCCCTCCTCTAGCACGCCATCAGGATAGGAGTGTTGCGCCGCCTCACCAAGCGTCGGATGGCCTCGAGTATCTCCCTGTATGCCGATGACGTGGTTATCTTCTGCCACCCGGACCCCCACGAGCTTCAGGTCATTCGCGAGCTGCCGTGTCTTCGGCGCCGCGACTGGGCTGCACACCAACTTCCGAAAATGCTCCGCCACGCCGATCCATTGCACAGCCTTGGCATCCCGCTCTCGACCCGGAAGGTTTCCGCGATGGCCCTTATGCCATTGGTGGAGCGGATGGCGCGCAAACTACCGACTTGGAGGGTGTCCCTCCTCTCGCAAGGAGAGTGTTTAGCCCTGGTGCGCCATGTTCTTGCCGCCATGCCCGTTCACCTGCTTATGGCCATGGCGCTCCGACCCGCTATTCTCAAGAAGATCAATAGGATCATGCGTGACTTTCTCTGGCACGACAAGGCCGGTGCCTCTGGTGGAGGCTGCCTTGTTAGTTGGCAAAAAGTGTGCCGCCCCCTGGAGCTGGGTGGGCTTGGCATTCGGGACCTGCAACGCACCGGCGTGGCACTTCGCGCTAGGTGGCTCTGGCTTCAGGCCACTGATCGGTCCCGTCCCTGGCGACACCTCCATTTGCCCTTCGATCCCGAGGTCCAGGCGATTTTTGATGCTTCCTCTTACTGGATCCTTGGTGATGGGACCTCCTGCTTGTTCTGGAGAGACCGTTGGATCTCGGGTCGCTCGGTCAGCGAGCTTGCGCCGGCCGTCCTCGCCTTGGTCCCCAAGCGCCGGAGGCGTACGACGACCGTTGCGCAGGGCCTCCACAATAGGGCCTGGGTGGGAGATATCCAGGGTTCCTTGGGCCCGGCTTCGATGGTTCAATACGTCGAGCTTTGGCGCGCCCTGCAGCCCGTAACCCTAACTCTCGACCCCGACGTGTTACGCTAGAAGTGGACCGACTCGGGCATCTACACTACGAATTCCTGCTACCGAGCCATGTTTGCTGGCTCCACCATCGCGCCCAACTGGAAACTCATCTGGCGCACGTGGGCCCCGCTGCGGATCCGTGTCTTTGCATGGCTCCAACCCAGGATCATTGCTGGTTCGCCGCCCGCCTCGCGCGCCACGGCTTGCCGCATGACGACCGCTGCATATTCTGTGACCAAGTGCTGGAAACCCTCAATCACCTTCTCGTACAATGCCCATTCTCCCGGATCATCTGGCATGAGATCTTTGCCTGGTGCCGGCTGCCAATCCCCCCTCCGGACACCGACGATTGCTTCCTTGAGTGGTGGGTTGATTCTACCAGCGGGTTCCAGAGGCCTTGCGGAAAGGTCTCGCCTCCCTCGCCCTCCTCACCGCGTGGTCCATCTGGCGCCACCGTAATGCATGCATCTTCAACCACATGCACCCCTCCACTATGCTACTTCTTCAGGTCATCAAGAACGACGCTGAGGCATGGGCTTCTACCGGGGCCAAGGACATTGCAAACTTTATGCCTCCCTGATGTGTAGATAGCTAGGTTGGGGCCGAGCACCCCCATCTATTCTGCTCATGTACCACTTTTCCACGCCAGCTCTGCGTACGTGGTAAAGTGATACCGTGTAATCCTGTCACTCTTGTTTTCTACCTATCAATGGAATGATACGCATCTTGCGTATTCATGAAAAAAGATAGTTGCCATAGAGGAAGAGCAACAAAGTAATGTGAATTCAGAATCCGATCAGCAAGAAGAAAATGTCGAAACCAACATCGACGACAAGCAATGTAAGTGGCTCCGAGAATGTAGGTAATTCATCGGATGCACAAGAAAAGTCTCCTAGTGTTGATGAACCAGTCTATACTCCTGATATTTATGATCCAAGAAATTGGGATAATCTTGACAATAAAGCAAGAGATGTATGAGTTGAGAAAGGGCCAATGAGAGAGGAAGAGGATAAAATGGAATACCGTGTAGATGATGCAGGAAGACATTTTTCCTATGCTCACTATCATAGGAAATTAAGCAATGGAGAGAAACATGATAGAGAATGGCTAGTTTATTCAGAAGGTGTTGACAATTTTTTTTGCTTTTGTTGTAAGATCTTCAAGTCTAGCAGTAGCAAGAGTCAGATTTCCTTAGCACATGATGGATTAGATCATTAGAGGCACATTAATGAGAAGCTTAAAGAGCATGAAAATAGTGTTGATCATATTAATAACATGAACAAGTGGAATGAATTAAGGATTAGACTACGGAAAGAGGAAACTATTGACAAGGACTTGGAGCATCAAATAACAAAGGAGAAAGAACGTGTCAGGCAAGTTTTGTTAAGAATAATAGCCATTGTGAAATATCTTGGTAAACGCAACTTGGCTTTTCGCGGAAACAGTGAGCAACTTTACAAGGATGATAATGGTAATTTCTTAGCTTGTGTTGAGATGATTGCAGATTTTTATTTGGTAATGCAAGACCACCTTAGACGTATCCAGAACAAAGAAATTCATTATCATTATCTCAGTCATAAAATTCAGAACAAGTTGATATCTCTTTTGGCTGCTGACATCACATGTTCTATCATAAAGGTTGTTAAAGAGGCCAAGTATCTCTCTGTTATCCTAGATTGTACCCCTGATGTCAGTCATCAAGAACAAATGACTTTTTTAGTTCGTTGTGTTAATTTGTCGGATGGGAAAATAAAAATTGAGGAGTACTTTCTGGGGTTCTTGAAGGTGGATGACACTTCTGGCTTAGGGATTTTTAAAGTACTGCTTGAATCTATGGAGACTTTTGGCTTAAATATTAATGATATAAGGGGTCAAGGATATGACAATGGTTCTAACATGAAAGGAAAATACCGAGGGGTACAATCTAGGTTACTTGATGTGAATCCAAGAGCATTATACATGCCGTGTGCTTGTCATAGTCCCAATCTCACTCTCTGTGATATGGCAATAACATGTGATATGGCAATAACATGTGATATGGCAATAACATATAGGATCACGCTATTTGTCATCCTGGGTGAGGAATAGTTATTCTTCACCCCCCCTCTATTTTAACATGAATGCACCGTAATTTTATGTTCCGTAAATTTTATCTTATTTCAGACATAAAAAGAGAACGTAAGAAAATATATAATGGCCGTAAAAAATATTTTATGGTACGCAAATTTCAAACGTAAAGACATAATGTAAAATGTACATAAAATGTAATTTTTTGGTCTTCTTACATTTTTTATGCCAAATTTTACGCAGTGAATCAATATGACTATAACTATTTGTATTTGAAACATAATTTATTTATGAAATGATCGTAAGATTACCTTGGGTGAAGAATAACGTATTTTGGACCCTGGATGATGAATAGTAACACTATATATATATATATATATATATATATATATATATATATATATATATATATATATATATATATATATATATATATATATATATAATTTGCCGATTTTACGAAAAGGTGGAATGTTTTGCTTAAACATGTTCCTAGTTTGACTGTGAAATCATTGTCCAACACTCGCTGGGAGAGTCGAATCAAAAGTGTTACAGCAATATGATATCAAGCCAATGAGTTAAGGTCAGCTTTGTCTGAGTTACTTGATGCTTCTGACACTGGACCTAAGGATAAAAGTGACGCAAAAATTTATTTGATGCACTTGGTCGGTTTGAGTTTCTAGTTGGTATGATTATCTGGCATGATATTCTGTTTGCTGTAAATAAAGTTAGCAAGATGCTGCAATCGTCAACCATGTGTATTGACTCTGCTTTGAAGCAAATAAGAGGTATAACAGAATATTTTGAGAAGTACAGAGATGATGAGTTTTCTTCAAGTTTGACCATCGCCAAAGGTATTGCGACTGAAATGGGAATTGATCCCGTGTTTCCAATGAAACGTCGTGCTAAGAGGAAGAGACAGTTTGGTGAAAGTGATTGTCAAGAAGAAATTCTAGAAGCTGAGAAGGTTTTTCGTGTTAAATATTTTTTTGTTTTGGTTGATATGGCGGTCACTTCTTTGAAGGATAGATTTAAAGAACTAATGGTGTTCAAAGATATCTTTGGATTTTTATTATTTACATGCAGTCTTCCTGCATGGTTCAAAAAAAAATTTAGGCAACAACAATATTAAAATACTATAATTAACTGACAGTTTGCCGGAAGCCTCAGCGTGTGTGTGTGTGTGTGTGTGTGTGTGTGTGTGTGTGTGTGTGTGTGTGTGTGTGTGTGTGTGTGTGTGTGTGTGTGTGTGTGTTGGTCTTTTGGTATAGCCAGATTGGCCCAGGTGGTCATGATGTGCCAGTTTTTGTTAAAATTTCTGCTTTCTGTTTGCATAAAGACGACACCGTTGTTCTTAATTAGTAGATTGAACTTAGAAACGTGCAATTACCCAGACAACGCTCTTGTTCTTTGGATAATTGATGTATATGCAAGAGGGCAACATGAGAGAACCTCCCACTTTACTTGCACTTACATATCTATCCATCTCAGTCCCACCGATCTCCAATCTTAAAAAATTCAGCTACCTTTGTCATCTCCATCCTTCTATCTATAAATTGTTCGTCTAGCCTCACTGCTTCCCTCGTCACCCCATGGCTCCATCTTTCATTTTGCTAACTCATTGGTCTAATCATTCCTGAGATCCATTGAAATAGGAGGCACCAGGACATACAAAATAAGGTGAAAATGGCATCCCGGCGGAGTTTCAGAGTACATGCAAGTGTCCATGCTTTCCCATATCTATGCGTGAGGACCTTCAAGCGCAGGGAAGAGCAAGATAGTCGTTACCTGGTGCACATGCACCCGGATAAGAGAGAATGGTAGTGACTAGGCTTGAAAACGTGCACCAGATCAAGCCGTGACGACAGAGTGCACCATGTTCGTAGAAATTCAGCTAGAATCCTGCAATCGAGGGATACACTCCTTGTTTCCGCTGCTGCGGGCCTGCTTGTACACAGGGCTGGTGAGGGTGGTGCACGATCGAGTTGGTTGTAGCCGGAGGGAGCTCCCACGTAATAGTAACACCTGCAATTCATATGCATCTATCTATAACAAGTGACTATATACGGAGCAAAATGAGTGAATCTACACTCTAAATATGTCTATATATATATCCGTATGTGGTAGTCCATTTAAAATATCTAAAAGACAAATATTTAGAAACGGAGGGAGTAGTATCTACCATTGTGTGTCGGTGATTCTTAACAAGAAAATCGATGCATGTTGGACTACGAAAATCTAGCAATCTCTGGGTCTCCCTCAAAAATATAAAATCTATCAACTTGTGCTTTGTGAAGCCAGTGCTCAGGTAGACGACCATCCTCTTCTCAGGTTGTTGGTGCTGATTGTTGGACTTCAGTAATTTGAAATCAAAGTGTTATTTGGCCCTACAGAACTCCTTTGATTCTCACGTCACATATGCTGTAAAATTCGAGGTGTGCTATCAGCGATATGAATAGTTTTCTTGAGAGGCTCTAGGGGAGACTAAACCCTAGCCAAAACTCCATGTCCTTCCCCTCTGGCCACCACCAGGGTGCGAACGCCGCTGGCAACCGGGAGGCTGCTGATCGTGGGGACTGCAGTGGGAGGTTCGGTGGACTACAGTGGGTCGGCGACGTGGTATGTATGGATGAGTTGTGGTCTCAGGCAGGCAACGCTTGACAGCGGCGTTGGTGTTGGTGCATGGTGTTCTTTAACAATGGCTTGGTCTGGCTAGGCCATCGGAGAAGAGAACGTCAATATATGGTCCAGAACGGCGGTGAGCTCTACATCAATCTCGGACCTGCCATGCTGCAGAATTGGTGATGTCATCGTGTTTGGTTTGGTGCAACGAGGCGACGATGTTGCCTCAATGTAGGAATAATGTTCTTCTCACCCTTGTCCCACTCCGATCTGTTGGTGTGCTTGTGCGGGGCATGTGGAGCTGTCTCTCTCGCGGATCTTCCGGGATCCGGTCGGTTTAAGTTTCTGGTGGATCCATCTGGATTCGACCTACTTTCATGGTCTTCGGAGTATCTACAAGCCCCTATCGGTGTTTTCTACTTCGGGGCGGCGATTTGTCCTGGTCAACGTCGGCGACTTCCCGGCCACTGCTTCTATAAGCTTCTAGGTTTGAAAATATTTTCTCCGCCAAGGCGAAGGCTCAGAGGCGGCATAGGGCTATGCTCACGGTGCGCCGCTGGTGGATACAGGAGGAAGAGGACTCAGCACCCCCAAGAATTCCAATGTAAATTTTTACATATGTGTGTGTTTGTAAGGACCTATGATATTTAATATATGGCCTTGGGTCCCTTTTCACAAATAATAATAATATATAAACCGCCTTTGTTTGTGTTGTTATGGTGCGAGGTATTGTGTTGATGGGTAATGTGTCTTGCGGCTGTCCACTAGCCTCAACTTTGTGGACCATTGGCTTGGGTCAAACTTGACACGGATTTCGAGCTAAGTGGCAGAGCTCCGGTGGAGATCTGGCTCTAGCCTCAGTTTATGTCGATCACGACGACGCTCATGACTTTCGTCCTTAGAGGCATCCTTTTGGAAGTCTCATTTCACTCCCTCCATTGGATTCTTCAGCTCCTTGCCCGAAAATCTAATTCCCGGCATCTACTAGAATAGATGGTGGTGGTTCCTTTGTGTCTCTTCCTATTTATCCGTGTCACATTTGGGGTGATGCCCCTTGATAGAAGGCAAATGCTTATGATTCCACACTGCATTGCCTCGTCGATTGACAACCGGCTCTAGACCATGAGCTTGTGGAACTGCCATATGATTATCATCAAGACAATGTCCCTATGAAAATTGCACATGTGTCCTACAAGGAGGGCTATGACTCAATGTCTCTCCTCCAACCCGGTTCCAAGACTTGTGGTCGACTCCCACTCCTCCCGAGTTTGACTTACTTATAGCCAGTGGTCCCATTGTCGATCCTTTGGAGAAAATATGGTAGTCTAGAATTGTTGTTATATTTAGGAATGAAAATCATAGCTCCTCTGTCACTGTTAGCAACCTATCTATGTACTTCGATCTTTGGAGTAATGGATTTAAAGAACCGGGTGACAAGATAGTCGCCTTGTCTTGGCGCGACCATCTGTTTTCACGGATCTCCCTAGTCTTGTAATCTCCTCGTAGACTCCGCCCCACACACACCTTTGCGATTCTTCAAAAAATGGGTAAATAAGAAGCTGAGGTGAAGGGCCTTGCGGTAAGTCGAGTTAGACGAGTCAAAATTATGTCACACCAGCAAGAAAACCACTTCAGGCTGAGTGGCGGCCAATTCTTGTCCCTGTTTAGAATGATGAATCAAAGGTATATTTTTTTTCACGAGTACCCAAAATATTTTTGTATCATATCAGTAACTGATGACTTACTACAAGCACACACATGTGACGCGACGCGAATATGAAAATAAAAGCGCAAGCATAGGGGGTGTGTGCCCGAGGCCAAAGGCCTACGTCTCCGGTAGGAGGTTGCACAATCCTTTGGCACCAACACGAGCCCTACTGCGAGAAGGAAAATGTTAGACGACTGTTCTCCATTGAAGATGCAGGTGTTCCGACACTTCCAAAGCCACCAGGTGGTCAGAAGGATCAAAGTTGAGAGGTCGCAACGGTTGCGGGAGGGAGCACATCCCAACGTTGTCGCCAACCAGCTAAGGAAGGGGAAACCGTGGAGGGGGTGACCGCAGTGGAGCGACACCAAGCAAGAATCTCCTACCAAACCTGCCGAGATAAAGCGCATCCAATGAGCATATGTTTCATGGACCTCGGCTCCTCCTAGCATAGAAGGCAAGCCGGGGCATGTGGCAGGGCGCGCCAAAACTGTTGGTTTTTCATTTTAGAGTGAGAGCGCATTAGAGTTGGTAGTGAGGTATAGACGAGCGAACCTGGGTACCATGAAGACTGCGCTATCACAACCCCTTCGCATGTGGACACCCAAGATCAGAACTATGATACGGCTACGTCGAGGAACATTTATCATGGCCCAAATGTTGGGAAATGTAGCTAAAAACAAAAAAATTCGCCCCATGATCACCCAGGAACAATATGAAGATGCATTAATGGTTTGGATTTGGTCGTTACCGACTCCGAGTAGCAGTGGAGGAAGATGATTCGGTGTAGATCGTATTTGGAGTCCCTTGAACCGTAAATGAATGATCTCCGCGAACCACCCACGAACTGTCCCTCGAATGGAATACCGAAAGCACATGTGTATGGTCAGCGCTTCGCCATCCAGAGTTAATCGTTGCCAGAGAATTAGAGGGGGGAGATTAGAACCACACTGGGCCTTTGCATAACAAGATGCAGACAACCATTAGTTATCTCTACTTATATATGAATTTACCACAAGACAATTGTTCTATGGTCAATGCTTCAAACAAAATATATTGTAATCTGCGCTTCCATGAAAAATATAAAATCTATCAACATGCGCTTTGTGAAGCCCCAGTTCAGGTCGACAACCATCCTCTTCCCAGGCTGTTGGGTGCCGATCTCAGGAGTTGACCAACTGCCACAATCAACCCTCCTTCATTGTGCCATGAGACCATATTGGTTGAAAATTGATTTTCTCGCTTAACTAACTTCATTTTGTATTTTTTTACTAATCTCCATTTGATAATTTGAAATCCAAGTGCTATTTAGCCATATAAACTGCATTTGTTTCATCAAACGGGTAGATCTCTCCTCTCTTCTCCTCCTTAGGCCTAGAAGTGAGAGAATTAGACGACTGGCATGAGAATCCTTGAGTAGTAGTGAATCCAACAAGACTGATGCAACATCAACACAAGTATGTAGCTTGTTGTGTGGTGTGCGCATAAAATGGACAAAAGGAAAAAAGAGAGGTGGAGATGGGTGTAGGGGAATGAATTTCCGTAACATTCCTAGTGTAGATGACAAAGAGGGGCATGTTGTGTTACACAATACTATAATTATGAGAGAAGAAAAAGCTGTTTCTATGGCTATTCAATGCTATGTTCATCAAATAAATAGTTATTTTAATAATATTCACAAATACATACGCCAAAAGATACATTTTTTTCTACAAACCCGACCCGCAAGTCGATTAAGTGCTCATTCTCATTTTTTATGTTTTTTATTTTCTATTTTTCTTTTTCCCTTTATTTTGTTCTACTTTTATAGTAAAATTACATTGTCTAAGTGTGTATATAAACTAGATGATACCCCGCATGTTCCTACTGGACGTTGTTGCCGGATGTTCTATAGATAAAATTTAGAGATCACATCAAGTCTGAGTAACATTACTTTGACATTAGTAGGTTGCTAGCCTGTGCAATCAAAACTAAAGTGTAACTCCTAAACTATCGATAATTTCACTTGTTACCAACTCAAAATAATAGTTTGAAGGAGTTTCCTGTTTTGCACTACAACATGGCCAGTTTTGTTTGGACTCAAATAAGCCAAATATCTTCTAATATGATTAGTGGAAGAAAAATTACAACCCTTTGGTGAAATTAGCATGAAAAAATGACTTGAGAAGGTCAAACATACAAATACAAGATGAAGACATAAATTACATGCACTTGTAGGTTATAACATGAAGTGACACCGTAGAAGACTGAGGAAGTTATGGTGGCACTCTCACCACACAAGAACATACAAATATTTGCATGTATTGACTTAGACACCATTAAAGTATAAGCATATCAACTATCCTTTTTGCGATTAAAAACATATCAGCTTAGTTGCACAGTGACACTCACTTGTTAGACTAGCCATAGTGGGAGTAACTTCAACAGTAACATCGAGTCCAACTCAGCAAATTTGCTTATTTGGCACTGAGTTAATGAGGAGAGAGGTAGTTTGAGTAACTTAGCTAGTTACTGGAACATCACATGTCCCAATGCAATATGAGTCTATAACCTAATAAATGAATCTTTGCATGACACCACACTTATGTTACTACCCACTATGAAGATATTAACATAGTCTAGGGATATGTATATGTTACTCTCCATTGTGGCTAGTCTTAATCCACTATAAACAACGTATATTTCTAATACTTCGCAAGCCTAATTATTAAATCAAGACGGTGCACCAAGATACTTATAGTCCATGCCCATGCAGGGACAACTAACATCCTAAAGAAATAACATCTAAACCACCTTCACTCCTGAAAGAATATATGCCAAGTCCAACTAAGAAGTACTTTTGGAAATGCTAGATAATAGGAAACATGCTTAACAGAAGCATATAATGTAAATATTCTAATCACAAAAGCTAGCAAGAGGGCTTCAGATTTTAGAATATTATACCTCTTGAAGCTAATTAAACTGAAGCTAATTAAACATGCTTAGAATTTCAAAACCAACCAAGCAGAGAAAATCCTTACATTATTATATCTCCTAATATAAAATTTTCAATGCTGGAAATCTGGAAGGGAAATATAGAAGCATCTTCAGAATACACATTATTCACAAATTTCTAAAAGTACATGGATGTTCAGATCTGCTATAAATCAACACTCATGGATTTTTACAAACAAAACGTGCAGTAAATGATATAGTAAGATATCTCATTCAATATAACATATGCTAATTTTTCCTAATGGGAAGAAGGAAGATTTTTTTAATAAAAGAAACTAGCATAATGCCCGTGCAGTGCTACAGAACCATAAAAAAGACAATGAGATACTACCGGCTTAGGAGATCATCCAAAGGTGATGTTATCTTACGGATATTGCATGGTTTATTATTAAAAATGGTACATAAATATAATGAAAGGTCATGTTGTAGTCATTGATGCATTTTAAGCGACCATTGCATGTCCTTTGCAAGATTTACAATGAGATAAAGTAATTTAAATGCACAAATCATGAATTAGGTAGGAGGACAACGTATATGACCATGTTGAAATTGCAATGTGTTCGTTCTCTTCTATTACGCTATAGAACTGTAAGAATTGGTTGGGCAGAGAAATTCTAAGATTTTAAATTGAAATTGTATGCATTTGTAATAGATGTTTTATAGGAGTGTTATGCTCATATTATTGTAGTATTGTATTTGTTTATTTGAGAAAGGTCTCATCACAATAGTAACATTTGTTTATTATATCTTTTGGAAGGTTGCTAGTCTCACATGTGTGTAGAATTGCATTCGTTTATTTGCATGATCCCACTTTTGAGCTCATCACCAACTCCAACCTTTATAAGTAGAAAAGATATCTATCTATGTATTGTACTATATACTGAAAGAAAATACGGGTCAAAATAGGGAAATATGCTAGAAAATCCCACAAAAATCAGAAACATCCAGCATTTAATTCAACCATCTAGATAATAACAACCGATGGATCTTTGAAATAGCTTATTAACATTATATTTTAAAATAATTACCCACCAATCCCATTCAATAACGAGTTTTCTCATACCCCTTCCACCTCCACGGTTAATATAAAAGGGAACAGAAGGAAAGATTTCTCCAACGTGTGTTCACGCACGCCGCCGCCATGTTCTCTTCAGTGCCTTTGGCCGATCCATGGAGTGGATAGGCGTGCGTTCATGTCTTCTTGGGCGGATCAATATGTGTTTCCTGCGTACATTTGCTGTAGTCATGTCTTCCAACTTAGATCCATCTATGTTTTCTGCAATTCGTTTCCGGCTGGCAGAGCAATTTATCAGCTAGTTGCTCCGTACGTTCTTGCTTCCTGAAGAAAGCGATCAAGCTGCCCGCTTTGCTAGCTTCATTGGAGACTGTGTGCGTTTCCAGCCGGCGGAGGAATTTATCTCCTAGCTTCTCCGTGTTGTCTGCTTTGGTAGCTTCGTTTGAGACATATGCTCAATGAAAAACAGTGTGATATGATAAAATAGTGTGTCCTTTAAAATATGTTATTAACATGCTATATCGCGCTATTGCATGCTATTATCGAGACATTATATGCTGATTTATTTAGCAAGGCATTGCTGAGAATGCTATAGCCCTTGTTATACTCAAATGTAGGACACAAACTGTCCTTACACGATTTATGGACAGCTACACTATGTGGTACATGAACACGGCAATTGGCAGTGTCATATTTATATCCTCCTCTCTACTTGCTCCCCGTCCATCTAAGTCCCACCCTTCTTTGGTCTTATAAATTTTCAGCTGCCCTTCTTCATGCCCTCTTCGCCATCCCCATCTTTTATCTACAAATTGCTCGCCCGGTCTCACTGCCTCCCCTCGTCTCCTCACCAGCGGCTTCATCTATCTATCTATCTATCTATCTATCTATCTATCTATCTATACCTATACTAATTACAGACTCCCTATAAATTCCTACATTAATCAGTAATTAGGGACCGTTAATCTGGTGGGACCGAATTATAACGGTGTAGATCAATCCTTTGACTCCCTATAAATTCCTATGTTAAACAGTAATTAGGGACCGTTAATCTGGTGGGACCGAATTATAACGGTGTAGATCAATCCTTTGACTCCCTATAAATTCCTATGTTAAACAGTAATTAGGGGTAGTTAATCTAGTGGGACCAAATTATAATGGTATAGATCAATCCTTTGAATCCCTATAAATTCCTATGTTAAACAGTAATTAGGGACCGTTAATCTGGTGGGACCAAATTATAACGGTGTAGATCAATCTTTTTTTTAGATAGGAAACCACTCATACCAAACAATATGTACATTAACCCATTTAATGTTGTCTCATATTGATATCTTCTGTAATTTTTCTTAATTATAAAAAATAAAGTCCCAAACAGATACGATTCTAAGTCCCATATCATCCGATTCTAATTCCCATCTCTTTCCATATACTTGTAACTAGCAAGGCCGCGGAGGTAGATTCATTTGTTAAAAAGTTGGGCAGTTAGGGCGACACGATTTGGTTGGGCTAGCCTGGGCACTATCCAAATGTCTGCTAAAGTTTGCGACCCTATTTTGTGAGTGCACTTTAAAGATAAAGTGAGCATGAGGGAATATCCTATAATTGCGTTTTTTTGCGGAGGTTATATTGGCGGTTATTCAAAGGAAGGGCACTTTTAGTGGTTCCACTATGGTTAACTGGTTAACATATTACTGTAGTCATCCCGATATCTAGATGATAATATGCACAATATATTAACCATAAATATAACATCCACGTGATTGACTGACAAAGCATGTGTTACAATGTAATGTAATCATATAATTAAGTGACAATTTACTGAAAGCTTCCATAGGGTTTCTCCCTTCAATGGTGTGTGTGGGTCTTTGTGGATAGTCAGATTAGCCGGGGTGCCATGTATTATGGCATTATATGCCGGTTTTTGTCCAACTTTCCGCTAATTAACTAGATAACTCTCTTGTTCATATTAAT
This sequence comes from Aegilops speltoides, assembly GCA_021437245.1. NCBI lineage: Eukaryota > Viridiplantae > Streptophyta > Magnoliopsida > Poales > Poaceae > Aegilops > Aegilops speltoides. The sequence continues at coordinate 508,441,203 of CM038147.1, forward strand.
AGGTTGATCTCTAAAAATGCACAATTAAGTAGTATCCATGCTTCTTTGGATTATTGATTTATATGCAAGAACACGACATGGACACCTCCCACTTTACACGACTACAGATTCAACATCCACTCTTACAACCGATTCATAGTGTGTCATATATATCCTCTCTCTACTTACTCCCATCCACCCCAGTCCCACCCTTCTCTAATCATTTAAATTTAGAGCTACCTTTTGCACGCTCTCTTTGCCATCTCCATCCTTTTACCAATAAATTGTTTGTCCAGCCTCACTGCCACCCCTCATTTCCCCACTACCGCTCCATATTTCGTTTTGCTAACTCATAATTTGCCTAACAATTCGTGAGGTCTATTGGAATAGGATGCACCGGGACATAAAAATTAAGGTGCAAATGGCATCCGCATGGAGTTCCAGAGTGCATGCAAGTGGCTTTTGTTCCTCGTGTCTATGTACGAGGACCTTCTAGTGCAGGGCGGAGCAAGATACTCGTTACCCTGGTGCATAGAAACCGGGCAATCAAAGAGAAATGTAGCGATTGGGCCAGAAAGTTTGTACGTAGACCGGATTAAGCTGTGACGAGTGCACCAGGTTCGTAGAAGTTCAGCTACAATCCTGCAATCAAGGGACACGCTCCTTGTTCCTGACGCCATCGGCCGGCTTGTACGTGGGTAGGTGAGGGTAGCACGCGAGGTGGTTGTAGCTGAAGGAAGCCCCGGAGTAACAGTAACATCCGAATTCATATGTATCCATCTACTCATGTGCATTGGTGTGGTTCTAAAATATAGTATTGTCTACTTTTTTTTGGAAAAGGGATTACCGCTGCCTTTGCATAACTAGATACAGATAACCATTAGTTATCTCTACTTATATATGAATTTACCACAAGACAATTGTCCTATGGTCAATGCTTCAAACAAAAAATCTAGTAATCTGCGCCTCCGTCAAAAATATAAAATCAATCAACATGCGCTTTGTGAAGCCCCGGTTCAGGTTGACAACCATCCTTTTCCCAGGATGTTGGTGCTGATCTCGGGACTTTGACCAACTACCGCAATCAACCCTCCCTCCTTGTGCCATGAGACCATATTGGTTGAAAATTGATTTTCTCGCGTAACTAACTTCATTTTGTATTTTTGCTCATATTCATTTGATAATTTGAAATCAAAGTACTATTCCACCATATAAACTACTTTTGTTTAAAGCTCTGCTCTCTCCTTCTCCTGAGGCCTAGAAGTGAGAGAGTTTGACGATGACATGAGAATCCTTGAGTAGTAGCAAATCCAACTAGACTGGTGCAACATCAGCACAACTATGTAGCGTGTTGTGTGTTGTGACCATAAAATGGAGAAAAGGGAAAGAGAGAGGGGAAGGGAGAGACAAGCAGTACTGATTAATGGAGATAGGTCCAGGGGAATGAATTTTCGCGACAGTCCTATTGCACATGACAAAGAGGGGCATGTTTGGTTACACAGTACTATAATTATGGGAGAAAAAAGTTGTTTCAATGGTTATTCAATGCTAATGCATCAAATAAATAGTTATTTAATACTATTCACCAATACATACGCCAAAAGATACAATTTTTTTTGTTACAAACCCAACCCACGAGTCGAGTAAGTGCTCATTTGTTGCATGTTTTGTTTGTTGCTTTATTTTTGAGTTTTATGTGGTCAGTTAGATGTTGCTGTAAGCTAGATGATGTGGACTGTTGGTCAGCACTATTTTCCCTCTCTAACTTTATATTATACATGCAGTCCACCTGCATGGTTCAAAACAAATTAGATAACATCAATACTGAAATACTATAATAAACTAACCGTTTGCCGGAGGCCTCACTGGTGGTATGTGTGTGTGGGTCTTTTTGTATAGCCAGATTGGCCTGAGTGTTCTATCTTGTGGGCATGATGTGCCGGTTTTTGTTCAATTTTCCGTGGTTTTTTTGCATAAAGACGACACCGTTGTTCTTAATTAATAGATTGAACTTAGAGAACGCACAATTACCGCAACATTCTTGTTCTTTGGATAATTGATGTATGTGCAAGAGGGCAACATGAGCACCTCCCACTTTACTTGATTATAGACTCTGACAGGCATACTTACAATCGATCGTACACTGCATATACATCCATCCCAATCCTACTGTTCTCCAATCTTTAACATTTTGAGCTACCTTTGTCACGTTCGCTTTGCCATTTCCATCCTTCTATCTATAAATTGCTCGTATCTAGCCTCACTGCCTCCCCTCGCTCCCCACCGCTCCACTTTCATTTTGCTAACTCATTAGCCAGACCATTCGTGAGGTCCATTGGAAAAGGAGGCACCGGGACATACAACTTAGGGTGCAAGTGGCATCCGCATGCAGTTCCACAGTGTATGCAGATGGCCATGGTTCCCCGTGTCTACATGTGAGGACCTTACATTGCAGAGCAGGGCAAGATAGTCGTTACCTGGTGCACAGACACCCGAATCCTAAAAGAAATTAGTAGTGATTAGGCCTGAATATTGTTATGTGCACGAGATTAAGCCGCCATGAGTGCACCAGGTTCATTGAAATCCAGCTACAATCCTGCAATCCAGGCCACACAATATGCTTCCGTCGTCCTCAGCCTGCCTTGTGCATGGGCTGCTGAGAGTGGCTTACATGGTGGCTGTGGCCATAGAGAGACTCGGAGTAACAGTAACACCAGGAATCCATATCTTTCTATCCACGTCGTTGGTGTTCTAAAATGAAAATCAATGTGCGTTGACCTAGAAAAATCTAGTTATGTGCATCTCCCTCAAAAATATTTCATCTACGAACTCACAATTTGTGAGGCCGATGTTCAGGTTGACGGCCACTCTCTTCCCATGCTATTGGTACTGATCGTCGGACTTGACCAACCGCCGCCATCAACCCTGCCTTGATGTACCATCAGACTATATTGGTAACTAATTTTGTTTTACATTTTACTAATGTCCATTTGATAATTTGAAATCAAAGTGTATTTCTCCGTATAAATCACCTTTGATTCTCACGTCACATGTGATGTCAAATTCGGGGTGTACTGGTTAGTGATACGAATTGTTCTATTGAGAGGCTCCAGTGGCGACTAAACCCTAGCCACAGCTCCATCTCCTCCCCTCTTGCTGCCACCAGGGTGCGCTGCTAGACAAAGCCCGTGTGACGCCTATGGCGGCGGGCTGTCAGGCTGTTGACCATGGGGCCCTATAGTAGAAGTTTTAGTAGATTGTTGTGGGTCGGTGACGGACTGTGTGGACGAGTTCCAGTCTCTGGAAGGCAATGACTGACAATGGTGTTGGTGTTGGAGCACGACATTTTTTAACAACGACTTCGCCTGGTTAACCATCGAAGAAGAGAACGTCAGTGCATGGTCTTGAACAGCAGCGAACTCGAGGCAGTCATCATGTTTGGCTTGGGGAAACAAGCTGACGTTGTTGCCTCATTGTAGGAATAATGTTCTCCCGAACCTTTCCCAACTATGTTGGTGTGCTTATTGTCAGCAGAGGGTGCGTGGAGCCGTGTCTCCGACGGATCTTCTCGGATCCGGTCGGTATATGTTCGAGTTTCTCAGGCCCTTATCAGCGGGTGGCGATTTGGCTGGCAGATCGTAGCCGTCGGTGTCTCCTGGTCTACATCGATGACTTTCAGGCCACTACTTCTACAAGCTCCTGGGGTTAAAAATATTTGCTTCGCTGAGGTAGAGGCCTAGAGGTGGCACCGAGCTATGGTCAGGGCGCGTCCCTGGTGGATGCATGAGGAATATGACTTCGATATCCCCAAGAAATCCAATTTAATTTTTTATACGTATGAGCATGTTTGTAAGGACCTATGATACTTAATTTATGGACTTCGGCCTCTTTCGCAAATAATAACACTATATAAACCGCCATTGTTGATGAGTCACGCAGAGCTCTCTCCTCTCCTCCTCCCAAGGCCTGGGAGTGAAAGAGCTTGACAGCGGCATGAGAATCATCGAGTAGTAGCGAATCCAACCGGATTGATGCAACATCAGCCCAAATATGTAGTGTGTTGTGTGGTCCGTGCCCACTGCTTGAGCTGCATCAGCGTGTGTTCGCATAACATGGAGAAAGGAAAGGGGGAGACAAGTAATGTTTGATGGAGATGGGGGCAGGGGAATGAATTTCCGTGGCATTCCTGGTCTTGGCGCTAGAGATATTTTTGGGGTGATCGGAGTGGTTATGGACAAAATCACCTGAGATATGGTGACCAGAAGGTCCAAGAAAGGTCATCGAGAAATTTGTTTTATTGTATTGATATGATATTGTTCTTTCCTGATTTTTGATAGTGTAATATATTAGTATCAAATTGATATTGAGTGCATTCGGCCTCTCCACAACATCATCTGAAGAGTTAGTCGAGACATTGAGGGACTCAACCAAATTATTAAAAAAAGAGAAATAAATGATCAACAAGGATGCTGAAGCTATATGCATCACACCGTAGCAACTATCAACTTCAAACACCATTGTCAGTAGCACCTGGACTGTGAGAAATGTTCTTCGGCAACAAAACCTCTAAAACTGAAAGAACACCCATCTGTCGTTTTCGTCGGATACAACCACAAAGGATGGATCAAGAGTTTTCACCACTGAAGAGGGATTCTCAGCAATCTTTCCACAATGCTTTCAAGAAGGAAACAACTTAAAAACATTGTCATTGTCAAGTAAAACCAATAAAGATATGACATACAGTTCCCACTCTGGAGCTCAAGTGTCTTCACTCGAAGAACGCCTCCAAACCTTAATTCTCCATGTCATACCATCCGCATTTCCAATGAAAATGTCACTGATGGATCAAAGGCACCCGTCTGTTTGTTTTAGATAAGTATGGTTTTGGTCCTCAGTTATTAAGATAGTTCAGTTTTGTCCCCATATACCTATGATCCTTTGTCTTATCTCAATCGAATAAATTTGTTTCATTATCCTGTCCAAATTGGTATCCTTGTTTATGTGGCAAACTAGTCGGATAAGCTTGCACCACTGACAAATTACACCGGCACGTGCATGAATGCACCTACTGGCATGAACGGCCATGTCAGGGTGCATGTAGCTACGTACTGTCACCTTGTGTTTGTGACTCTTCGTCAGGAGAGTAGAGGAGCCCAACGCTAATAAGTCGCCGGGAGCTAGATGCAGATGGAGGGCACCGCCATGTTGAGTCGATATTGTTGACCGCGCGTTAAACAGCCCGACCACGGGTAGAAAAAAGGCCTTTAGTCCCGGTTCGCAAAGGCCTTTAGTCCCGGCTGTGCAACCGCGACTAACTATGCGCGACTAAAGACCCCCTTTAGTCGCGCCTCTTACGAACCGCGACTAAAGGCTTTAGTCCCGGTTCTCGTGGCTAACCGGGACTAAAGGCCTCCTCCGCAGGTTTAAATTTTTTTACGAATTTTTTTTGCGAATTTTTTCATTTTTTTTTATTTTCAAATTTCTGAATTATTTTAACCTCTAATCTCTAATCACCACCCCTCATCACTGCTCAATTTATCCTCTAATCTCTAATCACCCCTCATAATTCCAAATCATCTAACTTCCGAACGGTCACCCATCCTCCCACTCCCAAACTGAGCACGCTTAACTTCCGGGTTCTATTCTCCTCGCTTCCAAGTCGCACTTGTTGTTTTCCGACAATAGTAGGATGTCAATTCTATTAACCCTCGGTATTTAGCTTGAGCATGAAGTGACACATTTCACTGTTTGAGTTTGAAACTATTGTTTTAAAAACAATAATTATTTAGTAACACTAATATTTCGGAATAATTAGTTTGACCATTTTTGACCACAGTTTGACCAGATTTGACCAAAATTTAAAAAACTGAAATAATTATTTAGTAACACTAATATTCTAGAATAATTAGTTTGACCATTGTTTGACCACAGTTTGACCACAATTTGAAATTTTTGAATTTTTTGCCTCTCCGAACTTAAAAGCCCGTATCTTTTTTTTTCTGTTAGGTTTTTGGGGATTCTAAAATGTTTAACGGGGTTCCCCCAGTTAAATTCGGATGTAACTTTTCGAGTAGATGATTTTTCATATAAAAAACATTTTCATCCGAGTTCGTATGCAAAAGTTATGCCAATTTTAAGAATTTCCAGAGAGATTTTGCAAATAAAGTCGAAATTCATATTTGTTAATTTTCCCAACAACTAGACCACATATCACATGGAAAACTTATTTTATTTTATTTTATTGACATTTCCATAATTTTCTTTTGTTTTTTCTAAAACTGAAAAGGCGATCCGGGGGTAGAGTTTGAAAATGAGGCCTCAAATCCTTTAGTCGCGGTTGGCGGACCAACCGGGACTAAAGGTCCGCCAACCATGATTAAAGGTTCGGCCATTAGTCGCGGTTGGCTGCATCAACCGACTAAAGGTCTAACCTTTAATCCGGTTGGCCTCGCCAACCATGATCTAAAGGCCTTCGGCCACTGAGATTTTAGTCCCGGTTGGCTGTGCCAACCGGATGAAGCCCTCCCGTCCGCCACTGTCAACCGAAAGCGGCTTGGGCCAGATAGTTGGTCGCGGTCTCCTCCCGAACCGCGACTAAAGACCCCTTTAGTCCCGGTTCTATTATTTTGGGGACTAATGGGGGCGCCTGGAAGCCTCTTTTTCTACTAGTGGACGCGGTGGTTCTCTAACTAACGACACCATGAGATCGTTCCTAATTAGGCGCAAACCCATGCATGCATATCCAGCTATAATGTGCGCACATGATTAGCAATGGACCATCGTATCGTATCTCTCACTTGTTCATGTGTCATCTTGTCTGCCGCTTGGCTATGGTTTACATGCGTCTGCCTGATGGAGACGTCTCAACCAAACGATATGCCCTAGCCGGCTTAACAACGGACAGCAACTCGTCGTCAACCGCCTAACGAAATTCTTGGTCCTATGGGAAGGAAAAAATGCCTAACGAAATGAAACTCTTCTGCGTCTTATATTTAGGTACATGCCCTTGATCATTCATACGATGAGACGGCACGCACGTTAGGTCCACCGCAGATGATGTTGAGCATGTCTCGGTCATCTAGAATGCCGGAACCGGGAGGCACTCAACGATGGATCGATGCATGCCCCATGCAATATTACTCCCTTCATTCCTAAATATTTGTCTTTCTAGACATTTCAACAAGTGACTACATACGGAGCAAAATGAGTGAATCTACACTCTAAAATATGTCTATATACATCCGTATGTAGTAGTCAATTTGAAACCCCTAGAAAGGCAAATATTTAGGAACAGAGGGAGTAGGAAAGAGCTGTGACTAGTGTGTCGCACCAACTAAACTGACCAACAAAACAACTGGAAAACGGATACGGAGCTATGCATGCAGCATGCGCCCATGAATGTTTCCCGTTGGCCGTCCAAATCATCGGCGATGTCGCGTGTTTATTGCAGTTGCCGCAGCTGCCGTCTACACCATCTCCGGACCGGACTAGCTAGCCACCTCTTGCCTCCGCGGTCGTCCACATGGACGATGGACCCCGTCGTTCCCCTGTCACGCACGGGCAGATTTCAAGCATGGCTCCCTGGCCCGTGACTTTTTCGCCAAAGCACTGCGTGCATCACCACTAGTGTTCGCCCAGAAGTGCATGCATGCTGAGGTTGGCGCGTGCTTGATGATGGCCCGTATGATCTCCGGACAGAGGTGCGAGCAATTAAGGGGAGGCGTCGCCGGCTGCTTCTGCTGTGCCCCAGGTCAGCTGCGATGACAGAGGGTATGTTCGGTTTTAATTTGTATAAATAATATAAGCAGGAGAAGATACGTGCGGTTTATTTGTACACTTTAGCTCCATGTAAGTAGCATGCAAATTTATTTTTGGGTCAATGGATTTTTTTTGGCCGTTGATTTCTGCTTTGAGTCAAAGACCGTAGAACATTATGCCTTGAGATTTATGCACCCTTTTTTGTGGTCTGTTCTATGAGTCACTTCTTTTGAGAATCTTCTAGTATGAGACCTCTTTTAAGAATCTTCTATGAGTCACTTTGGGCTGGGGTTTTTCCGACTGACCACACCTTTGTGTCAACCAATTCCTAACGGGCTGAAACCCATTACCTATGCGACCCAGACCTCCCCTCTCTCCCTTTATTTTCTTTTTCTTTGTTCTGTTATTTTTTTTGTTTTGTCTATTAGTCGGTTTTATTTATTTTCTTTTGTAGGTACTTCTAAGATGTTGTGTGAGTGTAAATGTATACACTCAAATACTATAAAATATATGTTGTGTGCAACAGTTTTTTAGTGCAAAGTTCTGTGCATTGTTTTTCATTTTCTTTCCTCATAGAGTATAATAACAATGCGATAATTGCAAATGGTGCACGTATGGGCACCTTGGTACCCTTTTTCAAAAAGCATATTCTACAACACAATTTATTTATTTATGATGTAAACATACATAAACAGGTATACTAAGCATCCGCAACATTTTAGTTTTACATGTGGCGTACAAAGAAAAACAAATACGTATTTCAAATCGGCTGTTTGTTTGTATTTGGGCCGGACTTTTTTTGTACAATTTTAAATTATTTTTTTTCAAAAACAAATTTCAGGGATCCGCAGCGGAAACAACAAATTTCCAGTTTTTTTGAAACTTCTGAATATAGTTTTTCATTATTATTTTTCTAAAAAAACGTGCATGATGGTGCCTGAGCACCAAAACTTTGCACTCAATACCAATGTCACGTATTCATTATTAATTATAGAGCTTCATTATTTTGATTTTGTTTTAGTTATTATTTTATTTACTTTCTTTTTATGGGTAGTGTCATGCCACTAATTCATTACTTGTTAGGAAAATTCGTTTTTTGTGAATTTTCGCTATGATATGTTTATTCTTGCATATTATAAAAGTGCAATTTGTATGTAAATTGTGTGACATTTTTTTCATTATTTGTTTAATTTTCTTTCTTCTCAAAGGGTTATATAAATGCAACTAACTCATTCATCCTTAGAAAAAATAATTATTTTAAATTTTTAGATATGATATCATTTTCTTTTCTTTTTAAGGGTAATACAAATGATACTAATTAATTCATTCATAGAAAATCGACCTTGTTGCTAAAATTTCCCTATTATATGCCTATTCTTACATATTACTAATACAAGCATCTAAAATTTCCCATTAAGAAGAAAGACAATGAAAAGAAAAAAACTAACAAAAAAGAATTGAACATAAATTACACATTTTATAACATGTCACTATAAGCACCTAATGATGGATTTTTCATAAAAATTAAGTTCACTAAGAAGGAATAAATTCGTGGCATTGGTATTGCCCTCAGAAAAAAAATAAAACAAAATAAATAGAAGAAAATCAGAATACTAAAGTTTTTTCTAAGAAAGGATGAATAAGTGACATTAGTATTACTCTTTAAGGGAATATAAGAAAAAAGACAAACAATGAAATAATGTGTACACAATTTACAAAAAGATGTTCTTTTTATAATTTGTAAGAATATGCATATGATAGTAAAATTTTGCTAACAGTAGTTTCCATCAAGAAATAAATGAGTGGCAAAGAAAAAAGGAAATGGAATAAAAAGTAAACCAAAATCAAAATAATGAATTTTTTTAAATAAATAAATAATTAGTAGATTCGATATTACCCTTTAAGAAAAAAGAAAATAAAAAACTAAAACGATACCAAAATCATAAAGATTTCTAAGAAAGAACAAATTTATAGCATTTGTATTACTCTTTAAAAAGAACGAAAATAAAAAAACAAATAATGACAAAATTTGCACGGAATACACACTAATATTACACTTCATATAATATGCAAGAATAAGCATATGATAGTGAAATCTTTTGCAAAAATTAGTTTTCTCAGAAGGAATGAATTAGTGGCATTGTGTTTGGATGGAAGCCCCAATTTATTACCCAATTTTCATCTGTCCATTAACTTCTTGCACACTTTTTACTCCAACTAACTAGGGAGACCGCGGCAGTAGAAACCTCTAGCAGAAAGTTGTGCAATTGATGCAACACGATTTGGTTGGGTTAGACAGAGAGAATCACCTAGAGTGACTTTTTTCGTCGCTTTAGAGAGTTATTGTCGGTTATTTTAAAGGAAATGCACCTTTAGGGGTTCTGCTATGGTTAATATATTATTGAAGTCATGCCGATATCTAGGGGATAATGCACAATATGTTTACCATTAATATAACATCCATGCGATTGACTAACAATATATGCATGTGTTAAAACGTTTAATTAGGTAATAGTAATGTATAACCATATAATTAAGAGACAGTTTAGTGAAATCTTCGATGGAGTTTTTCCCTTCAATGGTTTGTGTGGGTCTTTGTGGATAAATGGATCGGCTGGGTGCCATGTATTTTGTGCATGATATGCCGCTTTTTGTCCAATTTTTCGCTAATGAACCAGTTAAGACTCTTTTTCTAACTTTTTCTAATCTATTCATCTTCAATTATTATAGTACATGAACACAAAAAATAAAAAAATTACATCTAGATCCAAAGACCACCTACGGACGACTACAAGCACTGAAGTAAGCCGAAGACGCGCCACCATCATCCCCCCTTCATCGCTGGAGCCAGGCAAAACTTTTTGTAGTAGACAGTTAGGAAGTCATCATGCTAAGGCCCTTAGGACCTGTGCACCAGAATAGCAACCGCCGCCGATGAAGAGTAGCATAGATCAGCAGGATCCAACTGGAAAACTCATGAACGTAGACAAACTACGAGAAGATCCGACCAAATCCACCAAAGACAAATCCATAGGAGACACACCTCCACACGCCCACCGACGATGCTAGACGCACCACCAGGACGGGAGCTAGGCAGGAAGAACGTTATTTCATCTTCAGGAACCCGCCGCCGTCGGGTCTTCCTAAATAGGACCCCAACTCTAATAAAACTCAAAGGAACATGTTAAAACGGAACCCTCCCAGATGTAAGGGCCGGGATCCACCGCGTCCCCATGGCCTTAGCCACTGGAGACGAGGTGGACCAGCAGCGGCGCCGGCGGGAGGCAAGGAAACCCTAGCCTTTTTTTGGTGGGAGGCAAAGGAACCCTAGCCTTTTTCTGAAGAGCAGGCGGCCTAGCACGCGAAACTTTGGACCAACACACAGAATATAATTGTAGACACTTGTTTTAATAAATTGATCTCTAAAAATTCACAATTAAGTAGTATCCACGCTTTGGACTATTGGTGTATGCGCAAGAAGGCAACATGAGCATGTCCCACTTTATTGGACTCAGATTCAACATGCACTCTCACAACCGATTCATAGTGTATCATTTATATCCTTTTCTTTACTTACTCCCGTCCACCTGTCCCACCTGTGTTAAGTCCTATAAATTTTCAACTACCCTTCTTCACGCTCTCTTTGCAATCTCCATCCTATTATCTATAAATTGTTTGCCCAGCCTCACTGCCTCTCCTCGTCTCCCCAATATCGCTCCATTTTTTGTTTTGCTAACTCATTGGCCTAACCATTCGTGAGGTCTATTGGAAATTTGGAATAGGAGGCACCAGCACATACAAATTAAGGTGCAGATGGCATTCACATGGAGTTCCAGACTGCATGCAAGTGGCTATGGTTCCTCGTGTCTACATGTGAGGACCTTACGGTGCAGGGCGGAGCAAGATAGTCGTTACCCATGGAATGCACATAGATGGTGCTACCCATGGAATACACATAGTGATGGATATTCTGCTACCAAAATGTACAAGCATTTACAAACAAAAGAGTTAGTCTCACCACTCTTCAAGAATATATGGAAAAGTGCTGCAATGCTGCGATACAAGATTTTTGTCTAGTTGATTCTTACAGAGTAAATGTCAGAAATCTTCTTTTCAGAAAGAATTTTCATCTGCCCAACTATAATTGTGAAATCTGCAACTGTTCTTGTGAGGAAGCCAGTCTCCATCTCTTCTGGGACTGCCCATTTGCATTGGCATGCTGGGATTCAGTTGTGCCCAAGAAGGAGAGAGACACTAATGCTTTTGATGAGATAACCTTTCTGATAAACCATCTGCCCAAACAATTTGCAATGAGCATAATCACCATGGGCTGTTGGCACATTTGGATGCAGAGGAACTCAAAAAATTTCAAAGCTCAAAATCCATCTTTCCAAGCTTGGAGAAGTTTACTCAGAGATGACCTCAAGATGATAGTTCTGAGAACCAAAGAGAAACACATAGTTGCTTTCAAGGGCTCGATTACAGATAACCTAGCTTCATTTTTAATGGATATACCTAGAGCTGGTATTGGCTAGATGGCCCTGTTATTTATTTCTTTTTTGATGTACATAACTTTGTTTAATTTTGAATGAAAATTACCGTAGAACGATTGTTCTACGGTCTTTGGTTCAAAAAAAAAAGATAGTCGTTACCTGGTGCACATACCCGAATAATAAGAAAGACATGTAGCGTTTAGGCCTGAAAATTGCTATGTGCACGAGATTAAGCCATCACGAGTGCACCTAGTTTGTAGAGATTCAGCTTCAATCCTGCAATCAAGGGACGTGCTCCTTCTTTTCGTCGTGGTCGGCGTCCTTGTACATGGCCTGGTGAGGGTGGCGCATGAGGTGTCTGTAGCAAGATGGAGGTGCGGTGTAGCAAGAACACCAGGAATCCATATGTGTCTAACTATCCACGTGCGTTCGTGTTCTAAAATAAAAATCGATGTGTTTTGGGCTACAAACATCTACTCCCTCCGTCCCATAATATAAGAACGTCTTTGACACTAGTGTAGTGTCAAAAAAGTTCTTATATTAAGGGACAGAGGGAGTAGTTATGTGCATCTCCCTCAAAAATATTTAATCTACGAACTTGCAGTTTTGTGAGGCTGCTGTTCACGTTGACGGCCACCCTCTTCCCATGCTGTTGGTGTTGATCGTCGGACTTGACCAACCGCCGCCATGAACCCTGCCTCGATGTACAAATGAGACTATATTGGTCGAAAATTAATTTTCTCACTTAACTAATTTTATTTTACATTTTACTAATCTCCATTTGATAATTTGATATCAAAGTGTTATTTCGTCATATAAATCACCATTGATTCTGACATCACATGTGATGTCAAATTCGAGGTGTACTGGTCGGTGATACGAATCGTTTGATTGAGAGGCTCCGGTGGCAACTAAACCCTAGCCACAGCTCCATCTCATGCCCCTCTTGCTGCCACCAGGGTGCACTGGTAGGAAATGCCTGTGCGACACGTTTGGCAGCGGGCTTGCAGTGGAAGGTTCGGTGGACTACTGTGGGTCGGTGACAGGATGTGTGGACAAGTTGTGGTCTCTGGAAGGTAATGGTTGAAAATGGTGTGGGTGTTGCAGCGCGACATTTTTCAGCAACAACAATGGACTTCGGCATCCCCAAGAATTCCAATGTAACTTCTTTTATGTGTGAGTCTGTTTGTAAGGACCTATGATACTTATCTTATGGCATTGAGCCTCTTTCGCAAATAATAATAATATATAAACCACCTTCATTGATGAGTCCGGCAGAGCTCTCCCCTCTCCTCCCTAGGCCTGGAAGTGAAAGAGCTTGACAACGGCACGAGAATCATCGAGTAGTAGCGAATCCAACATGAATGATGCAATATCAGCACAAATATGTAGTGTGCTGTGTGGTCCGTGCGCACCGCTCGAACTGCGTCGGTGTGTGTTCCCATAACATGGACAAAGGAAAGGGACAGACACAACACATAACGTTTGATGGAGATGGGGCAGGTGAATGAATTTCCGTGGCATTCCTGGTCTTGGCACTAGAGATAGTTTTGGCAATATATGACATCAAAACACACATCGAAGGAGGGGAGACATAGGGAGGACAGGCATGGCGCCATGGGAAGTTCTGACCTCGCCAAACTCCCCGTCCATCTCGGTCCCACCCTTCTTCAGTCTTATAAATTTTCATCTACCTTCTTCATGCTCTCTTTGCCACCCCATCATTTTATCTATAAAATTGTTCGTCTAGCCTCACTGCCTCCCCTCGTCTTCCCACCCTTCCACCTTTCGTTTTGCTAACTCATTGGCCTAACCATTCGTGCAGTCTATTGGAATAGGAGGCACCAGGACATACAAATTAAGGTGCAAATGGCATCCGCACGGAGTTGCATACTGCATGCAACTAGCTATGGTTCCTCGTGTCTATGCGCAAGGATCTCCTTGTGCAGAGGTGGCCTGATGAACATGCACCTGGGTCAACAGAGAGATTACTAGCGATTTTGGTATGTGCACCAAGACTAAGCCGTGACGGGTGCACCAGGTTCATAGAAATTCTGCTACAACCATGAACTCCAGGTCACACAACAAGTTTCCGTCGCCCTCGGCCTGCCTTGACATGGGCTGGTGAGGACGGCGCATGAGGTAGTTGTAGCCACAGCAGACTGGAGTAACAGTAACACCAGGAATCCACATGTATCGATCTAACACCAATAGATTCTCAAAAAAATAGTCTAAGCCCATGTGTGTTGGTCGCTCTAAAATGAAAATCAATCCATGCTGAACTACAAAAATCTAGCAATCTCTCTCACTCAAAAATTTAAAATCTATCAACTTGGGCTTTGTGAAGCCTCTGTTCAGGTAGATGATCATCCGCTTCAAATAGTCTTTCACCCCGCTTTATATACAAAGCAACACCCGAGGGAAGTACAAGGCCGAAAGATACGAGATGATGCGGTAGCCCTCTTACAAAGCCAATCCTGAAGTAACCGGCAGACATAGAACGCACCAGACTGTGCTACCAGCATAGAGCGCCGGGAGAACTAATTAAACACACCACACGCTACCACCCAGCACACCTAAGCACCACAACAACGCCCCAAGAGGGAGAAAGGCGCAAAGCGCCACCAAGCCCGACTCCACATGGACAAAGGTCTTCACCTGGAGCCCGACGCTGTGAGAAGAAGCACAACGACGTCTTCGAGAAGAGCACGACACCCACAGGTGTCACTGTCGTCGGCACTAAGGCACAGAGCTTTCATTCAGCAACTCACATGTGCCACCATGAGGCCGCCTGGAGGAACACGGCGATGCTGATCATCGTACATGACCAACAGCCACCATCAACCCTGCCTCGATATACCATGAGACTATATTGGCTGAATATTAATTTTCTCACTTAACATTTTTTTGCATTTTACTAATCTCTGTTTGATAGTTTGAAAGTAGTGTGTTACTTCTCCATATAAATCGCCTTTGATTCCAACGTCACATGTGCTGTCAAATTCAATGTTTACTGATTAGCGATACAAATCATTTTCTTGAGAGGCTCCTACTGCGACTAAACCCTAGACACAACTCCATCTCCTCCCCGTCTTGCCGCCACCAGAGTGTGCCACCAGGCAAAGCCCGTGCGACGCCGTCGGGCACTGAAATGCAAGATTTTCCTCTGGTTGGTTGTGAGAGTGTGTGTTTGAACGGCTGATTGCATAGCTAAGAGAGGACATCCATACGATGATTTTTGCTGCTTTTGAGTCCTGTTCGAGAAACTTTACACTATTTGATTTGGGGATGCATCGTAATCTCAATTTTATGGAGTTTGGTTGGGCCGGGGTAAAGGAGAATCTCGGCATATGAAAGTGCTGTGGCGGCGGCACCTGAGCGTCCCAGTCCTGGTCCTTGTGCCCTGCCGCTGCCAACACATAACGGTAAGCAATGATGTCCGTTGGTACTCGGGTGCATTGGGTATATTCGAGAATTTATATATGCGGAATTAGGTCAAGATGTGTCATCATCTTAGGAGATCATACTACAACCTGATCAAACTTTGAGAGACTAGTGGCAATATGCCAAAGCTAGAGTTCAGGGAACCAAAAGTAACTCTGTGAACACCTTGGTCTCGCTTGTCACCAGGATTATATGGCGGGAGAGCAATGGTAGGGTTTTTGAGAATTCTCACATGCCAATGATGAAGATCTTTGATCAAGTTACTGCTGATGCCAAGCTATGGACAGAAGCAAGCATGGACCGTTTTGTTCTCCAGTAGTTTGTTGCTTCTAGTTTAGGACATTTGTTGCGGGCTTTCTTTGTTGCTTTAGTTTTGAGTTTCGTGGTCGTTTAGATTCTTTTGTAAGCTGGATCATGTGGACTATTGGTCGGTTGTATTTTTTTTCTCTCTATCTTAATGTTAGCATTTAGTCTTCCTGCATGGTTCACACAAAAATATTATGCAACACAAATGTTAAAAGGAGAAAGCTAACTTCCAAACATCCTGACTTTTGCGTCCGATCCAAATGACCGGGGCGTCGTCGGATCCTGATCGTGCGGCCGCTAGCACACCCAAAGCCAACTGCACATACAAGCTCCTGCTTTGGAGCAAAAAAGAAAGGGCTCAAAGGGTATTAGAACCAATGACCTAATGGAGGTACACCACTAGACTAAGCATCTTACCTAGTCTTTCTGAAATCAAAAGTGCACAGGCTTTGAATCTATTGTGTAGTGACTCTTTGTTCAAGATTTAAAATTTGGACGACTTGCTAACTTGATGGCACATTTAGTGTCAAGATTCCGGAGACGATGGCGTTGACTGCCGTAACTTTTTCTCTGGATTGGATCGATAATTTTTTTTGCTGATTATGGGATTTGAACCCACAACAAGCAGCTAACATGAAACACATACTAACCAGCTCAATTTCACTATTTGTTGTGCAAAAGCATGCATATCATACTATTTGACCATTCCCTGTTTCTTCCTTTTTCCTTGAGGAATCTCGGTCACGTCCAAGTCTCGTTATTTCTTTCTCATTCTTTATTTATCTTTTCAGAAGTATGTGATGACGAGGATTCATAGGAAATAATCTTAGATTGAGAAAAAGTAGTGTTCAATCAATGATCTGGTTTCTGGAAATAGTGCTTCAGCGTGAAATTGATTTGGGAGGGGTTGATTAGACTAGGAATGTCTAACGCCCGTCCTCTCCTGCACCAAACATTTGAGGAGTGGAGAAGATGCTTGATCCGACAACATGGTTACTATGTGTAATAGTCACCAACATGGTTATTCTGATGTATTATAGTTACAAACATCATTATTATGTAGTTATCTGGCTAGACGTCCTATAATCATCAACATGGTTATTTTAGTAGTTATTGAGCTAGATATGGTATAATACACCCCCCCTTGGTTCCTGAGTAAATAACATGATAATGCCACAGATCTCATAACTCATGCACAAACACCCTGATAACATTGACCCGGGGAAAAAGTTCTTGTAGACATCTCCCGATAGCTTTTGCATAAATAGCTTGATAATTTATACACCACGGACCTGATAACTCATGCACGAACACCATGATAACTTTTGTCCCGGCGAAAAAAGTTGTCAAAAATATCACCTCGTAGATTTTGTGTAAATAACATGATAAACTACACAGCAAAGACCTAATACTCATGCACAAACAGCATGATAACTTTGAACCGGGGGGGGGGGGGCATTGAAGACGCCCCACAGCAGCTTTTGCGTAAATAGAATGATAATTTACAAACCACAGACCTAATAGTTATGCACGAACACCATGATAGCTTTGAGCTAAGGGAAAAAGTTGTTTGAAAACATCCCCAGATAGCTTATGTGTAAAATGCATGATGATCTACACGCCATAGACCTGATAACTTGTGTACAAACACCATGATAATTTTGACCCGAAAGAAAAAATATTGAAAGCATCTCGGATAACTTCTGTGTCAATAACATGCTAATTTATACACCATAGAGTTGATAACTCACATACAAACGCCGTGTTTACTTTTTGAAATAGGTGAAAATTTTGTGGGAAATATACCCCGGTAACATCTGCCTAAATATCATGGTAATATACAGACCATGGGGGTGGTAACTTATGCATAAATACCATGGTAACTTTGACCCGGAGAAAAATAGTTGAAACCATACCCTCGATAACTCCTGCTCAAATTTGATGGTAATACACACATCGCGCACGTGGTAACTCACGGACAAACACTGCGGTAACTTTGACCCTGAGAAAAAACAGGAAACTATAACCCTTATAACCTATGTCGAAAAAGCATGGTAACATATGCACGGTAGACCTGATAATTCAGGTAGCAATAATGTGGTAAATTTTTAACTCGAGGAAAAAAAAGTTGTTGAAAACATGTGCCGATATGTTGTGTTTAAATAGCATGATCATATACGAATCGCAGAGCTGACTTACACACAAACACCATGGTAACTTTTGATCGGAACAAAAAAATTGTTCAAAATATACCCATGAGAAATTATGTATAAATAGAATGGTAACATATGCACAACAGAGCTGACAACTCACACACAAGCACCACAGTAATTTTGATCCCGAAGGGTGTTTATACACATACCCCCGATAACTTCCGTCTAAATACCATGGTATGATATGCATTGTATACATGATAGCTCATGCACAAACATCACAGTAACTTTGACCTGGGGTGGGGGAGGGGAGGAAGTTGTTTGAAAACATACCCCTCCCTATAACTTCGGTGTAAATAGCACGGTAATATACACATCGTAGACTTCATAACTCACATATGAACATCATGTTAACTTTGACCCTGGGGGAGAAAGTTGTTTGAAAATGTACGCTCGATAACTTATGCATAAATAGCATGATAATATACAGACAGTAGGCATGGTAACTCATGCACAAACACCCGTAACTTTATCCTGGAATAAATGTTGTTGAAAGGTTACCACGGTAACTCATGATTAAATAGCATGATAATATACACACATCAAAGTTGATAAATTACTTAGCACACTATTTACAAAAAAAAGTTGTAGAACGTATCAACATAGGATGTAGTTTTGTTGTTCTCATGCGAATGATTTGTTATGTGAAAACTTTTTTCGATCAGACCGACGGTATGAACTGTAAAACGTGTTAAAGTTTCAAAATATGGAGAATCTAGGATGACATGAATCTTTCTCCTCTAATGCATGCCCGCATGTGTATGTGGCGAGAAGATTGGAGAAACTATTTTTATGCGACGGTAATTTTTGTATAAACAACAAGACAACTTATACACAGATGGCATGAGAACTTGTGTGTGTTAACTTTTTACCCGAAAAAAATCATCGGAGATCTAGTTTCGAAGGTCCCATCGAGATGAATATTTTATGTGAAAACAATTTTTCAATCCGAGCGACGGTTTGAGTTAGAGAACATTTTGAATTTTGTCTCAACAGATTCTTTTGCTGACATCATCACTTTTTGTCCCAATATGCTTGCATGCATACTCAAGGTTACTTAAGTGATCAACTTTTCAGAAACTCACAGAGTGAATCGCGGGGCTGGACAAGGAAAGTTTAATTGTATTTCAGTTATCATGTAAAAATCAGCACGAAGAAGTGGAATGGGACTAGTGGGTGGAACAGCTGATCGAGGGATGTTCGGATCTGATGCTAAAAATAGAACATCCGGCCTTATGACGCTATTAACTGACAGTTTGCCGGAAGCCTGACCGATGGTGTGTGTGATCTTTTTGTATAGACAAATTGGCCCGGCTGCTCTATCTTGTGGGCATGATCTGCCTGTTTTTGTTCAATTTTCCGCTTTTTTTTCATAAAGATGACACAGTTGTTCTTAATTAATAGATTGAACTTAAAGAACGTACAACTACCACGGCAACACTCTTGCTCTTTGGATAACTGATTGATGTTATTATTTGCAAGAGCGCAACATGAGCACCTCGTACTTTACTTGATTACAGACTCTGGCAGGCATTCTTACAATCGATTGTAGTTGCATATATATGTCTATCCACCATCTTAGTCCCACACCGTTCACCAACCTATAAAATTTTCAACTACCTTTCTCTCGCTCGCTTTGCCATCTCCATCCTTCTATCTATAAATTGTTCGTCTAGCCTCACTGCCTCCCCTAGTGTACCCATTACTGATCCATCTTCCGTTCTGCTAACTCATTAATTTGACTAACCATTGGCGAAGTCTATTGAAATAGGAGGCACCGGGACATACAAAATAAGGTGAAAAAGGCATCCCAGCGGAGTTCCAGAGTGCATACGAGTGGCCATCCTTTCTCGTGTCTAGGCGTGAGGACCTGCTAGTGCAGGGCGGAGCAAGATAGGCGTTACCTGGTGCACATGCACGCGGCACCCGGGCCATCCGAGAGAATGGTAGCGATTATGCTCGAAAATTGTTGCGTGCACCAGATCAAGCCGTGACGAGTGCACCAGGTTCGTAGAAATTCAACTACAATCCTCATTTCCGCCGCCATCGGCCTGCTTGTACATGGGCTGGTGAGAGTCGCTGACGAGTTGGTTGTAGCCAGAGGGAGCTCCAACGTAACACGGTAACAGTAACACTAGCCACCAGAAATCCATATGCATCTACAGTATCTAGTATCTATGCATGTGTTTCAGTGGTTCTTAACATGAAAATCAATGCGTGTTGAACTACAAAAATCTAGCAACATGAGTCTCCCTCAAAAATATAAAATTTATCTGTTAGCAATAAACCATGTGCATGTGTGTTGTGATGGTGCGTGAGCCTGGGTTAGGCTGTTGGCGATGGCTGTGGAAGGCCGTTGGCGTTGTGTTGAGGGAGGCCCGAGGCGTCCGTGTGTGTGCATGCTAGTTAGTTGGCCAGTGGGCTGTTAGTGCGTGCATGCATCTGGATATGAACGTGCATGTAGTGGTTGGTTAGTGGGTGCTACGTGCGTGCGTGGCCTGAGTGTGGTGGCCGGCGCTGTGTGTGCGCTAGGCTATATAAGCCGATGTATTACAGCTTGTTCGTTGAGCCGAGAGGGCTGGAAAAACAATGTAGCCACCGTGTGATCACCAAGGAAGTCTCTTGGCAAAGCTTGTGTGTTCTTCCTTGGTGCATGTCTGCGTGTGTGTGTGGAGTTTCTCCTTGAGTGAGGCAAGAGAAAGAAGAAGGGCGCTGCGGCGAGGAGGCGGCGCCAACAATTGGTATCATGAGCTTGGTGTCTTGGGCGTGCTTGCCGTGTCGGAGGCGTGGCAGCGATGGCGGCGCTCGCCGGCGGCTGCGCGATGGAGCTCCGGGCCGTGTGTCGGTCCATGGAGGTGGGCGGCACTGTGGCTGTCATGGCGCGTGGCGGATGCGGCGGGCGGTGACGTCGTACGTGCGGTGACTGCGGAGGCCGTCGAGGCGCTGCGTGGTGGCGCGGCGGCGCAGCACGACATTGGCGGCATGGAGACCGCGGCGGTGCAGGGCAATAAGACGCGGCGGCGAGCCGGGCGTGACCGGTGCGTGTTATGGGTGCGCACTAGGCGCGTCGGGCGCGTCGGGACCGCGGGAGTGGACCGCGTCGAGGCGCTGGACCTGGTTGCGCAGATCGCGTACGTGCGTGGCGGGAGCACGGGCCGGGAGCCCGGGGACGTGGGGAGTGCGCGCGGAGGGCACGGCGGTCGCGGAGACGAGGAGGTTGCGAAGGACCTGCGTGGTGGCGCAGAGGTCGCGACGGCTCGGGGCGACAACCGTGGAAGGTGCGACACACGTAGGCGCGGCATGGCGGACGCGGATGCGGCACGCGGTGAGCGTATGGTGCTGTCGGGCTCGTCGGGCGCGCGCGGGACGTGCGGGACGCACTCGGGCTCGTCGGGTGCACGCGGGACGTGCGGGGCACCGAGGGACGCCAGATGTGTGTCGCCGACGGAGAAGGAGCTCGGCGTATGTCGCCAGAGTCGTGACGGAGTGGTGCGACTGGCGTCAATGTGCCTGGTCGGGTCCGTGGCGGTGCGACCGGCGTAGGTGCGCCAGGTCGGGTCTGCGGGCTGGGTCATGGTCGTGGCGACATCGACGTCGGGGGGCTACCCCACTCCGACGAAGGTGAGCTGGTGGCACGTCACAACGACGGGCGGAGGCGCGCGGTGGCGTCGGGTGCAGGCAGCCATGGCGACATCAGCGACGACGAGCCGGTGCTCCGGCGAAGTCATGGTTTAGAGGGAGATTGTTAGCAATAAACCATGTGCATGTGTGTTGTGATGGTGCGTGAGCCTGGGTTAGGCTGTTGGCGATGGCTATGGGAGGCCGTTGGCGTTGTGTTGAGGGAGGCCCGAGGCGTCCGTGTGTGTGCATGCTAGTTAGTTGGCCAGTGGGCTGTTAGTGCGTGCATGCATCTGGATATGAACGTGCATGTAGTGGTTGGTTAGTGGGTGCTATGTGCGTGCGTGGCCGAGTGTGGTGGCCGGCGCTGTGTGCGCGCTGGGCTATATAAGCCGATGTATTGCAGCTTGTTCGTTGAGCCGAGAGGGCTGGAAAAACAATGTAGCCACCGTGTGATCACCAAGGAAGTCTCTTGGCAAAGCTTGTGTATTCTTCCTTGGTGCATGTGTGCGTGTGTGTGGAGTTTCTCCTTGAGTGAGGCAAGAGAAAGAAGAAGGGCGCTGCGGCGAGAAGGCGGCGCCAACACTATCAACTTCCGCTTTGTGAAACCATTCTTCAGGCAGACGACCATCCCCTTCCCAGGCTGTATGTGCTGATCGTCAGACATGACCAACCGCTGCGCATAACCCTACCTCGATGTACCATGAGACTATATTGGCCAAAGATTAATTTTCTCGCTTAAATAATTTTTATTTTGCATTTTACTAATCTCCATTTGAGAATTTGATATGAAAGTGCTACTTCGCCATATAAACCACCTTTGATCCTCACGTCACATATCCTATAAAATTCAACGTGTACTAATCAACGATATGAATCATTCTCTTGAGAGGCTCCAGCGACGACTAAACCCTAGCCACAATGCCATCTCCTCACCCTTCTTGCCGCCACTAGGGTGCGCCGTCGGGCAAAACCCATGCGACGCCAGTGGCAGTGGGCGGGGGCTGCACTGCAAGATTCGCGGGATGGTCGTGTGTCAAAGACGGGATGTGTGGACCAGTTGTAGTATCAGCCATGCAATGCTTGACAACAGGGTTGGTGTTGCAACGCGACATTCTTCAACAACGGCTTCGCCTGGTTAGGCCATCAAAGAAGAGAACGTCAGTACATGGTCCTGAACGGCAGCGAGCTTGACACCAATCTCGGACATGGCATGTGGCAGCACTGGTGATTTTTTATTGTTTTCTTTAGGCAGTCATCGTGTTTGGTTTGGAGCAACGAGCTAACTGTGTTTGCCTCAGTTAGGAATAATATTCTCCCTGCCCTTTCCCCACTCCATTGGTGTGCTTATCGTTGGCGAGGATATGTGGAGCCGTTTCTCGAAGGATCTTCCGGATCTGGTCGGTTTAGGTTTCCGGTGGATCCATCTAGATTCAAAGGCTTTCGGGGTCATCGGAGTTTCTACATGCCCTTATCGGCATTTTATTCTGGGTGGCAATTTTCTTAGCAGATCATAGCCGTCGGTGTCTTCTGGTGTACATCGATGACTTCCCGACCGCTGCTTCAACAAGCTCCTGCGTATAAAAATAATTGATCCGTCGAGGCGGAGGCCCAAAGGCAACATCGAGCTATGCTCACGACACATCACTTGTGGATGCAGGAGGAAGAAGACTTCGTGTCCCTGAGAATTCCAATGTAATTTATTTTACATATGAGTGTATTTGTAACGACATATGATACTTAATTTATGGCCTTGAGCCTCTTTTGCAAATAATAATACATAAACTGCCTTTGTTTGATGAGTCGGGCAGAGCTCTCCCATCTCCTCCTTCCTAGGCCTGGGATTGAAAGAGCTTGACAGCAGCATGAGAATCGTCAGCTAGTAGCATATCCAACAGACATCATCGCATATATGTATTCTGTTCTGTGGTCCATGCGCACCGCTCGAGCTGCCTCAGCGTGTGTTCGCATAACATGGAGAAAGAGAAAAGGGAGATACACGTTTTGCTTGATGGAGATGGGGGCAGGGGAATGAATTTTCACGGCATTCCTGGTCTTTGCTCTAGAGATAGTTTTGGGGTGATCGGAGTGGTTGTTAATGAAATCACCTGAGATATGTTGACCTGAAGGTCCAAGAAAGGTCCTCAAGAATTTTATTTTTATTGTATTGATATTGATATTTAGTACATTCGGCCTCGGAAGAGTTAGTCGAGACTTTGAGGTTGGAGTCAACCAAATTATTAAAAAAAACAAGAAGAAATAAGCAAGAAGAGTCATGTTAAAGCTATATACATCACATCGTAACAACTATAAACTTCAAAAACCATTGACGGTACCACCTGGACTGTGAGAAATGTTTTCTGACAATAACAACTCTAAAAATGGATCAAGGGCTTTCAATGATTCTCAACAATCTTCACACAATGCTTTCAACAAGGAAACTACTTGAGAACATTGTCACTGTCAAGTAAAACAAATAAAGGTTCGAACCTAGAGTTCCACTCTGGAGCTCAAGACTCTTCACTCGAAGAGCGCCTCCAAACCTTAATTCTCTATGCCATACCATTCCCATTTCCAATTAAAAAGTCACTGATGGACCAAGGGCAACCATCTGTTTGTTTTAGACAAGTATGGTTTTGGTCCTCGGTGGTCCAGATAGTTAAATTTTGTCCCCATATACCTATGATCCTTTGTTTGTTCTCAATCGGACAAACTTGTTTCATTATCCCGTCCAAAGTGGTATCCTTGTATATGCGGCATCGGTTTTCTTCTGACATGTTACGTGCTCGGCTACCCTAGCACATATGTACTTATCATGTCAATATATGACTTTAAAACACATAACGAATGAGGGGAGATATAGGGGAAAGGCCTGGCGCCATGGGGAGTTCTGACCTCGCAACTCCCCGTCCATCTCGGTCCCATCCTTCTTCACTCTTATAAATTTTCATCTACCTTTTTCAGGATCACTTTGCCATCTCCATCATTTTATCTATAAATTGTTCGTCTAGCCGTGACAAGTGCACCAGGTTCCTAGAAATTCAGCTACAATCTTGCAATCAAGGGAGACGCTCCTTTCTCCGTCATTGTCGGCCTGCCTTGTACATGGGCTGGTGGGCGTATGATGCAAGATGGTTGTACACAGAGGCCCGAAGTAGCAGTAACAACACGAATACATATGTACACAGTGGCGGAGAAAATGAAAATCGGTGCTTGTTGGACTATAAAAATCTAGCAATCTGGGCCTCCCACAAAAATATGAAATCTATCTTGTGCTTTGTGAAGCCGTTGTTCAGGTACACGACCATCCTCTTCCCAGGCTGTTGGTGCTGATCATTAGACATGACCAACCTCCGCCAGATATACTATGAGACTATATTGGTCTAAAAATGTTTTTCTCTTTTAACTAATTTTATTTTGTTTTTTAGTACTAATCTCCATTGGAAATTTGAAATCAAAGCGTTGTTTCGCCATATGAACCGCCTTTGATTCCCACGTCACTTGTGCTGTAAAATTTGAGGTGCACTGATCAGCAATACGAGAAAATTCTTGAGAGGCTCCAGCGGTGACTAAACCCTAGCCACATTTCCATCCCCCCCCCCCTCTCAAACCACCAGAGTGCGCCGCCGGGCACTGAAATGCAAGATTTTCCTCTGGTTGGTCGTGAGAGGCCGTGTTTGGGTGGCTGATCGCCTGTTTAAGCCAGGACTTCTGCACAATCATTTTTGCTGCTTTTGTAATGCGGTTCAAGAAACTGCACACCATTTGTTATTGGGCTGCAGTGTAATCTCAATTTTATGGAGTATGGTCCTTCATCGAACTAGGATACAGGAGGTCATACTTCAGCCTGATCAAACTTTGAGAGACAAGTGGAAAGATGCCAGAGCTAGAGTTCAGGGAACCAAAAGTAACCCCCGAACACCTTGGTGTTGCTGGTCACCTGGAGCGTATGGCGGGAGAGGAATGGTAGGGTATTTGATAATTCTCACATGCCGGTGATCAAGATATTTGATCAACTTTTTGCTGATGCGAAGCTATGGGCAGAAGTGAGGATGGGTCGTTTTTTCCCTAGTTGTTGCTTCTAGTTTTGGTCATTTGTTGCAGGAATTGTTTGTTGCTTTAGTTTTGAGTTTTGTGGTCGTTTAGACTAGCTTTTCCCCGCGCGGCGGCATTGCCGCACCTGTCCATACAACACAGTTGTATATACCAAGTTGAGCACAATCCATGAAAAAGAAGAAGAAACTACAAAAGAAATGGTCAGTTTCCTCGCTAAAAATTATAACATAATAGTCGAAGGTCTGGACGTATAAATAGAAGAACATACAGGAGAAGAGAGGCTTCTACGATAGCATGAAGAGCTAGAAAGGCATAATATACTTTTTAAACAAATAATCCATTTGATAAACGAAAGGTTACAGAAAGCACATAAGTTTATGGATGTTGCAAGTGTTAGGAAAATATGCAACATAATATTACTAGGAGGCCAAAGCCATCATATATACATGTACAAGAGAATGCCAAGAGGCTAGAATACAAAAGGCCAAAGGCCGTCATCAATATAACTCTAACACCTCCCCCCCCTCAAACTCATGGTGGATCCACAACACTGAGTTTGGAGAGGTGAAATCCATGCTGCGCTCTAGTCCGTGCCTTCGTGGAGAAGTCTGCTAGCTGTAAGTCGGAAGGCACATGCTGAAGACCAATAACATGATCCTGCACAGCAGCGCGCACAAAAAAAGCATCAACACCAATATGCTTGGTAAGCTCATGCTTCACCGGGTCCCGTGCAATACTGATAGCACCTGTACTGTCTGACAAGAGGATGGTAGGTGTAGTAACAGAAACACCAAAATCCTCCAATAACCATCGTAACCAAGTCACCTCTGTCGTCAGAAAAGCCATAGCTCGCAACTCGGCCTCTGCACTCGAACGAGAAACTGCGGTCTGTTTCTTCGTCTTCCAGGCAATGAGAGAACCACCAAGAAAAACACAGTAGGCAGAAAGTGAACGGCGGTCCGAAGGATCACTAGCCCACGTAGCATCTCAATAGGCCCGTAGCTGTAACGAGCTGGAACGGGGGAAAAAGAGGCGACGAGAGACGGTGCCACGAAGATATCTTAGAACACGAAGAAGGTGACTATAGTGAACTGAAGTGGGAGCATAAACAAACTGACTCAGAATATGGACAGGATAGGAGATATCCGGACGTGTGACAGCAAGATAGACAAGACTCCCAACAAGATGACGATAACGTGTCGGATCAGACAAGGGCTCACCATCTGAGGCACGAAGGTGAAGATTGAGCTCCATAGGATTCTCAACAGTGCGCTCATCACTAAGAGCCGCACGAGTAAGAAGATCCTGGATATACTTTTCTTGGGAAATAAAAATGCCATCAGGGGTGGATGAAACCCCAATCCCAAGAAAATAACGAAGAGGACCAAGATCAGACATTAGGAACTGCTCACTGAGGCAGGCCTTGACAAAGGCAATGTACTCAGAATCATCGCCAGTGATGATCATGTCATCAACATATAGAAGAAGAAGAGTCCTACCACGAGCAGAAAGGTGGACAAACAACGCTGGATCATGAGGACTGGGCAAAAAACCAGCGGCAGTCACCACAGAGGTGAAGCGCTCAAACCAGGCACGGGGGCTTGCTTAAGGCCATAAAGAGAGCGATGAAGATGACAAACCATGCCATCAGGAACAGAATACCCAGGTCGTGGCTGCATATAAACCTCCTAACGCAACTCACCATTTAGAAAGGCATTCTTCACATCAAGCTGAGACACAGACCAATGGCGAACAGAGGCCACAGCGAGAAGTGTACGGACAGTGGTCATATGGGCCACGGGAGCAAAAGTCTCATCGTAATCGCGACCATGCTCTTGCTGAAAGCCACGAGCCACAAGCCGAGCTTTATAACGCTCAAGAGAACCATCAGAGCGAGTCTTTATCTTATAGACCCACTTACAAGTGATGGGACGAACACCGGGAGGAAGAGAAACCAGATCCCATGTGCCGGTGCGCTCAAGAGCAGCAATCTCCTCTGCCATCGCAAATTGCCATTCAGGATGCACAATAGCATCTCAATAAGAAGTCGGCTCAAGAACGGTCGAAAGACCATAGCGAGAAGGAGAATATCGGTCAGGGGGCGGACAAGGCCGAGAACGAAGACCATAAGTCGGCTGAGAGGAGGAAGACAACACACCAGAAGTAGAGGGCACATCAGTAAATTCATCCACAATACGTGGACGGCGAGTATAATGAAAAGGAAAGGAGGGAAGAGGTGAAATCACTGGAGACGGAGACAGGGAATGTATCGATGAAGGTGGAGAAGGGGAATGCATCGATTAAGGTGGAGAAGGGGAAGGTATCGATGGTGAAGGTGATGATATCGATGATGAAGGTGAAAGTCATGTGATGAGGGAGGAGAAGAAATCATTGGAGAGGACGGCGTCGAATCTGCAACAGCGGGACGAGGAGTAGAAATACTGGGCACAGAGGGAGGTGTATCGGGAAACGTAAGAAAAGAGATGTCCTCCGTGGAAAAGGTCGAGGAGGATGGACGCGGGTAGAAAGGACGAGACTCATCAAAAGTCACATCCCGGGAAATACGCATCCGACGACCGACGGGATCTCAACACCGATAGCCCTTATGCTCATCACTGTATCCGAGAAAGACACACTCGACAGACTGAGCGGTCAGTTTGGTGCGTTCACGAGGGGCAAGCAAAACATAGCAAACACAACCAAACAAGCGAAGCGCCGAATAATCAGGAGAGCGACCAGAAAGACGCTCAAGAGGAATACCACCCTGTAGAGCAGCAGATGGCTGAATGTTGATGAGATATGTGGAAGTGGTAACAGCCTCAGCCCAGAAGTGAGGCGGAAGAGAGGCGGAGATCATCATTGCACGCGCCGTCTCAAGAAGGTGACGATGCTTGCGCTCAGCCACACCATTCTGAGCATGAGCACCAGGGCAAGGGAACTGAGTAAGAGTACCTTGCTCCGCAAGGAATCCTCGCAACGCATGGGAGATATACTCACCAGCTGAATCGGCGCGAAAAACACGAATAGGAGTGGAAAACTGGGTATGAACCATGGCAGCAAATTTTTTATATATGGATAAGACCTCACTACGAGAAGACATGAAATAGATCTAAGTGTACCGAGAAAAATCATCTATAAAGATAATATAGTAGCGATGACCCCCTTTCGAAGCAAAGGGAGCTGGACCCCAAACATCAGAGTGGACGAGATCAAAAGGGCGCTCGGACACTGACTCGCTGGGAGGATAAGGTAGCTGACACTAGTAGAAAACCACCCATTAGTCCCGGTTCGTAAGGGCCTTTAGTCCCGGTTCATGAACCGGGACTAATGGGTCGTTACTAATGCCACCAGACATTAGTCCCGGTTCAAAGACGAACGGGACCAATGTAACTCCACGTGGCGATGTGCACCGAGCCCAGTCGGAGGTCTTTGGTCCCGGTTGGTGGCACCAACCGACCAAAAGTCTTTTTTTAAGAAAGTGGCTGCTTTAGGGTTTTGTGGTTTATTTTAGGTTGTTATTTATAGCTAGCTAATAGAGAGAAGTGTCCTCTCTTATCTTCGCCCTGGTTTATCAACGCTGCTGCTATATATATGTTCATTGCACCCAGATATATATATGACATGGCTCATGCATGCTTTGCATCATACATCATCATATATATGTATATAATAAAGTCCTACTAATCATGCATCATCATACTACTTCTACTAGCTCGTTATTAATAATAAGTCATACGATCATCATCCTCGTATATAGTCATCGAACCCAACCCTACATATATAATTGTTCTTAGCACATGATCATCAATTACCGGTATAGGACCTAAAACACCCTTAAGGTAAAATAGCATAAAACAATATAGACCCCGACTCTCCATTATGAAGAATGGCGATCATCCTGTCTCCAATTCTTGCCTTTCGCTGCTTATTGCTTCCAAGAAGCTCCTTACGACTGTCCATACATTTTTCCATTCTTTGATTGTTATGTCTCCACTTCTTTTAGAAACCCGATATGGACAGTTGAGATTCAGAGGACGACCTGGTAGTATGTTCAAAACATGAAGGCTACCACGCAGATACATCGATGAGGGACACACTCATTCGGGATTATCTGTTGAAAAACATAGTAATAACTTCGTAGTTAGCAATGATGTACTAGTTTAGAAGTGTGCAAAAAGATGCACGGATGTTGTAATAGTAAAAATAATCGTACCAAGGTATCTCCATGGTAGTTACAGTAGTTCAACACGTGCACTAGTGGCACGTATTGACCATAATGTTGAGGAGTTTGATTGTAGATATTGTAATTCTCAAGATCTCTACAAAATCCGACTAGATGTCGCTTTCTCCCGATAAGTTAATTCGCAGCCTTCGTGTAGTATGTTCTGTCTACCATCTTCCGCACATTCTTTGAAGAATGAAAATAAGCTGTCAATGGAGATAAGTTGTCAACTATATATTTTGAAATAAACAATATAAATTACTTAATAACTATGTTTAGCTCACATGAGGGAAGAACTGGAGGTGTATGCACAAAGACCCAAATCGAGGTGTCTCTTGCTCGATTGTAGGATCACCAAGATCCATGGTGATAATCATACCCTCATCAAGACCATACATCTTGCAAAATGCATCCCAATTTTGCAACCAAAATGGGTTACACTCTGAGCATTGTACAGCTTTACTTGAAAATCCACATCATGTTCGGTACTTAGGACAATTTTTTTGTTTCGAAATTTTCATGGTCTTCAAAATCCATCCTCTCCAAGACATAGCGTCTTGCAAAGCATGGGATAAGCTAGTCGAATTGAAAAAGATGAAAATTACACGTTAAAATAGTTGAAGTCGTGCTTAATTACGAAAAAAAACTATTGTCGTCGTTGCGTACCGTATGAACATCGCAAGTCTCCTCGAGCTTAATGCTGAATCGCCGATCTTCCTTCAGCTCAATGAATCTGTCGCACATACCTCGGTCATCGTGGCACCAGTCGCACTCCCCCAGGCGATTTTCGTCGTCAGATGAGGACGACATTTCCGGCCTACGTTCATAATTCAAATATTAAACTAGATCATTATTATAAATCACGGGTTGACTAATAAAACTAGAACCGTAGCGCCCGACGGGTATCGACGCGGGCGGTGTCCGGATGCCTCACCACCGTCACTGGCCCACGCGACCGCCACCAAACAAGGATCGGGTCAACAACGGGTTGCCTCCTCACCAACCTACTACGTCCCCCGAAAGGTAACACCTCCCAATACCAACCGGCGGAGCCAGGTCCCGAACATGACCCTGATCAAGCAGGCCTCCATCGCCGACTCGGACGGCAGCGAGGATGCGGGATAGGCATCGCCGACGCCGACGCTGAACTACTTCTATATATAGTTAAATAAAAGTAGTCTTATTAATTAAATCTATCTAGCTCAACTACTAAACACTTACTATAAATAAATAAGTAGTACTTACTAAAACAAACTACTTCATATATAATACATATCTAAATTACTACACATCTTATCCTACAAAAAGATCTAAATTACACAATATGAACAAATATTACAGAAAAGAATCTAACATAAAGAAACTAACATAAAAAAATCTTACATAATATGAACAAATCTTTTACAGAAAAAAAATCTAACATAAAAACTAACTAAAAAATCTTTTTACAGAAAAAAATCTAACATAAAGAAACTAACATAAAAAACTAACATAAAAATCTAACATAAAAACCTTACATAGAAAATCTAACATAATATGAACAAATTTTACAGAAAAAACTAACATAAAGAAACTAACATAAAAACATCTAACATAAAAATCTTACATAATATGCACAAATCTTTTTACAGAAAAAAAAATCTAACATAAAAACTAACAAATTAATTACACAATCTACATTAACTACATATCTAAATTACACAATCTAATCTAACAAAAATATCTATGAACTAAAAAAATCTAAAACAAATCTAAGAAAAAATAAAAAGGCGACTGCCGGGCGACGGCGACGGCGAGGTGCGGCGCGGGCGGCAGGGCGTCTGGGCGGGCGCGACGGCGCTGGGCGGGCGGGCGGGCGGCGACGGCGTCGGGCGGCCGGTCGGTCGGGCGGGCGGCGACGACGGCGTCAGGGCAGGCGGCGTGGCCAGGACGGCGACGGCGCAGGCAGCAGGCGGCGACGGCGCTGGGCAGGGCAGGGGCGGCGACGGTGTCGGGCGGCAGGGACATGGCGGCGCGAGGAGCAGGAGATCGAAGTGGGGATGCGGTTCTGAAATCCTAAGTGCTACTTATATAGAAGAAGCTTTTGTCGGTTCAGTGGCACAAACGGGACCAATTCCTCTTTAGTCGGTTGGT
This sequence comes from Aegilops speltoides, assembly GCA_021437245.1. NCBI lineage: Eukaryota > Viridiplantae > Streptophyta > Magnoliopsida > Poales > Poaceae > Aegilops > Aegilops speltoides. The sequence continues at coordinate 508,473,425 of CM038147.1, forward strand.
GCCACCAACCGACCAAAGACCTTTTTCAAGAGCCCAAAAGGCGAAACGAAGATTTTGGTCCCGGTTGGTGGCACAAACCGGACAAAAGAGGCATTGGTCGGTTGCAGCCACTGAACCGACAAAGCCGAACTTTGGTCGGTTGGTGCCACCAACGGGACCAATGGACTCGCAGCTGTTTTTTTTGATTCTTCCAAGCAGCTTTCGTTTAGTCCCACCTCGCCAAGCGAGAGGCACTCGCAGCTGTTTATAAGCCCTGAGTGCAGATACAATGACGAAGATGCTCAATGCTCCTGCACGTTGGTCGGCTTCAACCCTTGCGGGATACGGTAGACTGCACAGAGCTATGTGCAGTGCAGTTGACACTATCCCGAAAGGGTTGAAGCAGATTAACGAGCATTGCGTCTCTTTTCTAAATAGTTGTGATTAACTATAGTAAAAAAGGAGCATATATGCTTATTTTTAATGGCTTATTACAACTCAGAAATAAAAAGAAAAAATAAATATAGCAGAAAAAGAAAAAACTATATAAAAAACTACTCATAAATGAATAGAAGCAAAAAATAGTTGTGATTAACTATAGTAAAAAAGGAGCATATATGCTTATTTTTAATGGCTTATTACAACTCAGAAATAAAAAGAAAAAATAAATATAGCAGAAAAGGAAAAAACTACTCAGAAATGAGTACAGATGCGCTTATAGAGGAAATTCAACTTAAATTCATAACGAATTTCAAGAGAAATCCGTATGAATTTATGCTAAATTACCTATATAAGCGCATCTATTTTCATTATCGGAGGAGCTCAATAAAGGAGAGAGGGAGGGGCTTATAAACCAGTCCCGTTCCCCTTCGGTTGGCGAGGTGGGACTAAACTCTGGTCGCAACGGGCACCAACTTTTAGTCCCGGTTGATGGCACGAACCGGGACTAATGGGAGCCCATTGGTCCCGGTTCAAGCAACCAACCGGGACCAATAGGTTTGGGCTGGAGCAAGGACCAATGGTCCGGTTCGTCCCACCAACCGGGACCAATAGGTCAGACGAACCGGGACCAATGGCCCACGTGGCCGGCCGGCCCCGGGCTCACGAACTGGTCCGATGCCCCATTGGTCCCGGTTATGGATTGAACCGGGACTAATGGGCTGGACCGGCCTGGACCATTGCCCCCTTTTCTACTAGTGTGAATCTGCTTACCAAGTCGACAACCCAGACAATCCAATGAAGCGTTACTAGAGACAGACCCTAGAACACCGCGATGAACCAAAGACGAGAGACGAGAACCACATAAATGGCCAAGACGATGATGCCACTGCTGAAAAGAGCTGGTAGATGCAGCAACAGGGGTTGCGAGACTGGCGGCGGTGGCAGCGGACGGAAGGCGAAGCCAGTCAAGCTTCTAGAGACCATCAGGGCATCGAGTGCCAGCACAAAGCAGAGTGCCCGTGCGACGATCTTGAACAGAACACAAATGAAAGTCGAGAATGACCCTACAACTAGAGTCAACAATCTGACCACAGAAGGATCAGTCACAGAACCCGCAGAACATGTCGGTGAAGAATCCCAAGCAGCAAGCAGGCATCGCAGCTGCGCAATCTCACGCGCAGACAGGGACATGGCGGAAGAGGTTGAGGTAGAAACACCCGTGGAAGCTGATGATGAGCAGTCGCCACCAACCATGGAAGCTGTGTGTAGAGTCGACCAAGAGTAGTCACTGTCGCGCGCGGAAGCCGCGAGAGGTGTCGGTGTAGAGCAGGCACCGCCACGGCGAGCGAAAGCCGCGAGAGGAGTCGATGTAGAGCAGGCACCGCCACGGCACGCGGAAGCCACGAGAGGAGTCCGTGTAGAGCAGGCACCGCCACGGCGCGCGGAAGCCACGCGAGGAGTCGGTGTAGTGTAGGCACCTCCACAGCACGTGGAAGCCGCGAGAGGAGTCCGTGTAAAGCAGACATCACCTCCACAGGCAGAAACTGCGAGAGGAGTCATTGAATAACGTCCATCACAGTCTGCTGAAGACGTCGTAGATGACAATGTCATAGATGGACCAACACCAAGCACCGAGCGGACGGGATCAATATATGGAACACCGTCGGAAGTCTGCGGACAGCGACGAAGACCCGGGCGAAACATCATATCAGTTTCTTCTTTTTCTTATTGAACAGCCGGATCACGAACGCAGTGGCGGCGGCGGCCCACGTCAAGCCCCGATCACGATCGACACAGGCAGCGACCGCACGGCAGACGTGCGGGAAGACGCGGGCGTCGTTGGCTGGCCGCGCGGGAGACGCAGTGACCAGCGTGTACCAACCGAAGCACGGGAGGCCAGCCAAACTAGGACCAAATCGATCCAGAGGAGCAGACCACAGCGACTCGATCCAGAAAAGAAACGGTGGCCGGAGTCTGGAGGTTGAAATGGCGGCCGGCGGCACCACACGAGCGGGCGTCGGTGGTGATCCACGGGATCCGGCGGCCAGCAGCAAACGACGGCCGGCGGCTGGAAGCGGAATCGGCGGCCGGCGGCACCACACGAGCGGGCGCAGTGGTGAAGCACGGATCCGGCGGCCAGCAGCAGGAATTGGTGGACAACGGCCAGCACAAGAATCACTGGCCGGCTCGATCTGAAGATTGGAACAGAGAGCAGCTACTCGGGGCAGCAGCGTTGACAATTTTTTTTGGAAGTGTGGGCAAGCAGCAGGCACCGGAGCAGAGGAACGGCGACGACGAAAGTGACAGCCGGAGAGAGCATGGCGGCGGAAGGAAGCGATCAAGCACGAGTTCCGAGTGCTAAAAAACCCTAAGCTCTAATACCATGTTAGGAAAATATGCAACATAATATTACTAGGAGGCCAAAGCCATCATATATACATGTACAAGAGAATGCCAAGAGGCTAGAATACAAAAGGCCAAAGGCCGTCATCAATATAACTCTAACAGCAAGATCCACTGCTTTCAAAGCCTATACATCTCCTGGTGAGAAGTCTGCACAATTGGACGTACTTCCAGATATTATCTATGCAGAAGAAGAACTACGTGGCTTATTAATAGATCTGTTGAACTGAAGTGCACTGTTCCTGCGTGTTTGCTTTCTTGTAGCACTGTTTTCTTGTAGTCATGCCCTCCGTGGCCTCGCCTTCCCTGTACACTAGTAGAAAAAGCCCCATTTGTTCCGGTTGGTTAGGGCCTTTTGTCCCGGTTCTTGAACCAGGACTAAAGGGTCGTTACTAATGCCCTAGACCTTTAGTCCCGGTTCTAACACGAACAGGGACAGATGGGCCTCCACGTGGCCGGTGCGCCGAGCCCAGACAAGAGGGCCTTTGGTCCCGGTTGGTGGCACCAACCGGGACCAAAAGGCATGCACGCGTCAGATTTTCAGGGGCTGGGGTTTTTGTTTTTTTTAAAGAGGGTAGGGGGTTGGGGGTTTTCGGGGGTTAATTTAGGTGTTTCACATATTGTGTTAGCTAGCTAATTAATAGAGAGAAGTGTCCTCTCTTATGTCCGTGCTTGATCGACGCTATGTACTCTACATAGAGAGGCCCTCGACATGCTAGCTAGTAAGAAAATGAAGGAAACCATTAAGTACAGAAGTTCGTCATGCATACCGAGAAGAGTGATCGATCGACCTCTCCTTCTCCGAGAGATTGGTCGAACAACAAGTTTTCGTATTATCTATCCGACGCTACTGGCTACATACATATACAATATGTAAGATCACATAAAGAGAGAGGCATAACACTAACACTGGCTCCAAGATCACATAAATCAGTTCTAACATAATTTCTTTTAATGGAGCATGGTGTAGTTGGTACCCCCGGATCTCCAAGTTTATTTCATATTCCACCCTTAAAAGTGTAATTAGCAAGCATGGTGAAAATTTCGGCTTCCGGTATCTTTCTTTTATTTGTGATGATATCCTTCATATACTTAGCATAAGGATTTACCTTAAGCATATCAGTTAAGCGAATACGTAAGAAAATAGGTCTAATCATTTCAGCAAAGCGCTCAAAATCCTCATCATCCTTTGACTTGGATGGTTTAGGAGGAAAGGGCATGGGTTTCTGAACCCATGGTTCTCTTTCTGTACTGTGCTTCCTAGCAACAAAATCTCTCTTATCATAACGTTGATTCTTTCATTTTAGGTTATCAATATCAACAGCAGGTCCAATCTTTACTTCATTGTTTTTGCTAGGTTGAGCATCAACATGAACATTATTATTAACATTATCACTAGGTTCATGTTCATCACCTTATTGTGTTTCAGCATCAGAAATAGAAATATCATTGGTTTTCTCAGGTGTGTCTACAGTAGGTTCACTAGAAGCATCCAAAGTTCTATCGTTTTTCCTTTTCTTATTTTTAGAAGAACTAGGTGCCTCTAAATCATTTCTCTGAGAATCTTGCTCGACTCTCTTAGGGTGGCCTTCAGGATACAAAGGTTCCTGAGTCATTCTACCAGTTCTAGTAGCCACTCTAAGAGCAAAGTCATTTTTATTATTTAATTCATCAAGCAAATAATTTTGAGCTTTGAGTACTTGCTCATCTTGAGTAGCAACCCTACAAGCATATTTGCTAATGAGTTTAAGTTCACCTTTAACTCTAGCCATATTATCGCTTACACGTCCTATCTCGAAAGCATTATTCTTTAACTCTCTACCAACATAAGCATTAAAACTTTCTTGTCTAGCCATAAACTCATCAAATTCATCTAAGCATGGGCTATGAAATTTAGTAGAGGGGATTTCAACTTTATCATATCTATAGAGAGAATTGACCTTTACTACCCGTGTCAGGTTATCAAGACAATGTGTTTCTCCAACAGGCGGTATATTAAGACCATGTATTTCTTCAATAGGTGGTAAATTCTTAACATTTTCAGCTTTTATACCTTTTTCTTTCATTGATTTCTTTGCATCTTGCATATCTTCAGGACTGAGAAATAAAACACCTATCTTCTTTGGAGTGGGTTTAGGAATAGGTTCAGGACTTGGCTCAGGGAGAGTCCAATTATTTTCATTAGTCAACATATTATTCAATAGTAATTCAGCTTCGTCGACTGTTCTTTCCCAGAAAACACAACAGCACAACTATCCAAGTAGTCCTTGGAAGCATCGGTTAGTCCATTATAAAAGATATCAAGTATTTCTTTTTTTTTGAGAGGATGATCAGGAAAATCATTAAGTAACCGGAGAAGCCTCCCCCAAGCTTGTGGGAGACTCTCTTCTTTGATTTGCACAAAATTATATATTTCCCGAAAGGCAGCTTGTTTCTTATGAGTAGGGAAATATTTAGCAGAGAAGTAATAAATCATATCCTGGGGACTACGCACACAACCAAGAGCAAGAGAATTATACCAAGTCTTAGCATCACCCTTTAATGAGAACGGAAATATCTTAAGGATATAAAAATAGCGAGATTTATCATCATGAGTAAACATGGTGGCTATATCATTCAACTTGGTAAGATGTGCCACAACAGTTTCAGATTCAAGGCCATAAAAAGGATCAGATTCAGCTAAAGTAATAATCTCAGGATCAACAGAGAATTCATAATCCTTATCAGTAACACATATAGGTGAAGTAGCAAAAGCAGGGTCAGGTTTTATTCTAGCATTAAGAGACTGCTACTTCCATTTAGCTAATAATTTGTTAAGATCATATCTATCATTGCAAGCAAAGATAGCTCTAGCAGCTTCTTCATTCATAACATAACCCTCAGGAACAACAGGCAATTCATAATCATTGGGGGAATTTTCATCATCACTATCATCAATAATAGCATCTTCAATAATTTTATTCCCTCTAACTCTAGCAAGTTGTTCATTAAGAAATTCACCTAATGGCAAAGTAGTATCACACACAGAAGTAGTTTCATCATAAGTATCATGCATAGCATAAGTGGCATCATCAATAACATGCGACATATCAGAATTCATAGCAGTAGCAGGTTTAGGTGTCGCAAGCTTACTCAAAACAGAAGGAAAATCTAGTGCAGAGCTAGATGGCAGTTCCTTACCTCCCCTTGTAGTTGAGGGGAAAATCGTAGTTCGGTCGTCTTTCTAGTTCTTCATAGTGGTCAACAGATATAAATCCCAAGTGACTCAGAGAATAGAGCTATGCTCCCCGGCAACGGCGCCAGAAATTAGTCTTGATAACCCACAAGTGTAGGGGATCGCAACAGCTTTCGAGGGTAAAGTATTCAACCCAAATTTATTGATTCGACACAAGGGGTGTCGGTGTCAAAACCGGCGGATCTCGGGTAGGGGGTCCCGAACTGTGCGTCTAGGTGGATGGTAACAGGAGACAAGGGACACGATGTTTTTACCCAGGTTCGGGCCCTCTCGATGGTGGTAAACCCCTACTCCTGCTTGATTGATATTGATGATATGGGTAATACAAGAGTGGATCTACCACGAGATCAAGGAGGCTAAACCCTAGAAGCTAGCCTATGGTATGATTGTTGTAATGGTTGTTCGTCCTACGGACTAAAACCCTCCGGTTTATATAGACACCGGAGAGGGCTAGGGTTACAGAGTCGGTTACAATGGTAGGAGATCTACATATCTGTATCGCCAAGCTTGCCTTCCACGCCAAGGAAAGTCCCATCCAGACACGGGACGAAGTCTTCAATCTTGTATCTTCATAGTCTTGGAGTCCGGCCGATGATGATAGTCCGGCTATCCGGACATCCCCTAGTCCAGGACTCCCTCAACGGGAGCCAAAGAATATTCTTGAGTATTAGCAGTTGAGTTGTCAATTCAACCACACCTGGATAACTTAGTATCTGCAGCAAAGTATTTAGTAGCAAAGTAGTATGATAATAAAGGTAACGGTAGTAAAAGTAATATTTTTGGGTTTTGTAGTGATTGTAACAATAGCAACGGAAAAGTAAACAAGCGACACACAAGATGTGAAAAGATCGTAGGCAATGGATCAGTGATGGATAATTATGCCGGATGTGATTCCTCATGTAATAGCTATAACATAGGGTGACACAGAACTAGCTCCAGTTCATCAATGTAATGTAGGCATGTATTCCGTAAATAGTCATACGAGCTTATGGAAAAGAACTTGCATGAAATCTTTTGTCCTACCCTCCCGTGGCAGCGGGGTCCTAGAGGAAACTAAGGGATATTAAGGCCTCCTTTTAATAGAGAACCGGAACAAAGCATTAGCACATAGTGAATACATGAACTCCTCAAACTATGGTCATCACCGAGAAGTATCCCGATTATTTTCACTTCGGGGTTGTCGGATCATAACACATAATAGGTGACTATAGAACATAATAGGTTCAGATCTGAAATCATGGCACTCGGGCCCTAGTGACAAGCATTAAGCATAGCAAAGTCATAGAAACATCAATCTTAGAACATAGTGAATACTAGGGATCAAACCCTAACAAAACTAACTTGATTAGATGGTAAATCTCATCCAACCCAATACCGTCCAGCAAGCCTACGATGGAATTACTCACGCACGGCGGTGAGCATCATGAAATTGGTGATGGAGGATGGTTGATGATGACTACGGCGACGAATTCCCCTCTCCGGAGCCCTGAACGGACTCCCGATCGGCCCTCCTGAGAGAGATTAGAGCTTGGTGGCGGATCCGTATCGTAAAACGCGATGAAACTTTTTCCTCGATTTTTTTCTCACCGAACATGAATATATGGAGTTGGAGTTGAGGTCGGTGGAGGTCCAGGGGGCCCACGAGACAGGGGGCACACCCAGGGGGAGGGGGCACGCCCCCCACCCTCGTGGATAGGGTGTGGGCCCCTGGTCTTGATTCTTTTGCTAGTGTTTTTTATATTTTCCGAAAAGTGCCTCTGTGGATTTTCAGGACATTCCGAGAACTTTTCTTTTCTACACATGAAACAACATCATGGCAGTTCTGCTGAAAACAGCGTCAGTCCGGGTTAGTTTCATCCAAATCATGCAAGTTAGAGTCCAAAACAAGGGCAAAAGTGTTTGGAAAAGTACATACGTTGGAGACGTATCAGCTATATAAAGAGACTTAATGACAGAAGTAGTACTTATAGACAGTAGCGTGTCGATCCTCAAATGGAACAGACAACTCCTCAATTCCAACGAGGTCGTGTTGATCCTCTTTAACTTTCAGCGTCAAAGTATCGATTTTATTCCCAACCGACTGCTTTCTGCAGGTTTCCATGTACCAATCATGGAATCTTCGCATCATCGTTGTTAGAGTAGTTCCAGATTTGACGAGAGGCTTCCTGTACTCGTATTTGAATTCGTCCACCTCCATTATATCAAAATGTGCATCGTCATAATTGAGGGAGTCCTCGATTAGGGGGTATCCGGACAGCCGGACTATATACATCGTCCGGACTATTGAAGCGTGAAGATACAAGACTCAAGACTTTGTCCCGTGTCCGGATGGAACTCTCCTTGGCGTGGAAGGCAAGCTTGGCGATTCGAATGTTATATTTCCTTCCTTGTAACCAACTCCATGTAAACCCTAGCCCTCTCCGGTGTCTATATAAACCGGAGAGGTTGGTCCTTAGAAGGCCGATCACAATTACAACCGTACCATCATAGGCTAGCTTCTAGGGTTTGGCCTCTACGATCTCGTGGTAGATCTACTCTTGTACAACCCATATCTTCAATATTAATCAAGCAGGAAGTAGGGTTTTACCTCCATCGAGAGGGCCCGAACCTGGGTAAACATTGTGTCCCTTGCTTCCTGTTACCATCAGCCTCTACGACCTCGTGGTAGATCTACCTTGTATATTCCTACGATGGGCTTCCTCAAATGCCCTAGGTCTTCATGAGCAAGCAAGTTGGGTGCACACCCACTAGTTTTCTTTTGTTGAGCATTCATTTATAGCTCCAGTGCATCTGTTGCATGGCAATCCCTACTCCTCATGTTAACATCAATTGATGGGCATCTCCATAGCCCGTTGATTATCCTCGTCAATGTGAGACTTTCTCCTTTTTTGTCTTCTCCACACAATCCCCATCATCATATTCTATTCCACCCATAGTGCTATATCCATGGCTCACACTCATGTATTGCGTGAAGGTTGAAAAAGTTTGAGATTATTTAAGTATGAAACAATTGCTTGGCTTGTCATCGGGGGTATATAAGTTGGGAACATCTTTGTGTGACGAAAATGAAGCATAGCCTAACTATATGATTTTGTAGGGATGAACTTTCTTTTGCCATGTTATTTTGAGAAGACATGATTACTTTGATTAGTATGCTTGAAGTATCATCATTTTCATGTTAATATGAACTTTTATTTTGAATCATTTGGATCTGAAAATTCATGCCACAATAAAGAAAATTACATTGAGAATTATGCTAGGTAGCATTCCACATCAAAAATTCTGTTTTTATCATTTACCAACTCGAGGACGAGCAGGAATTAAGCTTTCGGATTCTTGATACGTCTCCAACGTATCTATAATTTTTGATTGTTCCATGCTATTATATTACCCCTTTTGGATGTTTATGGGCTTTATTTTACACATTTATATCACTTTTGGCACTAACCTATTAACCGGAGGCCCAGCCCATATTGCTGTTTTATTGCCTGTTTCAGTATTTCGAAGAAAAGTATATCAAACGGAGTCCAAACGGAATTAAACCTTCGGCATCGTGATTTTTTGGAAGAATATCATCCTGGAGGCTTGGAGATCAAGTCAGAAGACCCTCGAGGGGCCCAGGAGATAGGGGGCGCCCCCCCTATAGGGAGCGGCCCCCTGTCTCGTGGACCCCTCGAGCACCCCCCGACCGGCTTCTTTCGCCTATATAACCCTACGTACCCTAAAACCATCAGATATGAAGATAGATCGGGAGTTCCGCCGCCGCAAGCCACTGTAGCCACCAAAAATCTCTCGGGAGTCCGTTCTGGCACCCTGCCGGAGGGGGAACCCATCACCAGTGGCCATCTTCATCATCCCGGCGCTATCCATGACGAGGAGGGAGTAGTTCACCCTTAGTGTTGAGGGTATGTACCAGTAGCTATGTGCTTGATCTCTCTCTCTCGTGTTCTCGACTTCACACAATCTTGATGTATCGCGAGCTTTGCTATTATAGTTGGATCTTATGATGTTTCTCCCCCTCTACTCTCTTGTGATTAATGGAGTTTCCCTCTTGAAGTTATCTTATCGGATTGAGTCTTTATTTGAGAACACTTGATGTATGTCTTGCTGTGTTTATCTGTGGTGACAATGGGATATCACGTGCCTCTTGATGTATGTTTTGGTGACCAACTTGCGGGTTCCGCCCATGAACCTATGCATAGGGGTCGGCACACGTTCTTGACTCTCTGGTAGAAACTTTGGGGCACTCTTTGAAGTACTTTTATGTTGGTTGGATGAATATGAGATTGTGTGATGCATATCATATAATCATGCCCACGGATACTTGAAGTTACAATCGAGTATCTAGGTGACATTAGGGTTTTGGTTGATTTGTGTCTTAAGGTGTTATTTTAGTACGAACTCTTTAATAGATTGATCTGAAAGAATAACTTTGAGGTGGTTTCGTACCCTACCATAATCTCTACGTTTGTGCTCCGCTATTAGTGGCTTTGGAGTGACTCTTTGTTGCATGTTGAGGGATTGTTATATGATCTATCTATGTTACTATTGTTGAGAGAACTTGCACTAGTGAAAGTATGAACCCTAGGCCTTGTTTCCTATCATTGCAATACCGTTTACGCTCACTTTTATCATTAGTTACCTTGCTGTTTTTATTATTTCAGATTACAAATACCTATATCTACCATCCATATTGCACTTGTATCACCATCTCTTCGCCGAACTAGTGCACCTATACAATTTACCATTGTATTGGGTGTGTTGGGGACACAAGAGACTTTTTGTTATTTGGTTGCAGGGTTGCTTGAGAGAGACCATCTTCATCCTACGCCTCCCACGGATTGATAAACCTTAGGTCATCCACTTGAGGGAAATTTGCTACTGTCCTACAAACCTGTGCACTTGCAGGCCCAACAACATCTACAAGAAGAAGGTTGTGTAGTAGACATCAATAGTGCAGCCCTCGCGGCGGAAGTACAATGCGGCCTCCTCCGACAAACCAATCCGGCGACAAGAACTTCGAGCACGGTCAAGAGAGTCCGGACCACCCCACAACAGGATCATCAGGCACGCCAAGAGCGCGACTAGCAGTCCGGCCTCTGCTCAAGCCCCATCAAAGTAGCATTCGTGCCACGCGTACACAATTACGCACTCAAGATACCATGGGCGTAGGTGGAGGCGCAACAACGACTCAGACAACAGTGTGGGATAACCGCCACATACCTTCATAACCCATCCTTCTCCTTTTTCAGGACATTGCTTTAGAGCAGCCTCTTCAGAAGAGCCGGATTGTCGGACTTATATAGGAGAGGAAACCTAGGAGACAACAGGCTTCGCGCACAGAAGGAAATACCCAGGTGGAATCTATTTATGATCGTTATACCTGTTTTATCTATCCATATGCGGCCTGCCCCTAGATAGGACATGGTAAATAGTCCTATTTATCTCCGTTTAATGCATTCATTGTAAACATACGCTTAAACGTATTATTTATCAATGGGAGATCATATATAGCATCAACTTATTATTTTTATTTGAACATTTTTCTTACAAATGTTCCTTTGATATTGCATCCGTACACCTTGGTACGGTCCATTTGCTAGGGGCTTCCTATGGTGCCCCGTACTACGACAACTAAAGTCCAAACACTTTCAAAAGTGCAGCACCCCGAACTTATAGCACTATATGCATCAGCTCCGAATCATGTCTTGGGTCTACAGTTGGGTTAGCCCGGATCCCTTGTTTTGGTACCTTACGTTCCGTTATATCGGCTAAGATAGCACAGGGAGAACTACTGCGATTGTGTCCCGGTTCTTCCGGACGAGCACCTCAGTAGAGAAAGCCGAAAACTGGTCGGCATGATGCGGCGAGAGCTGGTCGCTGTTCGAGAGGTCTTAAAATCCTTAAAGATTTTCTCCGCTTTAGGCGATGAATCGGCCTTGTCTGATTTAGGCGTACATAGCGCCCCAATTCTGCCCTCCGAATTCTAGGGGCTTCGCCGAAATTTAAAATTATAGACTTCAATGGCTAAGTGAAAGTTATAAAGCCGTATAGTCCGATTGCCTTATTCACTGCGCTGGATACCTTCTTAAGGGACCAAAAATTTGGATAAAGAGTATCCAGGTTTTTCCAGGAACACCCCGGTACTAGGTACGTGGGGGCGGAAGCCGACGACTGGCCTACTTTCAGAATTTTATAAACAGCCGCACAGAGGGTAATATTTTAAATCAAAACAGTGCTACATAGCACAAGTAATTTCGTCCTTAAATTACAACAACGGCAGAGGTACATTTAGTCAAAGATCTTGTCCTTCATACATTCGTCGGCCACAAGACGAGCGCCCTTCATTACGCCATCATAGTACTTCTCGGGATGGCGATGCGCCTTGCCCTCCGGCGGCCCATCCTTCACCAGCTTCTCCGCATCCAGCTTGCCCCAATGCACCTTCGCACGGGCAAAGGCCCGGCGGGCACCCTCAATACAAACGGATCGCTTGATCACTTCAAGCCACGGACAGGCATTCACTATCCGCTTGATCATACCGAAGTAGCTAGTGGGCTGGGGCTCACCAGGACACATCCGGACTATGAAATCATTCATAGCCACTTCGGCCGCCCTGTGGAGTTCGACCAACTGCTTCAGTTGGTCACTCAGAGGCATTGGGTGTTCGGCCCCAGCATACTGGGACCAGAACAGCTTCTCCGTTGAGCTCCCCTCCTGGGCACGGTAGAACTCTGCGGCATCTGATACGCTGTGTGGCAGGTCTGCGAATGCCCCTGGAGAGCTCCGAATTCGAGTAAGTAAAAGAAACGCCTCCTCCACATGTTTGCTTTGCATAAAGAATTTCTTACCCGCCGCTATCTTTTTGGCCTCCTGGATTTCCTGTTGTGCCGTCTCGGCTTCGGCCTTGGAGTCTTTCATAATAACAAGGCCTTCGTAAGCTCGGCCTCTTTCATCTTCAGATCATGCTCCACGGACTCGAATTTCTTGCCGAGGTCCTGAAGCTCTTGCTGTTCCTCACCCACTCTAGCACTTTGCTTCTCGCGCTCCTTGTATTCCAAGGCCGCCTTGTCTTCGGCCTCGGACAGCGCTTTCTTCAGAGACGCCACTTTGGCGGTGACCCCTGATACAGAGTCACGACGCTTCGTCGTCAGACTAACCAATTTTATCTATCCTTAATTACATAAGAACAGAGAATCACTCACCTTTGTTCTCTTCGAGCTGCCTCTTCGTGAGGTCGAGCTCTCCCTGCGCCTGCTCCAGGTCCCGCTTTAGTTCGGCAACCTCGGCTGTGCGCGCGGCAGCGGCAAGCAGCACGACCTGCTTATTCATATAAACACTTATTAGACTCCTGCGGATTATAATTGACCCTCCGTTTGGCTTTTCTTTCCGAACACCAAACAGAGTATCAGGGGCTACTACCTATCAGGTGGCTACTTCACACATTTTTTAGTTACTTACCTCAAAGCCGGTCAGGAGGCTTGTGCAGGCTTCGGTTAGCCCGCTTTCGGCGGACAGAACCTTTTGAATCACCGCACTCATAAGAGTACGATGCTCGTTATCCATGGAAGCGCCTTGAAGCGCTTCCACCAGACTATCCGGCACCGCTGGCGCGACGGAAGTCCTCGGCACGAACAGCTCGCCCTCCCTAACGAGGGGCTGCCCGCCTAAGTCCGGAACCGTCGGGGGTTCCGGAACAATGTTTGGCTGAGAGCCCGCCTTGCTGTGTCTCTCATCGACACGATCCGTGGGGATCTTGAACCCCGCGTGTCCGACATCGGGAACTCCGCCTTGGGGCGTCTCCAGAGTCACCTCCCCCCGCTCGGGGAGCCTTCGGGACAACACCTCCGTGTCATCCGCAGGCTGAGGAGTGGTGGCCGTCGGGAGCGAGTTCATCTCTGAAGCGCATAGAGACCCGTCCGAAGACGACACCTCGGGATGAACCCTGGCTGGACTGCATATATGTTCGACGTTATTAAACAACTACGAAGTAAAATCACGATAGAGTGCGAACACTTACGAATGCGCTAGGGGCTTCCCCCTGGGCAGCCACCCTTCCTCGCTATGAGCGGCCGTGGTGGAGTAGTCCGGAAGGGACGTCTTTCCCTTCTTGGACGTCCCAGCCTCCCCCTCCGGGGCGGCTTTCCTCTTTTTCTCCTCCCTAGCACGGGGAGGTAGACTTTCCTCTTGCTTCCCCCCCGCCTCCGCGGGAGGAATCTGTTTCGTCGTCATCAGACGACATGCGTATGACGACCTTGCGTCGAGGGCCTCTTCCGCCCCGGTCCGCCTCCTCAGGCCCCTCATCCTTTTCGGATGGGGCGGCCTCTTCTTCTTCTTCTTCCTCCACTTCAGGGGAGGAGTGTGCCTCGTCGTCTTGGGATGAGGCTTCCGGCACAACCTTACGACGGAGACCCTTTCGTGTCCCCGGGGCCTTCTATTCGGCCTTCTTCTCCGGCACTTTGTAGGGCGCCGGGACCAGCACTTTGTCAGGAGAGCATCAGCTGGATTTTCTGGTAGCGGAGCCGGATAGTCAATCTGCTCCAGTGTCTCCACATAATCCTGATCAAATATGCACAAATACTTAAAACTCCCCCATGAATGTATTGGGAAAAACCGAATTCGGTGGTATTCCTAAAACTCACCGGACGAGGGGGCCGCGCGGCATGAAGTCCGCGGTCCTCGGATGTGGGAGGCGGTACTTCAGAGGCCTTGAACAACACCTTCCATGCGCCTTTGAGCATCATGTCGTAAAGCCTCCGAAGCGTCTGGTGTTCGGCCGGGACGAACTCCCACAAATTAAATGCCTGCCTTTGGCACTGCAGGATCCGGCGAACGAGCATGACCTGGATCACGTTGACAAGCTTGATGTTCTTGTCCTTCATGCTCTTGATGCAGTTTTGGAGTCCGGTCAGCTCTGTGTGTTCGCCCCAGGCCAGGCCCTTCCTTTCCCAGGAGGTGAGCCACATGGGGGTTCCGGATCGGACCTCGGGGGCCGCTGCCCAGTTGGCGCCGCGCGGCTCGGTGATGTAGAACCACCCCGATTGCCACCCTTTCACGGTCTCCGCAAAGGAGTCGCCAAGCCATGTGAGGGCATCCTGCCCACCATGGCCCCTCCGCACTCTGCTTGCTGGCCACTCACGATCTTCGGCTTCATGCAGAAGATTTGCAGCAACAGGCCGAAGTGAGGCCTGATGCGGAGGAAGGCCTCACATACGACGATGAACGCCGAGATGTTGAGGACGAAATTCGGGGCTAGATCATGGAAATCTAGCCCGTAGTGGAACATGAGCCCGCGGACGAAGGGGTGAAGTGGAAACTCTAGTCTAAGGACGAAGTGGGCGACGAACACGACCCTCTCGTGGGGTCCCGGGGTCAAAATGACCTGCCCAGCGACTGGTAGCCGGTGCGCAATGTCTGCGGCCAAGTATCCGGCCGCCCGAAGATTTGCAATATGCTTCTCCTTCACGGTGTAAGCCACCCACTTGCCTCCTGATCCGGACATGTTTAGCTGTGCGGAGAAGACTTGGGCTTGGGCGCTGGAGCTCGAAGGGGCAAGAGTGGGCAAACGAGGAAGAAGGTGTGGGTAAAAATGGGGAACTCTTATCCCTTTATAGAGGCGACGAAAGCGGTGCGCCTCCTCACTTGCACGTTGGGAATCGCTTGCTTCCCAAGCGCCACGATTGATGGCGTGGTGGGATAACCCATACCCGTATTGATGAGAATCCCGTGATAAGGCGACACGATCTCTGCTGTGACAAGACGTGCCAAGGAAACCGCCTCGCAATATGCACTGTGGCTGGTTGTGGGAAAACGGTTCAAATAGTGACCCGACCGTAATGACATGTCGCGTTGTCTAAAAAGTTGTCAGGAGATTGCATTTGTGAAATATCATTCTCTCTACGGTGGCATGTGAAAATCATTTTGTGGATCCAAACATGGTTCAAGTGTTCGATAATTACTTTGGAGTATTCGGAGATGGAACCCGCCCTGCAATGCCGAAGACAGGACTGTGCGCTGGACTCATCGTCATTGAAGCCTGGTTCAGGGGCTACCGAGGGAGTCCTGGATTAGGGGGTATCTGGACAGCCAGACTACATATATCGTCCGGACTATTGAAGCGTGAAGATACAAGACTCAAGACTTCGTCCCGTGTCCGGATGGAACTCTCCTTGGCATGGAAGGCAAGCTTGGCGTTTCGGATGTTATATTTCCTTCCTTGTAACCGACTCCATGTAAACCTTAGCCCTCTCCGGTGTCTTTATAAACCAGAGAGGTTGGTCCTTAGAAGGCCGAGCACAATTACTATCATACCATCATAGGCTAGCTTCTAGGGTTTAGCCTCTACGATCTCGTGGTAGATCTACTCTTGTACCACCCATATCTTCAATACTAATCAAGCAGGAAGTAGGGTTTTACCTCCATCAAGAGGCCCCGAACCTGGGTAAACATTGTGTCCCTTGCTTCCTGTTACCATCAGGATAGACGCACAGATCGGGACCCCCTACCCGAGATCCGCCGATTTTGACACCGACAGTAATCTCCAGGATTGGTACCGGGCAAGACCCCCGGATGATTAGCGATGATATCGCTAGGCACCTTGAGCGGGGGGCACGATTGGTTTGCTTGTTTGCCAAGATGGGGAATTTTTTCCTAGTTCTTCGTTCTTGTAACCTTTTGTCACTTCAAGTACTTCCCAACTGCTTCGCTTTCTTATATGTCTTTTCAGTAATGCGCTCATAGTTGGTTTGCGGCAGAGACAGTGGTGGTCGCTGCAGGGCATCCAAAGTGCACTTCGCTTTCACAGGATCTATCTTCTCCTTCGGAGGTGGATGTCTCTTAGCTCTTTGCATTGTGAAGTAGTCCCTCACTAGGGCTTGACAGATCTCCTCGATTTCCTTCTCAGTCATCTCGTATGGTAACTTCTCTGGAGTCTTGAGAGATGGACTAAATCTGTATTGCCTCCCGCCTGTACTACTAGACGCCAAAGCAGTCCGAGCGGCTGCGGCTTTCTTCTTTAGTTGCTTACGAGGCGGAGGAGAAGGACTACGATGCGTCGGAGCAGCCAGAGCGGCGGCGGGTCTCTTCTGCCCTTGCTGATGAGGCGGAGAAGGAGGAGGCTGGCTGGTCGGGCGCGCCGGCGTAGGCGGAGAAGGAGGCGGAATGCCGCCACGCGCCGAAGAAGGAGAAGGAGTGCCCTGATCACTCGCCGGAGGAGCAGGCGGAGGAGGAGGTGGAGTGCTGCCACGCGCCGGAGAAGGAGGCGGAGTGCCCTGATCACTCGCTGGAGGAGCAGGCGGAGGAGGAGGCGGAGTGCCCTGACTCGTCGGAGGAGGAGGAGGAGGCGGAGGCATCCAGTTCGGAAGGTTGATGAGCTCCTTCCGCCATAGGCACGAAGTCTTCAAAGCAGAGCCCAGCCGAGTCTCCCCTTCACCGGTAGGGTGGTCAAGCATGAGCTCCTCAAATCCCTCCGTTATTTCTTCCACCGTCATACTAGCATATCCTTCTGGAATTGGACAGCAGCGAAAAGTTGCGCCAGGTTCAGGAGGTCGAACACAGCCGACAGCCGCCTTGACTTTGTACTTCTGCTATTGCATCATAAGGTGGCAACATTGAGACTCTGTGATAGCATCCACGGGGTAGCGAGCAGGAGCAGTGAAGACAGGCTCCATCTGAAGCTGCTCGGTGGAAGCCACGCTGCTTCTCCACTGAGATGGCGGGGTAGCTTCGGGGGTAGCTTCGGCAGGTCGCTTGCTTCGAACTGCATCTCGTTCCTCTAGCTTCTGTACCCTTGCGTGCAGCTCCTGCAGTTCGCTCTGCTCCACCTTCCTCCTCCTCTCTTGGTCAATGGCTCTATAAATGGATTCTCCGGATCCTCCTCTTACAGTAGGGTGAAATTTACCTTCAGCGCTTTCCAAAGATCCTGTTTCTGTCTATCTTCGACAAAAGAAACATGAAGCTCTTCATCCTTAGGCTGATTCAATGTCGGTAACAAGAACCCCGCACTGAGCAGTAAATCCCTCCTTGGTCCGGAGGGGTTCAATCGGTTGGCCATCACGTGCGATTGCTGTGATCGTGAACCTTTCATCTGATCGCAACTTTTTCTTTGGCCTCGTCTCTTTACCAAAGTTGTGCTTGATCCGGAGGGCTAGAAATAAGAATAAAGATGAGAGTTAATATGTGTAGATACCAAAACAATGAATGCATCAATTAGCTAGTCAGCACATGCTTAATTAATATATATACCTGGCCGGACTCTGTTTGGTCACCGGAGCCATCATCACGGCCTCCTTCTTGCACCGACATTCGGTCACCGGTCATGGTGTCCTCCGTTGTTCGATACTGTAGCCTGATTCTTCATCCTCTCCTTACAGACCATCAGTTTCGTTGAGATACGACATGACATCAGCTCCGGCTGCGATTATGTCCCCCAACACCCGTTCTGCTTCCTCGTCTCGGTCGTGCTCCATAATTTCTGCAAATATTACAACATGGCAATTATTATACAAACATGACAGATGTATACATTAGTGGCAAACCTAGACCTAGCTATAGCTATTCACAACAAGGAATTATATTAATTAATGGCCTCGACGCTTCTCTAGGGTTTGGGGTGGCCTCGGCAACGCTTAAAGGGTTCGGGGTGGCCTCGACGATAACGCTCTTTTAACTTGGTAATGGAGGGGGTATATCGACAACGACGATATACATACATGGAAAAAAATGTTATTGGGGAGGGGGTATATCGACCCCCCCTCATGTCGAAGTTATCAGGGAGGGGGTATCGCCCCCCACCTCATGTTGAATATATGTTGAATTCCCGAGAGAGTTAAGAACCGGAGGGGGACTCCTTTCCCCTCATGTCTGATGAGTTTTTACTCCCTCTCTCCCATGAAACATTCATCGAACAAACATATTACGAGTTTTAACAGAAAACATTCATCGAAAAAATTTACGACAGAAAAAATTGACCAAGTTTTCATATATCATCATCATCATCTACTACAAAAAAATCGACATATTCTTTGCATATTCGACCATAATATCACCAAAAAGTTCTATGAAGTTAACATTAAAAAATATAACTTTTGCATATTCCTAGAACCCTCGAACCCTCGACCCTAGAACCCTAAAACCCTCGACCCCTCGAACCCTCGAACCCTCGACGACCCTCTAACCCTCATGTCGAAGTTATCGGGGAGGGGCCGGGGTAATATCGACCCCCCCTCCTCATGTCGAAGTTATCGGGGAGGAGGTATATAGACAATGACATACCCGATAAAAAAAGAAGAGGAGGAAGAAGAAAAAAGTAGGAGAAGAAGAAAGGAATAGAGAGAGGAGAAGATCGAATAAAAAAAAGAAGAAGAAAAAAGAGGAGAAGAATAAAGGAATAGAGGTGAAGAAGAAAAAATAGAAATTACTCTATTTTTTCTTCTTCTCTTCTATTCCTTTCTTCTTCTCCTTTTTTTTTCTTTTTTTCTCCTCTTATTTATTTCTCCTCTTCTTCTCTTTTCTTCCTATCCTTCTTCCTCTTCTTATTATTTTCCCTTTTCTTCTTATTCTTTTTCTTTTCTTCCTTCTTCCTTCTTCCTAGCTAGATATATAAATTTTTTCTAATGTAACTTTTGCATATATAAAATTTTTCTTCTTCTTCTTCCTTCTTCCTTGTTCCTTCTCTTCCTTCTTCCTAAATATATAAAACTTTTCTAAAGATGAAACTAACCTAAAATGCACTAAATCAGAGAACATACATAGATAAAACTTTTCTAAAAATCTAACTTTTGCATATATGAACATATATACACAGAGAACATATATACATACAGATAAATATAATACATATATGAAAAAACATCATATGAAAAAAACATCATATGATCATATGAACAAAAAAACATCATATGAACAACAAAAAACGTCATATGAACAAAACAACTTCAAAGAAATTAAGGCCACCGGACTGTAGCGCGGGGCGGCGCTGGCGACGCAAGCGCCGATCGGGCAAGGGCGGGCGGGCGGTGACGGTGTCAAGGCGACGGCGTCGGGGGGGGCAGGTGACGGTGTCGGGGCGGTGACGGCGACGCCGTCGCGGTGGTGCGCGACGACGACGCGGGGTGTGCTACATCTTGAGCACTGCGTTGGTTTTCCTTGAAGAGGAAAGGGTGATGCAGCAAAGTAGCGTAAGTATTTCCCTCAGTTTTTGAGAACCAAGGTATCAATCCAGTAGGAGGCTCCTCAAAAGTCCATGCACCTACACAAACAAACAAGAACCTCGCAACCAACGCAATAAAGGTGTTGTCAATCCCTTCACGGTAACTTGCGAAAGTGAGATCTTATAGAGATTATAAGATAAGATAAATATTTTTGGTATTTTTGTGGTATAGATTGGAAAATAAAAGATGCAAATAAAAGTAGATGGAAAACTTATATGATAAAAGATAGACCCGAGGGCCATAGGTTTCACTTGTGGCTTCTCTCAAGATAGCATAAGTATTACGGTGGGTGAACAAATTATTGTCGAGCAATTGATAGAAAAGCGCATAGTTATGAGATTATCTAGGCATGATCATGTATATAGTCATCACGTCCATGACAAGTAGATCGAAACGATTCTGCATCTAATACTATTACTCCACACAGCGAACGACTCCTGCCTACATCTAGAGTATTAAGTTCATGAAGAACAGAGTAACGCATTAAGAAAGATGACATGATGTAGAGGGATAAACTCAAGAGATATGATATAAACCCCATCGTTTTATCCTCGATGGCAACAATACAATACGTGCCTTGCTGCCCCTGCTGTCACTGGGAAAGGACACCGCAAGATTGAACCCAAAGCTAAGCACTTCTCCCATTGCAAGTGAGGGAGTCCTGGATTAGGGGGTGTCCGGATGGCCGGACTATAGCCTTTGCCCGGACTCCTGGACTATGAAGATACAAGATTGAAGACTTCGTCCCGTGTCCGGATGGGACTTTCCTTGGCGTGGAAGGCAAGCTTGGCGATACGGATATGTAGATCTCCTACCATTGTAACCGACTCTGTGTAACCATAACCCTCTTCGGTGCCTATATAAACCGGGGGGTTTTAGTTCGTAGGACGAAGAACAATCATACCATAGGCTAGCTTCTAGGGTTTAGCCTCTTTGATCTCGTGGTAGATCTACTCTTGTACTACCCATATCATCAATATCAATCAAACAGGAGTAGGGTTTTACCTCCATCGAGAGGGCCCAAACCTGGGTAAAAACATCGTGTCCCTTGTCTCTTGCTACCATCCGCCTAGACGCACAGTTCGGGACCCCCTACCCGAGATCCGCCGGTTTTGACACCGACATTGGTGCTTTCATTGAGAGTTCCTCTGTGTCGTCATCTTTGGGCCCGATGGCTCCTCCGATCATCAGCAACGATGTGGTCCAGGGTGAGACTTTTCTCCCCAGACATATCTTTGTATTCGGCGGCTTTGCACCGCGGGCCAATTCGCTTGGCCATCTGGAGCAGATTGAAATCTACGCCCCTGGCCATCACGTCAGATTCGGAAGTTTGAACTATACGGTTGACGTCGCGGAGACTTGATCTTTGACGGTTCGAGCGCGCTGCTGCGCGCCAAGACCATCACGATGGGCATGATCTAGCTCGTCACGGACAAAGGCCTCGAGGCCACACAAGTGTCCGCTCTGACACTTAGCTCAGAGCCGACTGCGCCAATCGAGGACAGGTGGCTGGACACCGCCTCGGGGGCTGCTATCTCAACGGCGATTGACCCGAACACCTACCCTGTCCTTTGTAAAGCTCGTGACTCCAAGGCGCCGGAATCCTCTCCGGACTCCGAACCTTCCGCGCCCCTGCCAATCGCCGATTGGGCGCCAATCATGGAGTTCACCGCCGGGGACATCTTTCAGCCCTCGCCCTTTGGCGACATCCTGAATTCACTAAAATCTCTCTCTTTATCAGGAGAGCCCTGGCCAGACTATGGTCAGGAAGGTTGGGATGCGGACGATGAAGAAATTCAAAGCCCACCGACCACCCACTTCGTAGCCACTGTCAATGATCTAACCGACATGCTCGACTTTGACTCCAAAGACATCGACAGTATGGACGACGATGCAGGAGACGACCAAGAACCAGCGCCTACAGGGCACTGGAAGGCCACCTCGTCATACGACATTTACATGGTGGACACCCCAAAAGATGGGAATGGCGATGGAACAACGGAGGATGGCCCCTCCAAGAAACAGCCTAAGCGCTAGTGTCAGCGGCGCCGCTCTAAATCCCGCCACAGAAAAAATGGTGATTCCAGCACAGGAGACAATAACATCCCGGACAGTGCCGAAGACAACCCCCTCCAGCAGGATTCAGTGCAGGAGGATGGAGAAGCCAGCCCTCATGAGAGAGCAGCAGGCAGAGAGACAGAGGACGACAATTACATGCCTCCCTCTGAAGACGAGGCAAGCCTCGATGATGACGAATTTGTCATGCCTGAGGATCCCGTCGAACAAGAGCGTTTCAAATGCAGGCTTATGGCCACGGCAAGCAGCCCCAAGAAAAAGCAGCAACAGCTTAGAGCTGACCAAGACTTGCTCACCGATAGACGGATCAAGTCCTTGCGTCAAGAGTATGAACTCAACGCCCTCCAAGAGCTACTAAAACGCAGGCTGCTACCCCGATTAGAGGAGGAAGCACCTAAAGCTACATCACCAGCAAGATGATACGACCGAAGCGGCCACCTCGTGGTCGCGGCGAGAGGCCCTCGCCCTACACTCAAGCCGCACTCGCGCCGCCAAAAATACCAAGGCGCTGAAAATGCGCCGGACCTGCGGGATATATTGGAGGACAAGGCAAGGCAAACAAGATCGATCTACGGATCGCATGGGCGCCCCACGATACGTGATGATAACCGTCACGCCGGATATGGCAATTTCGGCCGGGCCGAACATAATAGACAAAGCTCATTTGAGCTGCGTCGTGATATAGCCCAATACAGAGGCGCCGCACACCCACTATGCTTCACAGACAAAGTGATGGATCATCAAATCCCTGAGGGTTTCAAACCCGTGAACATTGAATCATACGATGGCTCAACAGATCCTGCGGTCTGGATCGAGGACTATCTCCTTCACATCCACATGGCCCGCAGTGATGATCTACACGCCATCAAATACCTCCCACTCAAGCTTAAAGGACCAGCTCGGCATTGGCTTAACAGCTTGCCAGCAGTGTCAATCGGTTGTTGGGAAGCCCTGGAAGCCGCATTCCTCGACAATTTCCAGGGCACTTATGTGCGACCGCCAGACGCCGATGACCTAAGCCACATAATTCAGCAGCCAGAAGAATCGGCCAGACAATTCTTGACACGGTTCCAAACCAAGAAAAATCAAATCGTCGACTGTCCGGATGCAGAGGCCCTTGCGGCCTTCAAACATAACATCCGCGACGAGTGGCTTGCCCGGCACCTAGGACAGGAAAAACCGAAATCCATGGCAGCCCTCACAACACTCATGACCCTCTTTTGCGCAGGAGAGGACAGCTGGCTAGCTCGCAGTAACAACATGACCAAGAGCCCTAGTAATTCGGATACCAAGGACAGCAACGGCAGGTCGCGTCGCAACAAGCACAAGCACCACATTAATGGCGATAATGCTGAAGATACGGCAGTCAATGCTGGATTCAGAGGCTCAAAACCCGATCAGTGGAAAAAGCCATTCAAAAGAAATACTCCGGGCCCGTCCAATTTGGACCAAATACTCGATCGCTCGTGCCAGATACACAGCACCACCGAAAAACCAGCCAATCACACCAACAGGGATTGTTGGGTGTTCAAGCAGGCAGGCATGTTAAATGCCGAAAACAATGACAAGGGGCTGCATAGCAACGACGAGGAGGAGCCCCGGCCGCCGAACAATAGAGGACAGAAGGGCTCCCCCCCCCCGGCAAGTGTGGACGGTGAACATGATATACGCAACCCACATACCCAAAAGTGAGCGGAAGCGTGCACTAAGGGACATATATGGGATGGAGCCAGTCGGCCCAAAGTTCAATCCATGGTCCTCCTGCCCGATAACTGTTGATCGAAGGGACCACCCCACTAGCATCCGCCACGATGGATTCGCCGCATTGGTTCTAGACCCAATCGTTGACGGATTTCACCTCACTAGAGTCCTGATGGACGGCGGCAGCAGCCTGAACCTGCTTTATCAGGATACGGTGCACAAAATGGGCATAGACCCCTCAAGGAATAAAACCACAAAGACGACCTTTAAAGGCGTCATACCAGGTGTAGAAGCCAAATGTATAGGCTCAGTTACACTTGAAGTGGTCTTCAGATCCCCGGATAACTTCCGAAGCGAGGAGCTAATCTTCGACATAGTCCCGTTCTGCAGCGGCTATCACGCACTGCTCGGACGAACCGCATTTGCAAAGTTCAATGCGGTGCCGCACTACGCATACCTCAAGCTCAAGATGCTAGGCCCTCGAGGAGTCATTACGGTCAATGGAAACACCGAACGCTCTCTCCGAACGGACGAACATACGGCGGCTCTCGCGGCGGAAATACAAAGCAGCCTCTCAAGGCAATTCTCGAGTCCGGCTATTAAATGTCCGGACAACGTCAAGCGCGCCCAAAGTAACCTACAACAAGACCGCCTGGCACGTTCCGAGCACGCGTAGCAATGCGGCCCCAACCCCAGCCCTCGCAAAATTGCGAAACCAGTACTACGCGCACATAATTACGCTCTGGAAATACCATGGGCATAGGGGGAGGGGCACGACCACGGCAGGCCTGGAATGCGGCTCAACCGCACCAGGGGCTCCCGATTGTGTCATTCCTTTTTTTTATCTCTTACTTTCAGGACTCCGTTCTCAAGAAACCTTGTCCGGCAGTAGAATCGCCGAAACACACGATGCAACAGCCAGGGAAGCAGAAAGCTACGTCGAGTGTCCATGTGGTCTCTATAACGAGCAGTATACTTGTTTCACATATCATCCCGAAGCTCGCCCCTGGAGGGGGACATGTCAAATAGTCCCGTCCATTCCTTATCGCACTATTTGTATCGTTCTGCTTTTACCGCAGCCTTTTTGAATAAACGATACATAGCCTCTGCCTATTATTGCATTCCTTTTTTATCTATATATGTTCACTTATGACATGTTGCATCCGTACGCTTTGGTACGGCCGAATACACCAGGGACTTAAGTACCCCAAAATATGGTGTGATAAGTCCGAACACTTTCGCAAGTGCGGCACCCCGAACTTATAGCATTATATGCATCGTCTCCGAATCATGTCTTTGGTCAATAGTTGGGTTTGCCCGGCCCCCATGTTTTGGTACCTTACGTTCCGTTATATCGGCTAAGGTAGTGCTGGGAGAACCACTGCGATTATGCCCTGGTTGAGCTGGGTTAAGCACCTCAGTGGAGAAAGCTAAAACTGACCATCATGCTAGGGCGAGAGCTGATCGCTGTTCGAGAAGTTTTCGAGTCCATAAAAACTTATGCCGCTTAGAGCGAGGAGTCGGCTTTGTCCGGCCTAGGCATGGATAGCGCCCCGGATTCGGTCTTCCGAATACCAGGGGCTTCGCCGAAATTTAAAATTATAGAATTCTATGGCTAAGTGAGAGTGTTCAGGCATTATAAGTCCGTTGCCTTTGTTCGTTGTGTTGGCGCCGCCTCAAGGACCCAAGAATGGGAAAAGGAGCGCCATGTTTATCCCAAACATCCCAAAGACTGTGGCACGGGGCGTGGTTTACCACTCGCCATCTCTCAAATTTAATAAACGGCCGCACAGAAGGTAATATTTTAAATTCACAAGAGTTGCTTAGCGCATATGAACAAGTTTTCAAGTGTACAGGATAATGAATGCGAGTTTACTCAAAAATTACATCTTTGGAGCATTCACCCGCTATAAGGCGGGCGTCCTGGGCACCCTTCAGGCCGCCCTGATAATACATCTCGGGCTTGCGATACTCCCTGCCCGGCGGTGGAGCGCCCGTCACAAGCTTTCAACGCCCATCTTGCCCAAGTGCACTTTAGCACGGGCAAGGCCCCACGGCACCTTCGATGCACGAGCGCTGACGACTTCAATCCATGGACAAAGGCCCACCAGCCGCCTCACCAGCCCGAATTAGCTCTCAGCATGGCTTCCTTAGGCCATAGCCGAACTATGAGGTTCTTCATGGCCTGTTCGCCACCTTATGGAGCTCGACCAGCTGCTTCAGCTAGTCGCTCAAGGGCACTGGTGTCCGCCTCAAAGATATCGAGACCGTAACACCTTCTCCGCCGAGCCCTCCTCGGCCCGGTAGAATGCGGCAGCGCGGACACATCAAGGGGCAGATCTCGCGAATGCTCCCCGGAGGGCTTTTTGGGCTTTGGCCTTAGCGGCTTTGGCGCTCAAGAGCCGAGGCGAGCTCGACTCGACTTGAGTCACGCCCAAACTCGTGTTTTTCCACGAGAGCTCGAGCTCTTGCCCCACCTCCGCCACCCGCGCCTCATGTTTCTCTCGCCGGTGCGCCCGTGGGACGATTGCTTTTGGCCTTGACACCGCTTCCTCAGTGGTCGCCACCTCGCTCAGGGGCCCTGCAATACTCATGTTATTCCTGTCATTTTTGCAACCACATCTTTTATATATTTCCGTAAGGTATTACATACCTTCCTTGTCCTCGAGCTGCTTTTTGGCAAGGCCGAGCTCGTTCTCGGACCGCTCGAGGCTCTGCTTCAATGCATTAACCTCCGCAGTCAGTGCGGCAAAGGTCAGCAACTCAACCTGCATTCCCCATATTGACATACTTATGTTAGACTCCTGCATACATCTTTTAGATCCTCAGTTCGGCTTTTCTTTCCGAACACCAAACTGAGCATTAGGGGCTACTGTCTATGTGGTAATATTTTTACATATCTTAAATACATACCTCAAAGCCTGTTAGAAGGTCAAGACAGATCACCAGCCCGCTCTTGGCGGATCTGAATTCTCGGATCACCACACTCATAACAAAGGCGGTGTTTCGTCGATGGAGGCGCCTTTAAGCGCCTCCAAGAATTATCCGTGCCTCCGTTGACGGAGGTCACCGGTGTCGCAGTCTCGCCCTTCTTACGAAGGGGCCGCCAGGCGGACTCCGGAACCACTCAAGGTTCCGGTGCGGAGTCCGGCCTGGGGCCGAACTTAGAGCCCTTTGGGGTTTGATCCCCCTCGTGCCCAGAGTACGGGCGGTTGCCTTGCGGTGCCTCCGGGACCCCCTCCTCCTAGCTGGGCCCCTTTTGGGACCCCACCTCGGCGTCATCCATAGCGCGAGGAGAGGAGGCGGCCGGAAGTGAAGTGCTCATTGAAGTGTCGAGCCCGTCCTTGGGCGGGCTGCAAGGTTATATTCGGCGTTAGGAGATTCTGTGCGACAAATGAAATGCCATGAGTTATTCTGGTATCTGGACACTTACGATCTTGCCAGGGGCTTAGCCCTCGGTGGCCACTCCTCTTCGCCGTCGTCGGCGTTGGTGGAGTAGTCCGGAGGAAGGGTCCTTCCTTCTGATTCCTCCGCCTCCCCAGCTGGGGCGGCCTTCCTTTGTTCTCTCTTCACTGGGAGAGGCTCTTTTCCTCCTCCTCATCTTCGGAGGAGTCTGCTGAGTCATCGGACGATGAGTCCGACAACACTGGCGCCGAACTCCTTCGAGTTCCCGTGGCCTTCTTCTTGGTTTTTTCTCCGCACCATGTAGCGCCGAACCAGCAGCCCTCATAATTGGGCGCCCACTGGTCTTCTAGCAAGGAGCCGACAGCTTAACTGCCAGACGCCTTTTGCCGTGCCTGTCAAAGGTAAAGGAGTTTAGATCCCGATAGAGTCAAACTATGAAAACAAGTGTCCTCAGAAGGGTAAAAGAGCTTACTCGCGGTTTGACGCTGCGAGCTAAACCGCGATCTTCGTAGCGGATGCGGAGCCTCAAGACTTGAACAAGACCTTCCTGCATCTTCGCACATAGTGTCAAGAGCTCGCTTCAAGGTTTGGTGCTGTGCCGGATCAAACTCCCACAAGTTAAAGGCCCGTTGTTGGCACGGGAGGATCCGGCGGATGAGCATGACCTGGACTACATTTACGAGCTTGAGCTTCTTGTTCACCAAGGTTTTGACGCAGGATTGGAGTCCGGTCAGCTCTTCCGAATTACCCCATGATAGGCATGTCTTTTTCCAAGAGGTGAGCCGTGTAGGGAAGCTAGATCAGAATTCAGGGGCCGCTACCCATTTAGGGTCACGCGGCTGGTGATGTAGAACCACCCCGATTGCCACCCCTTTATGCTCACCATGAAGTGAGGCTGGATGCAGAGGAAGGCCTCGCACACGACGATGAACGCTGAGATGTTGAGGATGAATTCGGGGCCAGATCGTGGAAATCCAGGCCGTAGTAGAATATGAGCCCCCGGAAAAACGGATGAAGTGGAAAACCTAGTTCGCGGAGGAAGTGGGTGAGGAACACCACCCTCTCATGGGGCCCGGGAAGTGGATGAGCTGCCCTTGTTGGGGAGCCGATGCGCGATGTCGCTGGACAAGTATCCGGCCTTCCGCAACCTCTTGATGTGCCCCTCCTTGACGGAGGAGGCCATCCACTTGCCTCCCGCTCCAGACATGGCTGGGGAAGTTTGAGGCGAGATGTGCGGACCTGGGCGCTGGAGCTCGAGTGCGTGGAAATGGATAAGCAAAGGAGGAAGAACGCATTAGGTAAAACGGTGGATCCTTATCTCCTTATATTGACGGACGAAGCTATGCGGCCCCACCAGCCTGGAAAAACTCGCTTATCTCCCAAGCGTCGTAATCAATGGCGTGGTTGGGTTACCCACGCCCATATTGATGAGAATCCCGGAATAAGGGGACACGATCTCTGCTTTGACAAGACGTGCCAAGGAAACCGCCGCTAAACGCGCCGAGGTGGGACAAGAAAACGATTCAATAAAGGCTTGGCCGTGGTGTAATGTCACGCCACGAATACGCCGCCAGATTGAATTTGTGTAAATATTATTCTCTACGGTGGTATGTGGAACTTATTTTGCAGAGCCGACACTATCCTTGTGTTCAAAATCTTCTATGAAGTATTCGAGGAGGAACCCAGCTTGCAATGCCGAAGACAATATGCGCGCCGGACTCGCTGTCATTGAACCCCGGTTCGGGGGCCGAGGAGTCCTGGATTAAGGGGTGTCCGGATGGCCGGACTATAGCCTTTGGCCGGACTCCTCGACTATGAAGATACAAGATTGAAGACTTCGTCCCGTATCCGTATGGGACTTTCCTTGGCGTGGAGGGCAAGCTTGGCGATACGGATATGTAGATCTCCTACCATTGTAACCGACTCTGTGTAACCCTAACCCTCTTCGGTGCCTATATAAACAGGAGGGTTTTAGTCCGTAGGACGAAGAACAATCATACCATAGGCTAGCATCTAGGGTTTAGCCTCTTTGATCTCGTGGTAGATCTACTCTTGTACTACCCATATCATCTATATCAATCAAGCAGGAGTAGGGTTTTACCTCCATCGAGAGGGCCCGAATCTGGGTAAAAACATTGCGTCCCTTGTCTCCTGTTACCATCCGCCTATACACACAGTTCGGGACCCCCTACCCGAGATCCGCCGATTTTGACACCGACAGCAAGAAAGATCAATCTAGTAGGCCAAACCAAACTGATAATTCGAAGAGACTTGCAAAGTTAATGAATCACACATAAAAGAATTCAGAGAAGATTCAATTATTTCTCATAGATAAACTTGATCATAAACCCACAATTCATCGGATCTCGACAAACACACTGCAAAAGAGTTACATCGAATAGATCTCCAAGAAGATCGAGGAGAACTTGGTATTGAGACTCAAAGATTGAGGAGAAGCCATCTAGCTAATAACTATGGACCCGAAGATCTGTGGTAAACTACTCAAAACTCATCGGAGAGGCCTTGGAGATGATGTAGAGGCCCTCCATGGTCGATTCCCCCTCCGGTGGAGCATCGGCGAAGGCTCCAAGATGGGATCTCGCGAGTACAGAAGGTTGCGGCGTTGGAAATTGTTTTTCGTGGTGCTCCTAGATGTTTTCGGGATACGTGGATATATATAGGAGGAAGAAGTAGGTCGGTTGACGCACGAGGGCCCACGAGGATGGGGGCGCGCCCACTCCCAGGGGTTGTGCCGGGCACCCTCGTGGCCGCCTCGTTTGTTGCTTGACGTCCACTCCAAGTCCCCTGGATTGCGTTTGTTCCAAAAAGATCGCTCCCGAAGGTTTCATTCCGTTTGGACTCCGTTTGATATTCCTTTCCTTCCAAACACTAAAATAGGCAAAAAAACAGTAATTCGGGCTGGGCCTCTGGTTAGTAGGTTAGTCCCAAAAATGATATAAAAGTGTAAAGTAAAGCCCATGAACATCCAAAACAGGTAATATAATAGCATGGAACAATCAAAAATTATAGATACGTTGGAGACATATCAAGCATCCCCAAGCTTAATTCCTGCTCGTCCTCGAGTAGGTAAATGATCACTAGTAGAAAAAGGGTCAAACGTGCAGCACATTAGTGCCGGTTTGTATTAGAGCCGGCACTAATGTATACATTAGTGCTGGTTCCAACGGCTAGCCGGGCCGCTCTCATTAGTACCGGTTCGTGGCTAACCTTTAGCACCGGTTCGTGCCACGAACCGGTACTAATGAGGGTGGTGGCAGGATGTTGTCGATCTGCCCCCTCCAGCATTTTAGTACGGTTCGTGCCACTAACCGTACTAAAGGTCCTCCTGCATATAAACCCTTCGTCCACTCGCTCTGTTCTTCCCCCTTTCCCCTCTCCTCTCCTCTCTGTTCTTCCTCTTCTCCCCTCGTGCTCATCACACATTTTGCCCAAAATTTGTCAAGATTTGAAGGCCCCCATCCATTCAAGTGATCACAAAGGTTAGCAACTTTGTCCTTTCATCTCTCATTGCTAGATTAGCTCTTGCAATGCTTTATATAGTTACTAATTTGTGAGTTTAGTAATTTGGGAGGAAA
The DNA here is from genome assembly GCA_021437245.1 of Aegilops speltoides. NCBI lineage: Eukaryota > Viridiplantae > Streptophyta > Magnoliopsida > Poales > Poaceae > Aegilops > Aegilops speltoides. The sequence goes on from CM038147.1 coordinate 508,504,471, forward strand.
TATATATATGTGCTAGTATTTGATTTATATGCAATTTGAGGTCAAAAATAACACTTAGTTTGCATATGTAGGTGTGGTTTACTTAGTGCCTTCTAAATCTCTGTCGTAACCACCGTCGATCGCCCGCACCGTCCAGTCACCGGCACCACCGTGTGGTGAGCCTCTTTCTCATGAAATTTTATATAAAAATTTGATGTTTGTGTGATTTGGATATATAGTTAATCATGTAATAATTATCTTACCCGTACGTTGTTTGTTATACATAGTGCCATGGTTTTCATATCCGTCCCCGTCGGCCCTCGTCCTTGTTATGATTCGGATGTGGTATATTATCTTTTAAAACTATTTGTTGCATTTCGTGTTTATGACAAATTATGCCCATCAAGTTGACATAGATATTTTTATCTAGGAGGTATGTGAACCGGAAATTCCAACCGACCCTATTGTCGAGAGGTTAAATTTAGTTGAAAGAGAAAACGAGTACTTGAAAGAAAAATTGAAAATAATTGAGGGGGAGAAGATGGAATTGGAGTTGCATGTTGCCGATGTCGTCGATGATCACAAGATCAAGATGGAGAAAATGCGCTTGAAGAATAGAAAGATTAGAAAATATGCCATCGATAGTGAGGCTTGGTATCATTATGCTGTTGGATCAATTGTTACCTTAGTTGTAATCTTGATCGCATTTGTTGTTGCATTTAAATGCTTTAGCTAGAGAGTTATTTGTTTGTTGCATTTAAGTGTTGTATGAACTTTATGCATGAACTTGTATTAATTTGGTCTATTCGGTGTTGTGTAATGAAGATGAGCCGGCAATGGATGTACGATGACCGATGCTCTCCCCAGTTTGTTGAGGGCGTGCATACTTTTCTGCTTGCGGCTGAGGCAAACAAGCGGGCGGATGGTTTTATGCCCTGTCCATGTGCTGGCTGTAAGAAAGGTCACAATTACTCTACATCAAGAACCATTCACATCCACCTGTTTGAGTCCGGTTTCATGCCCCACTATATTGCTTGGACCAAGCACGGAGAAAGAGGGGTTATGATGGAAGACAATGAAGAAGAAGAGGACGACGACAGCTATCCTGGCCATGGGTTCCCTGAATACGATGATACAACAATGGGGGAAGAAGCTGAGCCGGTAATGCGGGAACAAGCTGAGCCGGCAATGCGGGAAGAAGTTGAAGAAGAGGCATCAGATGAGCCCGTTGATGATCTAGGTCGGGCCATTGCCGATGCAAAGAGAAACTACGCAAGTGATTTGGAGAAGAAGAAGTTGCATCGCATGTTAGAGGATCACAAAAAATTGTTGTACCCGAATTGTGTAGGTGACAAGAAAAAGCTGGGCACCACACTGGAATTGCTGCAATGGAAGGCAGAGAATGGTGTATCTGACAAGGGATTTGGAAAGTTGCTGGTAATGATAAAGGATATGCTTCCAAAGGACAACGAATTGCCCGAGAGTACGTACGAAGCAAAGAAGGCTGTCTGCCCTCTAGGGTTAGAGGTGCAGAAGATACATGCATGCCCTAATGATTGCATCCTCTACCGCGGTGAGTACGATGATTTGAACGCTTGCCCGGTATGTGGTGCATTGCGCTGTAAGATCAGCCGCGTTGAGCCTGGTGATGTCGAGGGCGAGCGCCCCAGGAAGAAGATTCCTGCCAAGGTGATGTGGTATTCTCCTATAATACCACGGTTGCAACGTTTGTTCCAAAACAAAGAGCATGCCAAGGCGTCACGATGGCACGAGAAGACCGTAAGAAAGACGAAAGTTGAGACTACCCACGACGGGTCGCAGTGGAGAAAAATCGAAAGAAAGTACGGGAAGGAGTTTGCAGATGACGCAAGGAGCGTATGGTTTGGTCTAAGCGCAGATGGCATTAATCCTTTTGGGGAGCAGATCAGCAACCATAGCACCTGGCCTGTGACTCTATGTTTGTATAACCTTCCTCCTTGGTTGTGCATGAAGCGGAAGTTCATTATGATGCCAGTGCTCATCCAAGGCCCTAAGCAACCCGGCAACGACATTGATGTGTACCTAAGGCCATTAGTTGAAGAACTCTTACAACTGTGGAATGGAACAGGTGTACGTGCGTGGGATGAGCACATGGGGGAAGAATTTGACCTAAAGGCGTTGCTGTTCGTGACCATCAATGATTGGCCTGCTCTCAGTAACCTTTAGGACAGACAAACAAGGGATATCGCGGATGCACACACTGTTTGGATGATACCGATAGTATATATTTGAATAGTTGTAAGAAGAATGTGTACCTGGGAAATCGTCGATTTCTTCCGAGTAGGCATCCCGTAAGAAAGAAAGGCAAGCATTTCAAAGGTGAGGCGGATCACCGAACGAAGCCTCGCCACCGTACTGGTGCTGATGTATACGATATGATCACGGATTTGAAGGTGATATTTGGAAAGGGTCCTGGCGGACAACCTGTTCCGAAGGACGCGGACGGACACGCACCCATGTGGAAGAAGAAATCTATATTTTGGGACCTGCCATATTGGAAAGACCTAGAGGTCCGCTCCGCAATCGACGTGATGCACGTGACGAAGAATCTTTGCGTGACCCCGCTTGGCTTCTTGGGCGTGTATGGGAAGACAAAAGATACACCGAGGCATGGGAGGACCAGCAACGATGCACGGAGAAGACGACATACATCGTGGTCATGCAAGCTACGCCTTACCAAAGAAGAGAAGGAAATCTTCTTTGAATGCTCGCTCGAAGATAAGGTACCGTCGGCTTTCGTCAATATAAAGGAATAATAAACATGGCAGAGAAAAAGTTCCGAACCTAAAGTCTCATGACTGCCACGTGATTATGACGCAATCGCTTCGGTTGCATTGAGGGGCTTCTACCGAAAACGCTCTATTAGCCATTGTGAAGCTATGTGCATTTCTCAATGCAATCTCTCGAAGGTAATCGATCCGAAATCATACCAAGGTTACGTAATGATTTGGTGCAATGTCTTGTCGGGTTTGAGTTTGTGTTCCCACCATCCTTCTTCAACATCATGACGCACGCCCTAGTTCACCTATGCGAAGAGATTAACGTTTTGGGTCCTATATTTCTACACAATATGTTCCCTTTGAGAGGTTCATGGAGTCTTAAAGAAATATGTTCATAACCGCTAGGCCGTAAGGAAGCATCTCCAAGGGCCATCAAAATGAGGAGGTCATTGAGTTTTGTATTGACTTTATTCCCGACCTTAAGCCGATTGGTGTTCCTGAATCGCGGCATAAGGGCGATCGATGGAAAAGGCACGCTAGGAGGGGAACAAATAATATGTATGGACGGACATTCTCTCACCGAAGCACACTACACAGCTTCTACTGAATTCCGCCTTGGTGGCTCCGATATGGATGAACACAATAATTTGCTACGCCCAAACACCGGAGTGGTCTCGATGATCTGGATTACACGTGAACAAACCAGAGTTTCGCCAACTGGTTGCGTACACGTATCATGCATGACACCTCTATTGAAGATGACCTGTACTTGCTGTCCCGCTACCATCTTCAATATAATGACTTTCAAAGGGTACGAGATAAATGGTAATACATTTTACATGATCGCCAAGATAAGAAGAGCACCAACCAAAACAGTGGTGTCCGCTGATGCGTAAACCAAGACGGAAAGGAAACATATTATGGTTATATACAGGACATATGGGAACTTGACTATCGACGTGGTTTAAAGGTCCCTTTGTTTCGTGCAAATGGGTCAATATGACACGAGGCGGGTAACGGAAGACCCGCAGACGGAATGACAATAGTGTATCTCAACAATCTTATGTGCGAGACGAACCATTCGCCCTAGCCAATGATGTGGCACAGGTTTTCTATGTGAAGGACATGTCTACCAAGCCAAGAAAAAGAAAAGATAAGGAAGCGAATGCATCGTACGATGAGCCAAAGCGGCACATAGTTCTTTCTGGGAAGAGAAACATCGTGGGAGTGGATGACAAGACAAACAAGTCAGAAGATTATGAAAAGTTTGATGAAATTTCTCCATTCACAGTGAATATTGACCCGAGCATCCCGTTAAATGATGAAGATTTTCCATGGTTACGGCGCAAAGGGACACACGCGAATAAAAAGTTTCACACCCAAAGATCTGGGATGTGATCGGCTTCATATCATCACTTTCTTCTGTGTTTCACACCTGTGAGGGAATGTCTGTAATAGTTAGGGTAGTTATGTGTTTTGGCATTTGAAACGCGAAGAAATTTTATGTGCAAACAAATTCTTTTCATGCATTTACTGATTTTTTCCACTAAATGACCCTGAAATTGAAAAGCAATTCAAATGAACTCGTAAAAGGTTGAAAGTTGGCATGGTATCATAATTTCATACAAATAGCATGTGCAAGAAAGTAGAGAGGGTTAAGGCAAAAACTGGATGCACTTCGTGTACAAAATGGACAATCTCTTTCGAAGTATCAGGGTTTCCGACGAAAACTGAACTGTTACAAAGGCATTTCATTTTTTAAATAACCTAAGCATTACTAAATTAAATATAATGATAAAACACACTAATATTAAACATAAGAAAAAAGAATGACTGAAAAAAGTTTTTTCAAAGTTAAGTTATTCACAAACTAGTGATTCACACAAATTTCAAATAATTCAAAATTTAAACTATTCAAATTTGAAATCTACCGGCACTAACAGAAATTTTGTAATTTTTTGTACCTAAAGCAAAAATATTCACAAAGAAACACTAAATACAGCAAAAAACAACTGAAAAATAAATAAAACAAAAAATAAAGCAAAAAATAAAGCAAAAAAATAAAGGAAAAAAAGCTCGCCATCGGGCCAAAGCGGCTGCAGACACGACTAGCAACACAACCTTTCGTTGGGCGGGATGCAGGCCGCCAAGGCCCAAGAGGCCCACTAGGCGAAGAGGATGTAGGCCCAGAGGGCTGGTTAGAGAGGAGCTCGACAGAGCTACCGACTAGGGCTTATAAACCAGGCGGTAGCCCTCGATTAGCGAGGTGGGACTAAACTTTCAAGACATCAAGACCTGCTGCCAGCGCAAGATTTCTTTAGTACCGGTCGTGGCACAAACCGGTACTAAAGGGGTTTTAGTACCGGTTTGTGCCACCACCCGGTACTAAAGGGGGTCGCTTCCGCCGCTGGCTCGGGCAAAAACAGGTTTTAGTACCGTTGGTGGCTCCAACCGTACTAAAGGTGCCTTCTATATATACAACAGCTACGAAAATTTCAGTTTCCTCTCATTCGTTCCTCTGTTCCGTCGTCTGCTCGCCGCCGCCGCCGCCTCGATCGTCTCCGACGCCGCTGCTCGCCTCTCACATCGCCTGCCCCGTCCCGTCGCCGCCCCGTCCCGCCGCCTCGGCCTGTCCCCGTCTGCGTCCCCCGCGCCGCCCGCCATCGCCTCGCCATCGCTGCCGCCCGCCTGTGAGCCCTCCGCCCCAAGCCCGCACACACACACACAAGCATGTTTAATTAGTTTAGATAATTAGTCTTTAATTAGTTTAGATTATTTAGATTATTATTTTGTATGTTTAATTAGTTTAGATAATTAGTGTTTAATTAGTACACACACACGTATTTTGTAGTTTTAATTAGTTTAGATTATTTATATTATTATTTTTTCACTATTATATATGTATGAATGCATGTTAGATGGATATAATTAGTCTTAATCAGTTAGAAATTAGTGTTATATAGAAATGTTAGAAATTAGTGTTATATAGAAATATTAGAAATGTTAGAAATTTTAGTGTTATTTAGATTATTTAGATTAGCATAATTAGTGTTATATGGAAATGTTAGAAATTTTAGTTATCAAAATCCAATCATTAAAAAAATGTTACTTTTTGCGGGCATATAGCTAGTATTTGTTCTCGACGATGCCCGGCCCGATCCTCGCCGTCGACCCGTCCGCAACGACGTCCAGCCGACCCATGTCCGGGACTGGGCTCCGCCGGGCTGGCAGTGGGAGGTGCTGCTTGGAGGGGCGCGCCGCTTGATGAGGAACCCGGCCGCGGGTCCCGTCATCGACCCTGATCTCGTTTGGTGGCGTTCGCGTGGGCCAGTTTCGGTGCGGAGGGACCCGGCCCCGCCGGAGGTGGTACGTCGCCGTGTCAGGGAGGAGGACGAGCACGTCCATCGCTACATGGTTGCGTTAGAGGGCGGCAGGTTCTCCAATACGTGGCAAGATCTTCGGGATCTCACTTCAGCTATGATCCTGTGAGGGTTCCTTCTCTTTGGGTGTCCACCGCCCGCGCCGGAGGAACCGTGAGTGTCCTAGATTCTTCTGTAGTATTCGATCTTTATTACCTAATAGCCAGTGAATTCAATATTATATATTATTCAAGATGATTTATTTGAGATTATATCTATTATTCTAGACGATGTATTCGAGATTATATCTATTATTCGAGACGATGTAATTTGAATACTAAATTGTTTTATATTTCTTTTGGATTAGATAAACAAAAGCTATGGCAGACAATACCGACAGAGACGGAGAACGCACCATGTTCGATATGTTACGCGGGCCGATGATAATCGAATGAAGAAGATTATGACGGTTCGAATTTCTAAACAACACCGGAGAGGGTGATATGATATTCGATCGCGACGATTTAAATTGATGAAGTCGTGAACTACGATTATGACGATGACGAAGAACATGTTGATCCTGAAACAACAAACACCGCGAGGTATATATATTTATATAAGCAGGCATCTGGTGATCATCACATGTTTTAAATGACTTGAAGATATATTAACGAATCGATCTTTGTTCTTTCAGCCATCCGGATCGAGCAAATCTTCAGGCAAAATGACAAAACGAGGCCCGAACAAAAAGTTGAAGCCGGGCGTAAAGTACAATATCGAGGCATGCGGCCCTACTGGCAAACCATTAGCGCCTAAGAAGATTGCGGACAAGTTCGTTCGTCAGTACGGAGTTCTTGTGAAGGACCAACTCCAGATCAAACTTCAAGAATGGAGAGAGCCAGCAAAGCCACGTCTAGATGTTACTTTTGCCTACAAGAATAAAAAAGATCTGCTTTGGGATACTCACATGGAACATTTCACCCTACCAGATCATTTCACAGAAGTAGATGTGCAGAAAGTCAAGGAGGCTGCTCTTAGGATGATGGCGATTGCATTCAAGAACTACAAGAATCGTGAATGGAACAAGTACGTCAAGGGAGGAAGGAAGACTCCAGTATTCAAGGGAACACTGGAGAACCAACGTAATCATTGGGACGATTTCGTGAAATTCAAGGATTCGGAATTAGCTAAGGAACGATCGAGAATAAACAAGAAGAATGCCAAAAAAAAGGATAAGTTCCATAAGATGGGGCCAGGTGGCTATGCGGTGGCAATGCCTAAGTGGGATAAGTCTGAGAAACAGATGGAGGATGCAGGTGTCACTCCGGCTACTAAGAGCTGGCCCTCCAGGGTCAGGACTTGGTTCTATGCGCATGGGGGGAGTTGGACCCGGAGATAGGCAATGTTTCGACGAGGGCAAGTCTGAAGGGAGCCGACGATGCGATACTTGTTGCAATAGAAGAGGCACGATCGGGGGTGTTCCAGCCCAACAGAGAGAACGACGAGCTTACGCTGTTCGGGAAATCCTGAACACCGGGAAGAACACGAGGCAAGGGCGCTATGTCGTGGTATGAGGGTTTTCAGACCGAACACCGACTACGTAACCCGTGCGAGAAAGAAGATTGCGGAGGAGAAGAAGAGGAAGATGGAGGAGGAGCAGAGGAAGCGGGAATATGAACGCCTTCAAGGCCTAGAAGCAAGTCAAGCGGAATTGGCAGTCAAATTCCAGCGGCAGCAGGAGCAGATCGACTCACTTACCCATCAAAGGGGGTCTCAGCAGCTGCAGCAGCTAGCGGATGATCCAGCATTGGATAGCACCGGCACATCCATGCCGAGAAGCAGCATGGGTTCCGTCTCGGACGACGCAATGCTGGGTACATACCCCGTGGATGACATCACGGAGAACACTAACTGCGAGCTACACGTCAAAATGAAGAACATATCCATGAAGGTGGCGGACGGCTTTGCTTTCACAAATCCCCCCGAGGCAACCTTCCATTGCAACCCGATTCCAGCGAGCTATGCTCGTGTCTTGGTGGATGAGGTGGTGGACCCACCATATTCGGGGCAACAGCTTGACATTGCTGGAGGTGACGGCGAGCGCTTTCTCGGAGAGGCCAAACATCGTATGATCCTATGGAAAAAGGATTGCATCATCTTTCGAAGGCCACCAACACCGCGTCAGCCGAGTCCTCGTCGAAGTCCGCCACCGAGTCAGCAGACTCCGCTCCTGCAAGTCCACCAAGTCCGCAAAGTGTCGTGCCACCTCCTCCTCCAAGTCCGCAAAGTGTCGGGACAATCCTCCAACTCCAAGTCCGCCACAGCGTTAGACGCCCTCCTCCTCCAAGTCGGCACAACCTCGTGGCACTCCTCCTCGTCCAACTCAGCCCGTCGGCCATCTCCGCCGCCTCAAGAATCGCAGAAGAGACACCCGCAGCTATGGTGCGAAGCGGCACGAGTCAAGGTAGTACAGAAGTACAAAGGAGGCAAGCGATATAAATATGGTCCAAGCCTCAAGCCTCTTCCGCAGAGGTCTTATGACAGGTCCGAGGAGGAAATCACAGCCATATCAAGGCCGAGGTGGAAGCCCATTTTGCACCGAAACCGCCACCGCCGCCAAGGGAGAAAGTGCTCGAGGAAACGATTGACCACTTCATTCGTATGGCTCAACCACCAGCTCCCAAGCTGTTGGCACGCACTATGAGCGCCACATCGAAGTTAAATCGAGCACGTCTACAAAGGGAGGCGAGCACGTCTACATCGGGATCGAGCAAACAAGAAGCAGCTGCCAAAAAATGCGGGAAAACCATTCCCCAGCCGGGAGAACAGGCGGCGCAATGGATCCCCTTGCTTGTTGTGCAAACAACAGGTGACAGTACGCGCGCCCAATATTATTGTGGGCAAACAGTGCACGTTCCCGAGGTGGGCAATGTGGTAATAACGGAGAAGCATATAATGCAGGCTCAAGTTCTCAACATTACTGTTGGACAACTCCTCGAGATCGAGCCCAGCCTTTGCTTAGAGAGGATGAAGTAAAACGGAAATATGTCCGGGGCCAACCTTTGGTCGTGCCAGACAAGGTCAAGAACCTCCCAACGAGAATGTATGAATTGCATCAATGGTACATGAACATTACCAAGGTTTCTGATCGATTGTCCCTCATGGTGAATGTCAAGCTGGACCATTACTACCATGAGAAAGTTGTGTCCGTTGTGTATTTAGAACTGTTTCAGTTATACAATCAAGACGCACTCGGCAAATCTATCGTCAGTTGCTATTGTCTGTAAGTGATTTCTTTCTATAATTTAAGTCTCAAGCTAGCTGTAGTGATATCCTTTTGATCAATCATTACTAATTATCCTCACTATATTCTTTTCTGTGGTATTATGCAGGATGAAGATATATGAAATGAGAAAAGGTGGACGCTTTGGCATTGGGTTCATTAACCCAAACACCGTTAATGAATACACCTGGAAGATAAATGAACGTCAGAAAAAGTACGTAGATGACAGCATGCTAGAGTTCTTGAAGCGCCTCAAATACAATGAAGATATACTACTTCCTTACAACTTCCAGTGAGTCACACTGTCTTGTACTACAAATTCTCTGTTTTTGCCTACTAGCTAGCTACATGTTTTTGATTACATATGCCCGCTTAATTAAGACATGCAAACGTGTGTGCATGCAGATTTCACTGGGTCTTGTGTATCATTAAAGTTGAAGCCGGAACAGTTGAAGTACTGGACTCACTAATCTCAGAAAAAACTGACTATAACATCTTGTATGGGATAGTCAACAGGTAATTTAAATCATTATTAACTATATATCTCGGCCTATTTAGTTCGTCATTTTATGATATGAACTATTTAATAACCACTTTATTCATTTTCTTTGTCGGCGGGCAGGGCTTGGGCAAGATTCATCAGCGTCACGGTGAATGGAAACAAAAGCTTAAATGGTTTCGACCCAAGGTAAGTAATTAAGTAGTACTAGCTAGCTACCTAGCTGCCATCTCTTTAATTATCATGCTTGATTAATTATTATTATCTGATCAAATTCCATTCTCGTAAAGGTCCTGAAGCAGGCGCAAGGGACTGATCTGTGTGCATTCTGCGTTTGCGAGAACATTCGCATGATGGCGTCCGAAAGGAGCAGATCTCAAAGACAGCAATGGGTACGCTTGTCAGAACACTATTCACAATTTTTACACCAATATCGATATCTAGTCACACAACTAATACACATGCATATTGATCTCCTTCTTAACAGTTCAAAGAGGTGCGGGAGAAGCTCATAGAAACGGAGCGCGTAGAAGCACTTCAAGAGGAAATATCGGGATTTTTGCTCGACCAGGTCATAAATCCGAATGGAGAATTCTATTACCCGCTACCGCCCCCATGAAAACCACTTCCAATTGTCATCGTGCTCAAGGTACCAATTAGGCTAATGCCACGGGTTCAAGGCAACATTCATATGTAGGAGAAATTGTATATAGCTATACATGTGTGTATGTGTGAATTAATTAATATGATGGTTTGTGAGACATTGATGATATATATATATATGCATGATTGGTTCTACTAGAAATTCTCTCTCTCTCTCTCTCTCTCTCTCTCTATATATATATATATATATATATATATATATATATATATATATATATATATATATATATATATATATATATATATATATATATATATATAGGAAAAAGCAAAGATATAAAGTTTCACTCGCGCAGCTGCAATCACAAGCGCTCATTCGTGTGGGGATCTGGTCCCTCCTCTTACCTTATTTTCTACAAGTGCTTGCCACAGAATTAGTTAAGGATTTCAACGGTGCAAAAGTTCTCAAAAATCCTGAAAAAAATCCTGAACCATCACACGTATAATATAACATGATCCAATGGATGGATTGAAAAAATTTGACTGCATGTGTCCTGGACAAAAAGAACAAATGTTTCAATATATATTGATCCTGCAGTGAGCTGAAATGCTTGTTTTTTTCGTTGAGGACACATAAATGCATATTTTCACAATCACACCGTTGGATCATCTTATTATATTAGAATGAGGCTCCCCTATTTATTTCATATTTTTTACTTACTTTTAAACCGTTAAATGTTTATCATGCCTTAACTAGTTCTGTGGCAAGCTATGATAGACACAGTTTTACCTATATAGGAGTTCTACCTACCTATATATATATATATATATATATATATATATATATATATATATATATATATATATATATATATATATATATATATATATATAGAACATGGATTTGCTATCCACACTAGCTAGGGGTGGTTATCGGAACCGTTGATGCGCTTTGAGATCCGCACCTTTGTGTGGATAAGGTTCTTATTATCTGAATTGTTGAATTTCGCCATGACGCAAGAGGTATGCTCAGCATGCACCTTTATGTACTTGTAGTCCCGGAATGGCAAGCTAGTGTCTGACTTTGCAGCAGTTTTCAGAACAAAGGCTGCCTCGCCTTTCTTGTCCGGCAATTTGTGACAGTAACTACTTCGGGCAAACATGTACAGTGGGTGATGGAGGTCATTTGCAAAAAGTTCCTAGCTGCGCTGCACTCTTCCGGGCATTAAAACTTGCCATTTTCTTCTAGCTCTGTGTACACGGTTCGAAACCGTTTGCACGTGAATCAAGTGCCACTTGATGGTCTCTTTTTATGCATGGGCGGTAGCCGTACAGCTGCGTAGTAGTCACAAAACGCCACTGGCCATCTGCTTGCAATAACTGACGCCACGATTCGCTACTATCTTTGCATACGCTGCGAAGCGATCAAATCGTGAAGCTTAACGCTGCACCTCGAGCTAATGGCGGGTGCCTCCCATTAGGCTGGTACTAATCTTCTTCGTCTAACTCTGACTCCGCAACGCCACCTCCTGCCGGGAAACCAATACTCTCTTCTTCTTCTGATTCCGATGATGAATCGTCAATCTGTCCGCATGCGCTCGGCCCCGCAGCTGGGATCCCGTATCCATCCATCCCTGCGTCAAAAAATGCTAGCCCGGAAGAAGTCATTTTTTCAGAAGAAGCACATTCAACATTACATCTATGGGATGCCTTTGCAAAAATCCTCGTTGCATGGTGCACTGGACGAAAACATGATCTCAGTATTGAGGATGCTATAGGCCATGCGCTCATACATGGGTGTACATGATCGATCGATACATAAAAATCGTGCAAACAGATGGGTGAGTTTTAGAAATAATGCACACATGACCCATGGTGGAATCGAAGTACTATTATATTGATTGAGACGACACTGCCCCTCGCCGCAGGATCGCTTCAGCAGCTAGGACTGGATTCGTCGACTTGTTTTATCAAACACTTCAGAGGGGAGACGTGCATACCTTAGATCTGCTGTGCGCTGCCGCCCTATGAAGAAACCAAGTTCGTCGATCTTCTGCTGCTATCGGGCTTTTTGGTAGAACACCAGATGGTCAGTCTGGTATCCAAAGGAGTAGCCGCGCTGCCCTTTAGACTCTGGGTGACTCCGATCATGGGCCACCCTCCACTGTTTGCGCGATGACGTACAAGGGTGAACCGATAAAAGAGGGCCAGTAGACCTCTGAACCCAGGATTGCGCGAGACACGAGAGTTGCTTTTTTTCGGGGGGCGAGCATTTGACTTTTGCCACGGTAAAAACATTATTTTTTCTACTCGCCCTTCCCCTGTAAATAGTCTTGGGCTGAATAGGATTTTAGGGCATCTTCAACGGCGACCCGTAAATTTTCTCCCTGCGTCCGTCCGTGGACAGAGAGGACCTGTCCACGGACACGGACACGGGAGGGCGACATCCACGGCTGCCACATATATTGCAAACACTATCCGAACTAACGGACGAAATTTGTGCAAACATAACCGGATTTTCATATAAACCAAACAAAGTTCATGCAAAACCGACGAATTTTCATTAGATTTCACATAAAACATGAAGGAATTTATTACATTTCGGACATAATTCACCTAGAAACGGTGCTTGTCTGACTCTAGAGGTATAATACCTAAACTAAATAATCGCCGACACCCGATCCCCTTTTCCGCCCATGAGCCCCGAAAAATGAAGCTTCACCTTCTCTAGCTCCTCCTTCGTAACCTCCGCCTCCGAAGCCCTGGCAACCGAAGTTGTCCGCCTCCACATCGCCGCCAAATGACTAATCGACCGAGGTGCTCGGCCCACCAAGTGGAGGAGCAATGGCCTTCTTGGAACCCGAGCGCGGCGACCTACCATGCACTACTCTTCCTCGCTGTCGGCGGTGCCCGCGGACGTGCCAGCTTCGTGGTCGTGGTAGCGGGGCGCGGCCTCTACGGAGCCGACGATGTCGTCCTTGTCGCCGGTCTCACCAAGTAGCTTGTCTGCTGCCTCATCGCACTCCTTGTAGCTGGCCACAAGTTTCGCCGCCCGCTACCGGTATTGCCGGCGGGCGAGGCAGATCTCGCAGGCAGAGCGTTAGGAGTCGAGTAGCTCCGCCAGGTCCGCGTCCGGCGCGGTTGCCCTGTCAGCGGTGAGCTGCTCCTCCGCTTGCAGGTGCTCCTGGAGGAGTTGGTGGTTATGGGCGGCGTCGGCCTGCGCCTCCTGGAACTGCTCATCCCGCTCCTCCTGCACCATGTCCATGTAATCGGCATGGGCCTCGCCGATGGTCATGGTGCAATGCACCAGCGAGGGTGGCGCGGACGAGGAGGGTGGCGCAGTCTCGTCGTCAGCCGCGTCCTTCATTGGGATTTCGCCGTCCTCCGGATGCCTGCCAGGCTGGAACAATGACGGCCATCACTTCTTGGCCGCCTAAGTTCCCGGCAACACCACCCTAGTGTGTAATTGTAGTTGATAACTAATGTATTCCATTATGGTGGGGGCGGTCATTTTTTTATGGCCTGATGTTATGAGTACAATCGGATTTGTCATGTAATCTCATATTATTTGTATTGACCTCATGTTATGTCCTTCTATTTTCGAACATGTTACTGGACTTGTAACGACAAATTTCATGCGTTGTTTTATTGGCCCACTTTTGAATTATGTTCCGGTTGATTCGTTAGTTTTGATAAGAAAAAGGCTGTGTGTTATATCCGCATAAGTAGGAACGCTTCTCATTCAAAATCAAGAGTGTGCCATGTTGCTGTTTGTATGGTTCTACTTTTTTCCTATTCACGTACTGTCCACTGGTGTGCAATGGAGAGAAAAGGTTCGTTTGCATGAAAAGAGAGATCCTTCTGTCGAGTACGAAAGGTTCTGACCTTGCCATATGAGGTTTCTCGTTCTCTAGTACGAGAAGTCCCCCACCCTCCCCACCTCCCCGGTGCACAACGCAGAGTTTTTGCAAAATTTAAATGAGGTTCTATGACTGTTTGCATGTTTCTACTCTTTTCCCATGCACACACTGTCCAATGGTATGCGATGGAGGGAAAATGTTCGCCTGCGTAAAAAGAAGGGATCCTTCCGACGAGTACGAAAGGTTCTTACCTTGCCGTCTGAGGGTTCTCGTTCACCAATAAGAGAGCCCCTGCCCCCCCCTCCCGGACCCCGGGTGCAATAGGCCCCTGGTCTACGATATATAGAAGGGTTCTCGTTCCATAAATAAGGGTGCCTACTGCGAGTGTGTGGGTGGTTCTCACAATGCATAACAAAGGTCCTATGATCGGCACATTACATTAGGAAATTACTTCTCCCCAGTTAAACTTACACACACACGTGGAAGAGCGTCTATTTACCACATCAGGTTTATAAATAGTTTGTATGCATAAAATGAATGGTCCTCGCGTTACACCGATGCGGTGGTACGTTATCGAGCAGTGTGCAAGTATGGATGGTTCTCACAATGCATAACAAAAGGCCGCGTGATATGTCGATGCAGCCGAAGGGGGGTCTCGTTCACCGACAAGATGCCCCCGAACGCCCGTGTGGTACTAGGCAATCTTGTTGATAAAAAGATATACGAGGATCTATCACTCTCTCACCTCAACCCCCCATACACACACATCTAATATAATGCAAAAGAAGAGGGTTTCATATGATATGTGAATGCATGGGTGCATTGGAAAACTTTTGTGAAACCAAGAATAAAAATGTCACCTTAGTTTCTTGTTCACCTGTGAAGAAGGGGTGCTATTCCCATGCACCATGCGACGTTCCGACCAAATTGAATAATTAGGGTCGATCACTCTCGCCCTCTTTCCCATCAACGATGAGTAAGAGCTATCGATATGCTCACAGTCCATGTTATATGGAAGGGTTCTTGTTCCTTAATAAACAGTTCCTACTATAGGTGTATTGATGGTTCTCGCAGTGCATGACGGAGATTCCGTGCGATATGTCGTTGAGGTCGAAGGGGGTATCTCGTTCACCCATAAGACGTGCCCCCCATCCGGGCGCCCAAATGATGCAATTGTATTGTATATGGATCTCACATCCTACATCAATGATCTCTCTTTCTCTTCCTACCCAGCATCTCTCAATCACTCCATTAGGTAGCCGAACGCGCGCCTAGAAAGAAAGTTTCTTATACACCTGGAAAATTGGTAAACATGCAGTTGCTTATAGTTCTCAAAGTGTAAAATGGATGTCCCACATGATTGCGTGGTGTTGTTGATCTACCCGTAGCTTTGGTCGAAAATTGTATTCTTAAACTAGATGGAAGATGTTTCACTGATGCCCCGTGCTGCCTGATGTTGTTGATTTTGCGGATCCACCTATACGTGGGCATATTGATCTACCCATAGATTTTGCGGATCCACCTATACGTGGGCATATGGCGCAGTGCAAACAGATGTGGTTCGCTATCGGCCAAAACGGCAGAGCACTCTACTCAAGATCTCTCCGCGGTCAAAAATGTCTTCAGTCGTCAAGGGTAAGGTTCAGAACACACATCCGTATGTTATTGATAAGCACACAGTACCTAATTCGATCCCGCCTGGTTACTACTGTGTTGTGTACATGGCGTTCAGACGCGTGCCCTGGTTTGATGTCTTCCGTTTAACCAATGGTATGCCCTTGCACGCCATAAAACCGTAGCCTGGCAGCTGTCAGCAGGCTCAGTGTGTGATGCAT
Source organism: Aegilops speltoides (assembly GCA_021437245.1). Lineage (NCBI taxonomy): Eukaryota > Viridiplantae > Streptophyta > Magnoliopsida > Poales > Poaceae > Aegilops > Aegilops speltoides. Next base: position 508,520,648 of record CM038147.1, read on the forward strand.
TCATTTGAAGACGTGCATGTTTATATATAAAATAGACCGGGGGACGTGCCAAAACCACAAAACAGCCTTTGCGTTATGCTTCAGTGGTAGAAACCAACCCAAAACCATACCACCGATGGAGAACCTGAGCTACCGATGTCGTTTTCCTCCAACCCAAACAACCGTCTATTCATGTCTCACTGCATGATTGAGGGCACACCCGCCATGGTGGAAGAAGAGAACCGTCTCCGAGCCACCGCAATGGTGATCACCGCGGCGTGCATCGACCGGGGGCGGTGAAGGAAGCAATCCTCGCCGAGTTCGACGAGGGCAGCCGTCGACGTGTCCGCCCTCTCGGTGCAATCGTACCTCGTCCGTTTCACGGACGGCGATCAAGTTGCATCAGTGAGGGTGTTCCACGACGACCAGGCCACACCATTCCGCGTCCAGGAATGGTCGCCTGACTTCGACGCCGGACTCGTGCGTTCACGTTACCGCGTGCGAGTGCTCCTAGAGCACGTCCCTAAGCAGGCGTGGTCGCTTGAGATGGCAAAGAAACTGCTCCCATGTGCAGGATCGTCTCCATTGAGCTTGATACATACATGAAAAGGGATGTGTCCTTCTACGTACTGCACGCGCGCGGAGGTTGATCACACAGGCGTCATCCCGCACGTTTCTGGTCTCGACCTCGCTGATGGCTGTGCCCTGGATGACGAGCTTGGTCACGTCGTTCTGCCAGCCAGCTTTGTGGAGGTCGAGCGGCTGCATAGCCAAGTTTACGGTTGTGGTCTCCTTTGAAGGAGGCGCGTGCTCATCCATGTGGACCGGGTGCAGAAGATCCCACCGGCTCCTGAAGCACTATCCGCTCGGCGCCGTTTGTGGCGACGTGCACTGCGCCCCCTGGTGAGCGAACCCGTGCTGTCTACAGTTCCATGGGTGGCTGGGTACGTTAACGGCATTGCGTCCTGGATGATCTCGAATTTTGTTTACTGTCTGCCCTTCATCCAAGATAACAAAAAACGAGTCTGTTAGCCACATATCTCGAATCAATTCTAAAAAATGACATGTTAGCTAACCTCGCATGAGCACAGTAAATCGTGTTTAGATTTGTATGCTTGCCGTTGATGTACTTGTTCCCACGCTTGATGCTAAACCCGACTCCCCGGGAGTGCACATTGTAAAACTCATATGCCTCCTACTCAGAGTTGAAAGACATGCACACAGCTGGTTCGAACACAATTTTCTTCCCGAGCTTCACTGCTTCTTCCATAGCCTGCTCAATCGCCCCCAGGCTTCCCTACGATGCTGCACTTCCCCTCTTTGTTCCTGTAAGATTAATACGACCTCTAAGCTTGATGGAAACCATGCTGGTGTATAGTGTGTACAGAGTTGGAACGATAAGTGTATGATTCTAAAATGATTAGTCCTCCTATACCGAAACTTTGTGATTTAGTACGTGCGTATATCATGGAAATCTGACGGCAATTGTTTATGTGGGAGAGGGTGGATGCTTGCCTAGTGCGAGAAATATCTTTGCCGGCTGTTGTCTGCTTTGGCGCCTTCCGCTGGTTTGCTAACATTTGTTGGTTTTGAGGTTGTGATCTAGTCGCTCTCAAACTCTGAATCTTTCTCTCTGAATAGCACAACACAAAGGGAACAGAGAGCAGGAACGCAGCCACAGAGAGAGAGAGCTTTTGCGACGTGTAAAGAGTGTGTCTTTTCTGTTCTTACATTTATTCAGTCGCTAACAGAAAAACTGAAAGCTCGCCACGATCCAACAATTGCGCGTGCCATCCCACGAGCCTGAATCGTGTCGAGTCTAAAGCTAACTAACTTGAGCTAAAAAAACAAGGCAGCAGCGAGAACGCAGCTCGCTTCTGGCTAATTCAGTTACATTCAGAACAACACATCCAACTAAACTTATTTAACTACTGAGGGAAACAAACAGCAACTGAAACTGCAGATACGTCAAGGTTAATACTAACAATATTTTCCTCGTCCGTGTTTTCCCCATCAATCCTCTCAACGCCAGGCGTGCTCTTGCTGGCTGGTTGTGTGTTCTGATCCACACTAGGGACTGCGGTGTATGCATCTAGTGCAAAAAAAATCAAGCGGAGCAACAAAAAAACGAGTATTAACTACTATTGCATCGAATGATCTAGTTCTAAGAAAACGGTGAAAGCTTTCGCAACGCAGTTCTACCCCCTTGCAAAAAGATGCTTACCTTTTAGTTCGTCAACCTCCATCGCCTGTGCAGCACTGCCGTTCTCCTCCATTGAAAAGGACGTCGCTCGGTCTCCAGCACGCTGATCTTGCTACGACGAGGTTGTATCTCCTCTCTCAGTATCTACCATTTTCGGGCTCTCTCTCTTTATCTGGGCGGGCGAGTTAGGAGAGGATGCAAGCGACACTCCGATAGTTTGATTGTGTTGATGGTCACGGGTCTGCTTTTCCCTTAAAGTGGCCGGCGCAGTGCTGGTGCCTGCTCACGGGTGCAGCAGACAGCATGTCGTATCCATGGCGATGAATAACGCTGGCTTGGGCGGCGCAGGACTGGTATCGATGCACAGCGATTAGGGTTTTTAACAATGCCACATGGCATCGTGCAGGTCATATGGATTAGGGGAAAACAAAGATTATAGTATATTATTAGTGGAAAAACGTACGGCCCAATTCTGAGCCCATAGCACCTGCATCAAATGGGCAATGGGCTGCTATCAAGTAGTATCAACACAGATTGTTTTTGGAGACATCAACACAGCAGATGGCATCCCACGAAGTCAACAAGGCCTAAGTGAAAAAAACGCAAGAAAAGGAAGGTTCAAACCAACGCCCAACAGTTCTCCAGTTCCATCCTGGAACCGTTCGGGCCGACCGCGGGTGGTCCTCCCTGCTGGACAGCAGCCTAGTGCCTCCACGGTTCTGTTCTCTTGCAGGCAGCGTGGTCCAACAATCTCTATAAGAGGAAAAAAGCATCAAATGAAAAATATCAGGAAAAAGCAAATAAGGTAAGAGGAGGGACCAGATCCCCACACGAATGAGCGCTTGTGATTGCAGCTGCGCGAGTGAAACTTTATATCTTTGCTTTTTATATATATATATATATATATATATATATATATATATATATATATATATATATATATATATATATATATGCATAACATGTACAATGTGTAGTATCTTAAAATACCAGCAAACAAAAAAGAATTAAAATGGAAACACAAAATTAAATGAAAAAGAAATCATAAAACTAAAACCCCCAAACTTTATAGTACCGGTTGGTCTTACCAACCGGTACTAAAACTCGTGCCCTCGAACTGGCTCGTGCCACGTGGTTGCCCTTTAGCACCGGTTTCGTCTTGAACCGGTACTAAAGGGGGGGGGGCCTTTAGTGACCACAATTTAGTGCCGGTTATGTAACCGGCACTACAGGGCCTTACGAACCGGTGCTAATGCCCGGTTCTGCACTAGTGGATAAAAACGGAATTTTTGATGTGGACTGCTACCTAGCATAATTCTCAATGTAATTTTATTTATTGTGGCATGAATGTTCAGATCCAAATGATTGAAAATAAAAGTTCATATTGACATAAGAAATAGTAATACTTCAATCATACTAATCAAAGCAATCGTGTCTTCTCAAAATAGCATGGCTAAAGAAAGTTTATCCCTACGAAACCATATAGTTTGGTCATGCTCCATTTTCGTCACACAAGAATGCTCTCATCTTGCACACCCCCGATGACAAGCCAAGCAGTTGTTTCATACTTTATTAATCTCAAACTTTTTTCAACTTTCGCGCAATACATGAGCGTGAGCCATGGATATAGCACTATGGGTGGAATAGAATATGATGATGGAGGTTGTGTGGAGATGACAAAAAAAAGAAAGTCTCATGTTAACGAGGCTAATTAACGGGCTATGGAGATGCACATCAATTGATGTCGACATGAGGATTAGGGATTGCCATGCAACGGATGCACTAGAGCTATCAATATATGAAAGATCAACAAAAGAAACTAGTGGGTGTGCATCCAACTTGCTTGCTCACGAAGACCTAGGGCATTTTGAGGAAGCCCATCATGGGAATATACAAACCAAGTTATATATTTAAAAATTTCCACTAGTATATAAAGTGACAACAAATGAGACTCTCTATATGAAGAACATGGTGCTACTTTGAAGCACAAGTGTGGAAAAAGATAGTAACATTGTCCCCTTTTTTTGGGCCTTCCTTTTTTTTTATTTGGCCTTTCTCCTTTTTTTATTTGGCCTTTTTTTTGGCCTTTCTCTCTCTTTTTTTAGGGACAATGCTCTAATAATGATGATGATCACACTTCTATTTATTTACAACTCACGAGTTACAACTCAAAATTAGAACAAGATATGACTCTATATGAATGCCTCCGGCGGATTACCGGGATGGGCAATGAATCAAGAGTGACATGTATGAAAAATTATGAAGGTGGCTTAGCCACAATACGATGTCAACTACATGATCATGCAAGGCAATATGACAATGATGATGCGTGCCATGATGAACAGAATGATGGAAAGTTGCATGGCAATATATCTCGGAATGACTATGGAAATGCCATAATAGGTAGGTATGGTGGCTATTTTGAGGAAGATATAAGGAGGTTGATGTGTGATAGAGCGTGTCGTATCACGGGGTTTGGATGCATCGGCGAAGTTTGCACCAACTCTCAAGGTGAGAAAGGGCAATGCACGGTACCGAAGAGGCTAGCAATGATGGAAAGGTAAAAGTGCGTATAATCCATGGACTCACATTAGGCATAAAGAACTCATATACTTATTGCAAAAATCTAGAACTCATCAAAAACCAAGCACCATGCGCATGCTCCTAGGGGGGTAGATTGGTAGGAAAAGACAATCGCTCATCCCCGACTGCCACTCATAAGGATGACAATCTAAGAACACCTCATGTTTCAGATTTGTTACACAACGGTTACCATACGTGCATCCTACGGGACTTGCCAACTTCAACACAAGCATTCTTTAAATTCACAATTACCCAACTAGCATGACTCTAATATCACCACCTCCATATCTCAAAACAATTATCATAGCATCCAATTCACTTCCTATGATAGTTTTTATTATACCCAACTTGGATGCCCATCATTCTATGACCAATTTTATAACCATAGTAAATACCATGCTGTTCTAAAAGACTCTCAAAATAATATAAGTGAAGCATGAGAGATCAACAATTTCTACAAAATTAAACCACCGCCGTGCTCTAAAAGGTATAAGTGAAGCACTAAAGCAAAATTATCTAGCTCAAAAGATATAAGTGAAGCAGATAGAGTTTTCTAATAAATTCCAAATCAAGTGGGTTTCTCATGAAAGGTGTGTACAGAAACGATGATTGTGGTAAACTAAAAAGCAAATACTAATATCATACAAGACGCTCCAAGAAAAACACATATCATGTGGCGAATAGAAATATAGCTCCAAGTAAAGTTACCGATAGACGAAGACGAAAGAGGGGATGCCTTCCGGGGCATCCCCAAGCTTAGTCTTTTGGTTATCCTTGAATATATTGGGGTGCCATGGGCATCCCCAAGATTAGGCTCTTGCCACTTATTCCATAGTCCATCAAATCTTTACACAAAACTTGAAAACTTCACAACACAAAACTCAACAGGAAATCTCATAAGCTCGGTTAGTGCAAGAAAGAAAAACCACCACATAAGGTACAGTAATGAACTCATTCTTTATTTATATTGTTGTTAATCCTACTGTATTCGAACTTCTCTATGGTTCATACCCCCCGATACTAGCCATAGATGCATCAAAATAAGCAAACAACACACAAAAACAGAATCTGTCAAAAACAGAACAGTCTGTAGCAATCTGTAACTTTCGAATACTTCTGGAACTTTAAAAATCCTACAAAAATAGGAAGTCCTAGGAAAGTTGTCTATTGGTCTACAGCAAAAAGAATCAACACAAAAGCACGTTTCGGAGATTTACTAAAATTATTTCCGTGCGCGCAAAAGTTTCTGTTTTTCAGCAGAATCAAATTAACTATCACCGTAGGTTATCCTATAGGTTCTACTTGGCACAAACACTAATTAAAACATGAAAATGCATCTAAAAAGAAGCTAGATGAGATTTTTATTGCTAAAAATAAGCAAAAGTCAAGGAACTAAAATAAAATTTAGTTGCGTCCCAACAAGCGCTATCGTTTAACGCCCCTAGCTAGGCATAAAAGCGAGGATAGATCTAAGTATTGCAATCTTTGGCATTCAATTCATAAGTAGCTCGCATGATAGATTCATAAGGTAATTTAACTTCCTTTCTAGGGAAGTGTTCCATGCCTTTCCTTAATGGAAATTGCAATCTAATATTCCCTTCCTTCATATCAATAATTGCACCAATCGTTCTAAGAAAAGGTCTACCAAGAATAATAGGACATGAATGATTGCAATCTATATCAAGAACGATAAAATCTATAGGCACATAATTCCTATTTGCAACAATAAGAACATCATTGATCCTTCTCATAGGTTTCTTAAAGGTGGAATCCGCAAGGTGCAAGTTTAAAGAGCAATCATCAAAATCATGGAAACCTAGCACATCACATTAAGTTTTCGGAATCGTGGAAACACTAGCACCCAAATCACACAAAGCATAGCACTCATGATCTTTAATTTTAATCTTTATAGTAGGTTTCCACTCATCATAAAGTTTTCTAGGTATAGAAACTTCCAAATTAAGTTTTTCTTCATAAGATTACATCAAGGCATCGACAATATGTTTGATAAAAGCTTTATTTTGACTATAAGCATGAGGAGAATTCAACACGGATTGCAACAAGAAAATACAATCTATTAAAGAACAATTATCATAATTAAATTTCTTGAAATCCATAATAGTGGGTTCAATGCTATGTAAAGTCTTGACCTCTCCAATCCCACTTTTACCAAATTTAGCATCAAGATCTAAAAACTCTGAATCATTGGGACGCCTTTTAACTAAAGTTGACTCATCTCCAGTCCCATCATTATTAAGAATCATATTGCAAAACAAGGATTTAATAGGGGACACATAAATAACTTTTAGATCTTCATCATTGTTTTCCTCTAATCCTTCTGGTTTGGCAGCCATCTTATTGACCAAGGTGGCTTGCTTATCAGAAATTTGGGCTATTGATTTTTCAAGACGAGCAATCTGAGAATTCCAACCATAAGATTCCTTGGACATATCATCAATCTCTTTGTTCATGTACCCCATAAAGCTTTTTTGTTCTTTAAGCTCTTTTCTAAAGAAACTATTATGCTTAAATTATAAAGTCATAAAGCTTCTAATGTTTAATTCAATCTCTTCCAACCTTCTAAGATGAAGGTCGGTGTTCTTAGGCAAAGCCATAAGAGCAAACAGGCACACAAGAAGACAAGCGAGAGAGAGGATTGGGAAAGAGAGGGCGAATAAAACGGCAAGGGTGAAGTGGGGGAGAGGAAAACGAGAGGCAAATGGCAAATAATGTAATGCAAGGGAGATGAGTTTGTGATGGGTACTTCGTATGTCTTGACTTGAGCGAAGACCTCCCCGGCAACGGTGCCAGAAATCCTTCTTCCTACCTCTTGAGCACTGTGTTGGTTTTCCTTGAAGAGGAAAGGATAATGCAGCAAAGTAGCGTAAGTATTTCCCTCAGTTTTTGATAACAAAGGTATCAATCCAGCAGGAGGCTCCTCAAAAGTCCCACACACCTACACAAACAAACAAGAACCTCGCAACCAACGCAATAAATGGGTTGTCAATCCCTTCACGGTAACCTGCGTAAGTGAGATCTGATAGAGATAATAAGAAAAGATAAATATTTTTGGTATTTTTATGGTATAGATTGGAAAATAAAAGATGCAAATAAAAGTAGATGGAAAACTTATATGATAAAAGATAGACCCAAGGGCCATAGGTTTCACTAGTGGCTTCTCTCAAGATGGCATAAGTATTACGGTGGGTAAACAAATTACTATCAAGCAATTGATAGAAAAGCGCATAGTTATGAGATTATCTAGGCATATTCATGTATATAGGCATCACGTCCGTGACAAGTAGATCGAAACAATTTTGCATCTACTACTATTACTCCACACATCAACCAACTCATGCCTGTATCTAGAGTATTAAGTTCATGAAGAACAGAGTAACGCATTAAGAAAGATGACATGATGTAGAGGGATAAACTCAAGCAATATGATATAAACCCCATCTTTTTATCCTCGATGGCAACAATACAATAAGTGCCTTGCTGCCCCTGCTATCACTGGGAAAGGACACTGCAAGATTGAACCCAAAACTAAGCACTTCTCCCATTGCAAGAAAAATCAATCTAGTAGGCCAAACCAAACTGATAATTCGAAGAGACTTGCAAAGATAACCAATCACACATAAAAGAATTCAGAGAAGATTCAATTATTTCTCATAGATAAACATGATTATAAACCCAAAAATCATCGGATCTCGACAAACACACTGCAAAAAGAGTTACATCAAATAGATCTCCAAGAAGATCGAGGAGAACTTGGTATGAGATTCAAAGAGAGAGAAGAAGCCATCTAGCTAGTAACTATGGACCTGAAGGTCTGTGGTAAACTACTCACAACTCATCGGAGAGGCCTTGGAGATGATGTAGAGCCCTCCATGGTCGATTCCCCCTCCGACGGAGCACCGATGAAGGCTCCAAGATGGGATCTCGCAGATACAGAAGGTTGCGGCAGTGGAAATAGTTTTTGTTGTGCGTCTGGATGTTCTCGGGGTACGTGGATATATTTAGGAGGAAGAAGTAGGTTGGTTGATGCACGAGGGGCCCATGAGGCGGGGGGGTGCCGGGCACCCTCGTGGCCACCTTGTTTGTGGCTTGACGTCCACTCCAAGTCCCCCGGAATGCGTTTGTTCCAAAAAGATCGCTCCCGAAGGTTTCATTCCGTTTGGACTCCGTTTGATATTCCTTTTTTCGAAACACTGAAATAGGCAAAAAAACATCAATTCGGGCTGGGCCTCCGGTTAGTAGGTTAGTCCCAAAAATGATATAAAAGACTAAAGTAAAGCCCATAAACATCCAAAACATGTAATATAATAGCAAGGAACAATCAAAAATTATAGATACGTTGGAGACGTATCAGGGTGCCGCGCGGCGACGGCGTCAGGGCGGCGCGGGGCGATGACGGCGTGGGGCGGCGACGACGATGGCGTCGGGCAGCCTAGCGGCGTCGATGAGTTCGGCGTCGTCGGCGGGGCAAATGGTCGATGAAACTGAAAATTTTGACAAGTCCTGCTTATATACACGAAGCATTGGTCCCGGATCGTGGCACCAACCAGGACCAATTCCCCCCTTTAGTCCCGATTGGTGCCACCAACCGGGACCAAAGGTCACTTTTCAGCAGTCCAAAGGGCGGGAAGCAGAGGGCTTTGGTCCCGGTTGGTGGCCCGCCACCAACCGGGACTAAAGGGGGGGCATTGGTCCCGGTTCGTAGCACCAACCGGGACCAATGGGCCTTGCACAATGGCGTGGTGGCAGGAGTTTAGTCCCACCTTTCTAGCTGAGAGAGAGCCGCACCTGTTTATAAGGTGCGGTGCACCAACCCTCTCGAGCTCCTCTCTAAAGCAGGCTTTCGGGCCTAATCTGCCTCTATGTGCATGTAGGGCTACTGGGCCTACTGCGGGCCTGAATCCTGGCCCATTGTTGGGTTTCTAGTCGTATTCAGGCCATGGTGGCCCTTTAGGTGGCACTTTTTTATTTTATTTTTTTATTTTTTTGCTTTGTTTATTTTATTTTGTTTCTACTTACAGCAAAATACTTACTAGTTTTTCAGTGATTCTTTTTGCTTTTAGGTAATAAAAATTATTAACTTTCTATTAGTGCCAATTGTTTTCTAATTTGAATAGTTTAAATTTGAATTTTAGAAATTTGTTTGAATCACTAGTTTTTGAATAACTTACTATAAAAATTGATTTTTGAGTGATTCTTTTTCCTGCTATTTAATGTTACTATGTTTTATCATTCTATTCAAAAACATATTTTGTTATTTCAGTTTCGAACAAATTTTTTTGATAATTCTTCTTGCTATTAAAGTTTCTAACAAAAATTCCTTTATGAAAATTCTTTTTCTTTTAATGTTTTGAACAGATAATACTTTGATAATTTTAGTTGCATAAATTTTATATAATTTTAGTTTCAATAATACTAGAGGTTTTATAAGTTTATCTTGTTTTTACTTATTTATTAAAGTTTATTTTGTTTCTACTTATTTATTTTCTTTTCTTTTTTGCTTCTTTTATTTATTTTATGAAAATTCTTTCTTTTTTGCTTTATTTATTTTATTTCGTGTCTACTTACTGTTGCTATTTTTATTTATTTTATTATAGTTTATTTATTTTGCTTTATTAAAGTTTATTTTGTTTCTACTTATTTATTAAAGTCTTTTCTGTTTCTACTTATTTATTTTATTTTGTTTCTACTTATTTATTTTCTTTTTTAATTTTTTTGCTTTTTTATCTATTTTATAAAAATTCTTTTTGCTTTTAATGTTTTATACACAAAAGCCCTCTCCCCTGGCTGATTCATTGGTCCCGGTTCGTGGCTTGACCCGGTCCTAAAGACCTCCCTTTGGTCCCGGCTCAGGCCACGAACCGGGCCCAATGGTGGTGGGCCAGGAGCGAGGACCATTGGTCCCGGTTCATCCCACCAACCGAGACCAAAGGGTCCAGACGAACCGGGACCAATGCCCCCACGAGGCCCGGCAGGCCCCTAGCCTCACGAACCGGGACCAATGGACCCATGGATACCGGTTTATGACCGAACCGGGACTAATGGGATTATCTGGCCCGAACGTAAGCCCTATTTTCTACTAGTGAACCTTCCAAAGGTCATGTAAGTTATATTCAAGTTTTTTCTTCTCCTTTTTGAGCTCAGCAGCAACCTCTTCAGCCGCTTCAACCTTCTTTTTCAGATCAAAGTTCTCTTTCTCTAAGTTGATCATCTTGTCAGCTGCATCTAGAGGAATCTTCTCCTCCTCCACATCCATCATTATTTTCCTATAATTCTCCTTGTGCACAGACTTCTGAACAGATTCACAAAAGTCCTAGGTAAGCTGAATGTGCTGGTTGTACTTTTCCTGTACCATCTTCATTTCTGCTTCTAACTAGGAGATCTTCTCCTCATGAGCTAAATTATCTCTAATTCTGCCTGCCTTGGCTTCCTTATACAGAGCCGAGAGTTTTGTCAATGAATTCTTTAGTGCATAAGGCCATTCATTGTGCACCAATTCCACAACACCACAATTGTTACCCTCCTGCAACCATTTTTTCCTTTTAGTTAACAATACAATAAACAGAGAAGTGAATTATAAAGAAGTGCATAATTTTTTTGGTTACTTTAATACAAAAACATAGCATTGAATTGCATTACCTATATGTAAATCATTTATACATATTTCAATACAATAAAACAGAGCATCTCTCTATTCTATAAAGTTAATATCTACATCATTCCGAAAACAGAGCCATTACATTACTATATCTAATTCAATTAATTCTAATCTAAAAAACAGAGCTATGTCTAAGAATTCCAACAAAATAAAATACCAGGGCTATATTTATATCTAAATCTTATTTTCTACTAACCTTCTCGGCGCAACCATAAAATCTACGACCAGTGTTCAACCCATCGAACACAACAAGCCTCTCAGGAGCATTCCCATGCTTGCAAAGGTGCTTTCCAGTGGCATCAATGCCTGACCAATCCCTGTCCTCTATTGTTGTTGGGCGCTAAGTAGAGCAAAGTGGAGAAAATCAAAACAAATGCAATCTCTCATCCGAATATCGAAAATCGCAAACCCTAACCCTAGTGAGAGAGGTAATGATACTCACATATGGTTCCTCATCGACCTAATGTGGCAGCGGCAATACCGAATCTAAGCTCGTCTCGCCATCATTCCAAGACACCATGGCTGCGGTGGCCGCCGGCGACCGATTTCAGCTGGCAACGGTGGCGGTGGCGTCAGGGAAGATGAACTAGGTCACTGGGAAGAGATGAAGAGGGGGGAACGGGAAGAGAGGAAGAGGCGGGGACGAGCTGGTCCGGTCGAACCAGGTCAAGGGAGCGCCGCTAACGGCCGTCAGGCGCGCGCCGTCTGCCCCATGCCACGTGGCCTGACGGCAAGGCACGGGCCGTCAGGTTTTCTGTCAAAACGCGGTCAATCGACCAGTTAGTGCTTCGTGCACTGAAATTTCTGGAAAAACGGTGGTTTCTGCAAACTTTTATGAAAACGGTGGTTTTTCGCACCAAGAGACGCAATTGTGGTGGTTTTTTTGCAATTTACTCCATACATGAGCACCACAATTTGTAGTGTCATATTTATATCCTCCTCTCTACTTGCACCCGTCCATCTCAGTTCCACCCTTCTTCGGTCTTATAAATTTTCAGCTACCCTTCTTCATGCTCTCTTTGCCATCTTCATCTTTTATCTACAAATTGCTCGCCCGGCCTCACTGCCTCCCCTCCTCTCCTCACCGACGGCTTCATACTCATAATTTGCCTAATCATTCGTGAGGTCTTTTGGAATAGGAGGCACCGGGACATACAAATTAAGGTCAAAATGGCGTCCGCGTGGAGTTCCAGAGTGCAATGAGATGGCCATGGTTCCTCGTGTTTGTGTGCCAGCACCTTGCAGAGTGCAGGGGGAGCAAGATAGTCGTTACCTTGTGCACATGCAGCCGGCTCAATTCAGAGATCCGTGCACGATATTAAGCAGTGACGAGTGCACAGGTTAGTAGAAATTCAGCTACAACCCTGCAATCTGGTGAAACGCTACTTGTTTCCGTCACCATCCGCCTGCTTGTACATGGGCTGGTGAGGGTGGCCCACGAGTTGGTTTTAGCCACACGGAGGTTAGGAGTAACAGTAACACCAGGAATCCATAAGCAGCCGTGTGCGTTGGTGGTTCTCAAATGAAAATCAATACGTGTTGAACTACAAAACTCTAGCAACCTGGGGCTCCCTAAAGAATACAAAATCTATGAACTTGCGCTTTGGGAATCCACTGTTCAGGTTGATGACCAACCTCTTCCTAGGCTATTGGTGCTGATGGTCAGATTTGACCAACCGCCGCCTTCAACCCTACCTCGATGTACCATGAGACTATATTGGTCAAAAATTATTTTTCTCTCTTAACTAATTATATTTTGTATTTTGTATTTTAATAATCTCCATTTGATAATCTGAAATCAAACTGTTATTTTGCTATATAAACAGCCTTTGATTCTCATGTCACATGCGCTGTCAAACTTGAGGTGGCACTGATCAGCGGTACGAATCGTTTTCTTGAGAGGCAGCAGCGCCGGTTATATCCTAGCCACAACTCAATGCGGTTCAAGAAACTGGACGCCGTTTGTCCTAGGGCTGCATCATAATCTCATTTTTTTGGAACTTGGTCCTTCATTGGGCCGGGATAAAGGAGGTCGTACATCAGCCTGATCAAACTTTGAGAGACTGGTGGCAAGATGCTAGAGCTAGAGTTTAGGGAACCAACAGTAAGTCCCTGAACACCTTGGTGTTGTTGGTCACCTGGAGTATATGGCGGAAAAGGAATGCTAGGGTATTTGATAATACTGACATGCCAATGATGAAGATCTTTGATCAAGTTATTGCTGATGCCAAGCTATGGGTAAAAGTGAGCGTGGCTACTTTTATTCTCCACTAGTTGTGCATCTACTTTTGATCATTTGTTGTATGCTTTGTTTGTTGCTTTATTTTTTAGTTTTGTGGTCGTTTAGATGTTGTAAGATGGATCATGTGGACTGTTGGTCGGCACTATTTTCTTCTTTATCTGTATTTATATTATATACACGCAGTCCTCCTGCGAAGGTTAAAAAAATTAGGCAACATCAATATATTAAAATACTATATTTACTAACCGTTTGCCGGAAGGCTGGGGGGTTGTCTTTTATATAGGTTACACCGTTGTTCATAATTAGTAGATTGAACTGAGAGAACGTACAATTACCCGGGCAGCACTCTTGTTCTTTGGATTTATTTATTTTTTTTGCGAGGGTTGTTCTTTGGATAATTGATTGATGTTATGTGCTGCAAGTGGGCAACATGAGCACCTCTCACTTTACTTGATTACAGACTCTGACACGCATTCATACAATGGATCGTAGTTGCATATACTCCCTCCGTTCCCAAATACTTGTCTTTCTAGGCATTTCAAATGGACTCAACATACGGATGTATGTAGACATATTTTAAAGTGTAAATTCACTTATTTTGCGTCGTATGTAGTCACTTGTTGAAATCTCTAGAAAGACAAGTATTTAGGAACGGAGGGAGTATATGTCTATCCATCTCAGTCCGACAACCGCTCTCCAATCTTTAAAATTTCTAGCCACCTTTGTCACGGTTCTAAAAACAGCTACCATTGTCACGTTCCACCTCCATCATTTTATCTATACAAATTGCTCATCTAGCCTCACTGCCTCCCCTCGTCTCCTCACGGTTCCATCTTTCCTTTGCTAACTCATTGGCCTAACCATTCGTGCGGTATATAAGAATAGGAGGCCCCGGGACATACAAATTAAGGTGAAAATGGTCATAGTTCCTCATGTCTACATGTGAGCACCTTAGTGCAGAGCGGAGAAAGATAGTCGTTACCTGGTGCACATGCACCCAGATCTTCAGAGATATGTAGCGTTTCTGAAAATTGTTATATGCATGAGATTATACCGTGACGAATGCACCAGGTTCATAGAAATTCAGCTACAATCCTGCAATCAAGGGGCATGCTAGTTCTTTCCATTGCCGTTGGCCGGCTTGTATGGGGGGCGGTGAGGATGGCGCACGAGTTGGTTGTAGCCAAAGGGAGGTTTGACGTAACAGTAACACGAGGAATCCATATGTATCTATTTTATCCACATGATTTGTTGTTCTAAAATTAAAATCGATGTGTGTCGGACTACAAAAATCTAGCATCTGGGTCTCCCTCAAAATCATAAAATCTATCAAGTTGCATTTTGTGAGGTCGATGTTCGGGTTGACGACCACCCTCTTCCCATGCTATTAGTGCTGATCGTCGGACTTGACCAATCACCGCCATGCATCAACCCTACGTCGAGGTACCATGAAACTATATTGGCCGAAAATTAATTTTCTCCGTTAACTAATTTTATTTTGCATTTTACTAATCTCTATTCGATAAGTTGACATCAAAGTGTTTCGTCACACGTGCCCTCAAATTCGACGTGTACCAATCAGCGATATGAATCGTTTTTCTTGAGAGGCTCCAGTGGTAACTAAATCCTAGGCATGGCTCCATCTTCTCCCCCTCTTGCTGCCACCAGGTTGCGCCGACGGGCAAAGCCCGTGCGACGCCTGTGGCAGCGGGCTGGGAGGTTGCTGATTGTGGGGCCTTGTAGTGGAAGGTTCGGTGGACTGTTGTGGGTCGATGACGGGATGTGTGGACAATGCTTGACAATGGTGTTGGTGTTGAAGCGCGATATTCTTCAACAACGGCTTCGCCTGGTTAGGCCATCGAAGAAGAGAACGTCGGTGCATGGTCCTGAATGTCGGTGATTAGACATCCATCTCGGACATAGCATGCAGGAACATTGGTGATTTTTTTTCTTGGTTTCTTTAGGCAGTCATCGTGTTTGGTTTGAAGACAACGAGCTGACGATGTTGCCTCACTGTAGGAATAATGTTCTCCCCTCCCTTTTCCCACTTCATTAGTGTGCTTATCGCCGTAGGAGGGCGCGCAGAGCCGTGTCTCTGGCGGATCTTCCACGATCCGGTCGGTTTAGGTTTCCAGAGAATCCATCTTGATTTGGCCGACTTTTGGAGCCTTTGGAGTTTCTGAATGCCCTTATCAGCGTTTTATTAGGGGTGGCAATTTTCTTTGCAGATAATAGCCATCGGTGTCTCCCGGTCTACATCGAGGACATCCTGGCCGCATCTTCTACAAGCTCCTGTGTTTAAAAATATTTGATACGCGAAGGCGGAGGCCAAGAGGCCACATCGAGCTATGCTCATGGCGCGTCGCTGGCGGATGCAGGAAGAAGATGACTTTGTTGTCCCAAAAAATTCCAATGTAATTTATTATTTTACATATGTTTGTGTTTCCAAGGACCTATGCTCCTTAATTTGATGGAGATGGGGGCAGGGGAATGAATTTCGGCAGCATTCCTGGTCTTGCGCTAGACATAATTTGGAGCTGATTGGAGCGGTTATCGACGAAATCACCTGAGATATGGTGACCTAAAGGTCCAAGAAAGCTCCTCAAGAAATTATTTTTTATTGTATTGATATTGATATTGTTCTTTCTTTATTTTTTATAGTGTTATATATTATATCAAATTGGTACTTAATACATTCGGCCTCTGAACAATGTCATCCGAAGAGTTAGTCGACATTTGAGGTTGGACCCAACCAAATTACTAAAAAAGAAAGAAATAAGCGATAAGAATCAAGCTGAAGCTACATGGTACATTGCACCATAGCAACTATCAACATCAAACACCATTGACGGTAGCACTTAGAATGTGAGAGATGTTCTTCGATAACAACACCTATAAAAATGGAACTACACCTGTTTGTTGTTGTCCTCGGATAAAACCACAAAGGATGGATCAAGGGTTTTCACAACTGAAGAGGAATTCTCTGCAATCTTCACACAATGCTTTTAACAAGGAAACACCTTGAGAACATTGTCTTGACAAGTAAAACCAATAAAGATCGAATCTAGAGTTCCCACTCTGGAGCTCAAGACTCTTCACGTGAAGAGTTCCTCCAAACCTTAATTATCTATGCCATACCATCCCCATTTCCAATGAAAAATTCATTGATGGATAAACGGCATCTGCCTGTTTGTTTTACTCCATCCGTACCTACGTTTTGGTAGTTCAATTTGAACTACCAAAACTTCATATATTTAGGAACGTAGGAAGTAGATAAGTATGGTTTTGGTCCTCAGTTGTTTAGATAGTTCAGTTTTGTCCCCATATACCTATGATCCTTTGTTTTCTCTCAATTGGATAAACTTGTTACATTATCCAGTCCAAAGTGGCATCCTTTGTTTATGTGGCATCATTTTCCCTGATATGTTACGTGTTTGGCTATGTTAGCACATATGTACTTGTCATGCCAACATATGACTTTAAAACACACATCCAGGAGAGGGGGTGGGGTGGGGTGGGGGGGCATAGGGGAGAGGCATGGCTCCATGGGAAGTTCTCACCTCGCCAAACTCAACATCCATCTCGGTCCCACCCTTCTTCAAACTTATAAATTTTCATCTACCTTCTAAAGGCTCTCTTTTCCATCTCCATCCTTTTATCTATAAATTGTTCATCTAGCCTCACTGCCTCCCCTCGTAACCCCGCTACCGCTCCATCTTTCATTTTGTGAGGCCTCATTGGCCTAACCATTCGTGCGGTCTATGGGAATAGGAGGCACCTGGACATACAAATTAAGGTGCAAATGGCATCCGCACGGAGTTCCAGAGTGCATGCAAGTGGATACATTTCCTCGTGTCTATTTCTAAGGAGCTTCACATGCAGGGAGGGCCTGATGAACATGCATGTAGAAATATAGGCATTGTATCACATGCGATCACATAGGATATTTTACTTCTATATACTTAGCCTCCATTGATCTCTTTATTTTAACATAGAGATCTTGCGGGTCAAGTCTTCTTGTGTACAACAACCCCAATTTCTTTATATAACGTGTATTTGGCTTTTGATAAAATTCCACAATGTAAGGTGTATTTTTCCTATTTCCTCCTAATTCCGTTGATAGTCCTCCAGAAAAAAGGAAAGTATCCCTCTCCCAATCGCACGTATCTTTTTTTTAGCAAAAGAAGGAAAGTATCTCTCTCGATTGCGTGTATCTCTTTCTTTCCTCAACTGACTGATTTACTTGCCACTAACCAACGATTTGCCAAGGGCCATTTTGTCCTAAATTATATATAGTTTTGTGCCTTGGTCACCGTGCCAAAAATAATACACCTTATATAGAGGAACGGAGTGAGTATATATGTAATTGTCCCATTAATCAATACAATACACTGCATATATTTCTCAATTCTTCTCTCTTAGATGCTAGGAGTTTTCTAGCTAGTTCCTATATACGTGACCACTTCCGCTGCTCATGATCCACCCCTAGCCCTAGCCATCGTTGCCTTGGACGACTTCGACAAATTCGGGAATTCCTCCCACCCCTCCTCCATCCAGTCCTCCACCACCGATAGTTCAAGATGGGAATGGGCCGGGTCGGCCCGCTGGGTCACTGACCCGGCCCGAAATCTCGAGGCCAATGAGCCAGGCGGGTTGGCCTCAAATCACAAAACGGGTCAGTGGAGCCGGCCCCGTGTGACCCGATGGACCAGACGGGTCGACCCAACGCTAGTCCTCCATCTCTGCCGCCGCCACGAGCGCTAACCTAGCTCCCGACAATTTCTTCTGCCGCCGGCAGCCGCCGGCCATCTCTGCCGCCCCCGGCATCCCCCGACCTTCTCTACCGGCCGCTCCCGACCTGCTGCCGCCGCCGGATGCCCCTGAACACCTCTGCTGGCCAGCTGCCGCCGGCGTTCCTCCCGCATCTCGTTCGTCGTCTTGGTCGCCGTCGAGCTCGCTGACCTGCGGTCCCGTCCACCATCTACCTCGCCATTCCGGTCGCCGTCCTCATCGTCATCATCACGTAGGTAAGACTCTTGCCGGCTTCCTCCCTGTCCCAGCGCAGCTGCCATGACTGGTCTAGTTTAGGTTCTTGAACAGTGTTGTCTGCAATAGTTTCAGTAGTTGGAGCATACTGACAGTCAAGTTGAGACTTTCACACCATCTGTCCGAGTTTGTGTATCAGCTAAAACTTTCCAGATATATGAAACCCGGTGGATTCTACTGACGGCTGATGCATCATGCATTCGCCTAAGGGCTAAGGTTCTCCTAGAATATTTGATCCTTGCCTGGCCTTGCGTTTATCCTTGAGATAAAAACACTTGCTGGGTGCTGAATCATGTGCTGTAGCAACACAGCCAAGCGCTTTATTCTATCCTGAAAACAAATCCTGCTTCTCTTTTCAGACCTAGTTGAGATTCGGTGCAACTAATTACTCGGCTTACACCTATGTCTGTAACTAGAAAAACAATAGAAAATGGTTGATATTCTGCATAGACCTAGCCAAATTTAGATACTTCCTCCGACCCATATTAATTATCTTTGATTTAACATAAGTTTATACTAAAACAACAACAATTAATATGGATCAGAGGGACTGCGTTGCATTTGGTAGTATGCTTCTTGGACCTTTGCTGTTGCAATGTAGGAGTGCCAGCCGCAATACTGCTTTTAGCTGTCAACCCGGTCATGGCCAACAATTGTTTCCAGCGAGTTGGAAGAGACTGACCAGCATGGGACTTGTTTGATTGTTCTCAAGAAGAAATAGTGCTTCAGTTGAACTCCTGTGTAGCTGTAGTTTAGCATTCAGTAGCAGTTTTCTTTTTTGTGCAGCATGCCACTTTCTTTCAGAGTGGCCATGAAGCATGCCTTTCGGTCCTCTGATCCGAGGAAAAGTAATTAGTGTTAGTTCCTGCTGTTGGTTACTAAATAAACCAAAAATAGTTGTCCTGCGAAACAATTTTACTCTGTTTTTTGTTGTTGAATCAGCAAATTTTACTCTGCTGATAGGATCGACAAACTGAAGTTTGGGGCTAGCATGAGGGTGCGAGTGTATATGACTTCATAAGTTGATGATGCTCACAAAAAACCTTCCTGAAGTAGTGCATATGTCCAACTGTGAGTTTCTTTCTATTCTGTGATATAGGGTCCTGTGACTTCTTTTTCTTGGGCTAGCTGCCAGGTTAAGTTTGTGTATATGCATATCAGTGTAGCTGATCCATCGACAAGTCCAGCATTTTTTAGTGTCAGTTCAGGGGATGCTTTACTGGCAGCGATTTCTTCACTGTTTCTGTAGTGTTGCTCAATGGGATGCTTTGCCGGCAGTGATTAGACAGTAAACTAAACTGTCCGGTTTCTTATCTGCATGCATCTGCTGTTGATTTTGAAAGTTAATGCTCTCTAATGTTATATATTTCCCTCTGATCAGAAAAAATGAAAGAGGAAGAAGGGGACCATGAGGCATACCAAAGTGGTGGTTCATCGTTGATATCCGGTGCAACAATGAGAAGGGCTCAACCACCCCCAGGGGTGTCTCCTTCTTCGATAAACATTTGTAGAGCTTATCACGGTCAGTATTGTTAATCTTTCTTTTTCTTGGGACACAGAGTGGTGCCATTTTTCATGTTTTAGTACTAGTAGTGTAGTACAGTAAAGGCATGTTTGGTAATCTGTAGGAAGATAGGTGAGAGCAGATACATGTTGTCGTAACTTTTAACTATTTTTTAAGACACATACAATACAACTATATGAGCTTGTACAGTCATAAGTTGTGTGGCACCTTCAGATTTATTACCAATTTGTAAACCTATTTACATGTAGGATGTAGCAGTTTAAAGAAGAGAGTGCATTTGTATGTATAGCCTGTCATGTTCTTTTGCCGAAGTACTTTTTTTTCATTCGAACTGAAGAGTGAAAACCATCAGCATGGTCCAAACATTAAAAATTCATGTTCCTGTTCCTGGAGCAGCTCATCGGCACTTGTTATTTCCATCAACCAGTGTGGGAGAATAGCTATAGCCTGAAGTTGTACTTGTAACTTTTAATTGTTTGTCGTGATAATATAACCCGGTTATACTCATTTGTTGATGCACTTCCTCCCTTCTGTTCTTGATATTCCTGGAACAAGCTTGTCTGTGCTCTATCATTTGAGAACTATCAGATGTGTGTTGCTTTAGTTCCTCCTTCTATTTTGAATCATAAGATGTTCTAACCTTTTTCTAAACCGGATGTATATAGACGTGTTTTAGCGTGTTTGTTCACTCATTTCAGTCCGTATGTAGTGTACTTTGGAATATTCAAAATGTCTTATGATTCAGAAGGGAGGCTTATCACGATAATTATCCGCCAGATTCATGCAATGTTAACACTCGTGTCCATTGCTCAGCAGGACGTTCACAAGACACTCGTATGGCTGATTTTGAAGATGAGGCTGATGAAGAAGATGTTGACTATGAAGAAGAAGAGGAAGGAGAAGAAGATGAGGATGAAGAAGAAGAAGATGAAGAAGAAGAAGAAGAAGAAGAAGAAGAGCGAGATAATTTGGATGAAGAGGTAGGGGCTGAGATCATTGACATGGGATCATTTTCTGAATCGGGAAGAAAGTTTTTGTCTAAAGTGTGGAAAGAATATGAGCCTGTCCGTGTTGATGGCATAGTTGTAGCTGCTGAGTGCAAACATTGTTCAAGGAATATTTGTGCTGAGCGTAAACATGGAACAAGTTCGTTGCGCAAACATTTGAAGAGATGCAGGGAAAGGAAGAAGGTTCTTAGAGTTTCTGGACAACTGAGTGCTTCTATCATGAGTCCTGATGGAGTTGCAATGGGGCTTTGGACCTTTAATCAGGCATTAGCACGCCGAGAGCTTATGAGGATGATAGTGTTGCATGAATTGGCATTCTCATTGGTGGAGTATGATGGATTTAGAAGATTTGTCTCTAGTCTAAATCCTAGCTTTAAGATAATATGTAGAAAAACAGTGAAGGAGGACTGCATGAAAGCATTTAAGGAAGAGAAGAGAATTCTGCAAACGATGTTCCAAAACTCCAAATCCAAGATTTCTTTGACTACGGACCTATGGACATCAAATCAGACAGTGGGGTACATTTGCATCACAGCCCACTTCATTGATGAGGAGTGGAAGCCGCAGAAGAGGATAGTGAAATTCGCAGCTATGGAGATGCCGCACACAGGAGCTGCAATGTTCAACATCATGGTGAATTTCATAAGAGAGTGGAATATTGAAGATATTCTCTTTGTTGTGACGCTAGACAATGCATCTAACAATGGTGCAATGATGAAGCTATTGAAGGCACATCTCCTACTTAAGATGTTACCTGGTAGTGGCAAGTTTTTTCACCAACGTTGTGCCGCCCATGTCATAAATATGATATGTCAAGCAGGATTGAACTTCCTTGGTCCAGTGATCAACATGATGCGTGAAAGTGTTAAATTTATTCGAAGCTCACCAAGTCGAAAGGAAAAATTTCAAGAAATCGTTGCGCAGCATGGTGTATCATGTGGGAGAACTCCAAGTCTTGATGTTCCAACTCGCTGGAACTCAACCTACATGATGATTGATATAGCAAAGGAGTATCGCGGAGTGTTGGACTCTTTGGCCATTCAAGATAAACAATATACCTTCAAGCCATCTTTTGAGGATTGGGAAAATGTCGAAGATGTTTGCAGGCTACTGAAGGTATTTTATGAAGCCACTAATGTGATATCCGGCACAAAATATCCAACTGCTAACTTGTATTTCCATGAAATGTGGAAAGTGAAGCTGACCTTAGAGCAACAACATTATGAAGAGGATTCTGAGATGGGTACAACGGTCAAATATATGAAGAGAAAATTCAGAAGGTATTGGAAGATGACATGGTTGAGCCTTTGTATTCCAGTGATTTTGGACCCACAATTCAAGTTGAAATATATTGAGTTCCGATTTGGCCTAGAGTTCGGGAACGAAGCTGCAGCAATGATTGCTAAAATAAAAAATGTGTTCCAAGGGTTGTTCAAGGAATACCTCCAATTGAATGGCAATGGCTCAGATCCCATGTCACAAGGAGGTGATGATGACATGGCTGTAAGTGGTGAAGATCCTATGGCTGATTGGGACCAGCATGTCACCCTCACTGCTCGATCAACAAATTTGGATTCTACCGAACTTGATTCGTACTTGTCAAAGGTACCCATCCGTCGAAGTGATCAATTCAATATCCTTGCATGGTGGCAGACCAACTCAGGTGAATACCCAACGCTGAGTCGCATGGCAGCAGATATCTTGGCGGCTCCTGCCTCTGCGGTGGCATCCGAGTCCGCCTTCAGCACTTGGAAGAGAGTCCTATCAGATTTTCGAAGTCGAATGACAGCAACGACACTTGAAGCTCTTGTTTGCTTACAAGATTGGATACGGGCCACCGGTAAAGCCATAGGACACAAGTTTCTTCTTTGTTTCTTATTAATGCTTAAAGTTTACAAGTTTCCTCTTTTTTTCTGCAGCTAATACTCAACGTAGCTTGGCTTCAGTTCATGACATTATAATGGACTTACAAGGTATGAGAAACCTTCTGATGTATATAGTGCCATGTATATGAAAGTACACTTAAAGTATGAAGTCTGCTTTTTAATGAGGGATTTCATATCTACAGTTTGTTCCAGGGAACTATTTGCAAGATGCAGCCCAATCATGTAGATGAATATATATAGTGTTTTACACACAGAACTAGTGCTGTTAGTTTTGATTTCCCCAAGTTCGTCAAATCACTCATGCCACTAGCAAAGGTCACTTTTACTCTTACAGACAACACCAACATTTAACATTGGATTCACGTCATTAGAAATTGACATGAATGAACCACAACTTCATTTCATTTTTCGTCCATCAACCCCGCTATAGTACAGCTTCACAGGGAAAGACACTAAACATTTTGGCTTGCAGGCAGCCCTACTGGATTTCAAGCTATCTCCAAGAGCAACCCCCCCCCCCCTAGCCCTCTTTCTTTATCGCCCAAATGTTTGCTAGATTTAGTACTGGATAGGTTCACTAGTAGAAAAGGGGGCAATGGTCCAGGCCGGTCCAGCCTATTAGTCCCGGTTCAAATCAGAACCGGGACCAATGGGGGCATCGGACCCGGTTCGTGAGCCCGAGGGCGGCCGGGCCACGTGGGCCATTGGTCCCGTTCGTCTGGACCTATTGGTCCCGGTTTAGGGACGAACCGGGACCATTGGTCCTGCTCGAGCCCAAACCTATTGGTCCCGGTTGGTTGCTTGAGCGGGACCAATGGGCTCCATTAGTCCGGTTGATGGCACGAACCGGGACTAAAAGTTGGTGCCGTTGCGACCGAGTTTAGTCCCACCTCGCCAATCAAGGGAACGGACTGGTTTATAAGCCCTCCTCTCTACTTTATCGAGCTCCTCCGATAATGAAAATAGATGCGCTTATATAGGTAATTTAGCATAAATTCATACGGATTTCTCTTGAAATTGTTATGAATTTAAGTTGAATTTCTCTATAAGTTTATCTGTCTCATTTCGAGTAGTTTTTTTCTTTTTCTGCTATATTTATTTTTTCTTTTTATTTCTGAGTTGTAATAAGCCATAAAAAATAAGCATATATGCTCCTTTTTTACTATAGTTAATCACAACTATTTTTTGCTTCTATTCATTTATGAGTAGTTTTTTATATAGTTTTTTCTTTTTCTGCTATATTTATTTTTTCTTTTTATTTCTGAGTTGTAATAAGCCATAAAAATAAGCATATATGCTCCTTTTTACTATAGTTAATCACAACTATTTTTTGCTTCTATTCATTTATGAGTAGTTTTTATATAGTTTTTCTTTTTCTGCTATATTTATTTTTTCTTTTTATTTCTGAGTTGTAATAAGCCATTAAAAATAAGCATATATGCTCCTTTTTACTATAGTTAATCACAACTATTTTTTGCTTCTATTCATTTATGAGTAGTTTTTATATAGTTTTTCTTTTTCTGCTATATTTATTTTTCTTTTTATTTCTGAGTTGTAATAAGCCATAAAAATAAGCATATATGCTCCTTTTTACTATAGTTAATCACAACTATTTTTTGCTTCTATTCATTTATGAGTAGTTTTTATATAGTTTTTCTTTTCTGCTATATTTATTTTTTCTTTTTATTTCGAGTTGTAATAAGCCATTAAAAATAAGCATATATGCTCCTTTTTACTATAGTTAATCACAACTATTTTTTGCTTCTATTCATTTATGAGTAGTTTTTATATAGTTTTTCTTTTTCTGCTATATTTATTTTTTCTTTTTATTTCTGAGTTGTAATAAGCCATAAAAATAAGCATATATGCTCCTTTTTACTATAGTTAATCACAACTATTTTTTGCTTCTATTCATTTATGAGTAGTTTTTATATAGTTTTTCTTTTTCTGCTATATTTATTTTTTCGAGTTATAATAAGTCATTACAAATAAAAAGAGACGTAATGCTCGTTAATCTGCTTCAACCCTTTCGGGATAGTGTCAATCTGACCGCACATAGCTCGTGCAGTCTACCGTATCCCGCAAGGGTTGAAGCCACCAACGTCAGGAGCATTGAGCATCTTCGTCATTGTATCGACTCGGGGCTTATAAACATTGCGAGTGCCTCTCGCTGGCGAGGTGGGACTAAAACGAAGCTGCTGGAAGAATCAAAAAAAACAGCTGCGAGACCATTGGTCCCGGTTGGTGGCACCAACCGGGACCAATGCTCGTTTTGTCCCGGTTCGTGGCGCAACCGGGACCAATGCCCTCTTTAGTCCCGGTTTGTGCCACCAACCGGGACCAATAATCTTCGTTCCGCCCTTTGGGCTGCTTTGAAAAAAGTCTTTGGTCGGTTGGTGGCACAAACCGACTAAAGATAACATTGGTCCCGGTTGGTGCCTTAACCGACAAAAGATTTTGCTATATAAGTAGCACTTAGGATTTCGAACCGCATCCCCACTTCGATCTCCTGCTCCTCGCCGCGCGCCCCTCCCTGCCGCCCGACACCGTCGCCGCCGCCCGACGCCGTGGTCGCTTACCTTGCCCCAGCGCCGTCGCCGCCCTGCCTGCTTGCGTCGCCGTCGTCGTCACCCCGCGCGGCCGACGCCCGTCACGTCGCCGCCCGCCCGACCGATCGACCGCCCAGACGTCGCCGCCCGCCCGCCCGCCCGCGCCGTCGCCGACCCGCCCCAGACGCCCGCCCGCCCGCGCCGCACCTCGCCGTCGCCGTCGCCAGCAGTCTTTTTTTTATTTTTCTTAGATTTGTTTTAGATTTTTTTAGTTCATAGATATTTTTGTTATATTAGATTGTGTAATTTAGATACGTAGTTAATGTAGATTGTGTAATTAATTTGTTAGTTTTTATGTTAGATTTTTTTTCCTGTAAAAAGATTTGTGCATATTATGTAAGATTTTTATGTTAGATTTTTTATGTTAGTTTCTTTATGTTAGTTTCTTTATGTTAGTTTTTTTCTGTAAAATTTGTTCATATTATGTTAGATTTTTATGTAAGGTTTTATGTTAGTTTTTTTCTGTAAAAAGAATTGTTCATATTATGTAATATTTTTTATGTAAGTTTCTTTATGTTAGTTTCTTTATGTTAGTTTTTTTCTGTAAAATTTGTTCATATTATGTTAGATTTTTTATGTAAGGTTTTTATGTTAGTTTTTTTCTGTAAAAGAATTGTTCATATTATGTAATATTTTTTATGTTAGTTTCTTTATGTTAGTTTCTTTATGTTAGTTTTTTTCTGTAAAATTTGTTCATATTATGTTAGATTTTTTATGTAAGGTTTTTATGTTAGTTTTTTTCTGTAAAAAGAATTGTTCATATTATGTAATATTTTTATGTTAGTTTCTTTATGTTAGTTTCTTTATGTTAGTTTTTTTCTGTAAAATTTGTTCATATTATGTTAGATTTTTTATGTAAGGTTTTTATGTTAGTTTTTTTCTGTAAAAAGAATTGTTCATATTATGTAATATTTTTTATGTTAGTTTCTTTATGTTAGTTTCTTTATGTTAGTTTTTTTCTGTAAAATTTGTTCATATTATGTTAGATTTTTATGTAAGGTTTTTATGTTAGTTTTTTTTCTGTAAAAAGAATTGTTCATATTATGTAATATTTTTTATGTTAGTTTCTTTATGTTAGTTTCTTTATGTTAGTTTTTTTATGTTAGTTTCTTAGATTTAATTAATAAGACTACTTTTATTTAACTATATATAGAAGTAGTTCCCGCGTCGACGTCGGCGATGCCTATCCCGCATCCTCGTCGTCGTCGAGTCGGCGATGGAGGCCTGCTTGATCAGGGTCATGTTCGGGACTGGGCTCCGCCGGGTTGGTATTGGGAGGTGTTACCTTTCGGGGGACGTAGTAGGTTGGTGAGGAGGCAACCCGTTGTTGACCCGATCCTTGTTTGGTGGCGGTCGCGTGGGCCAGTGACGGTGGTGAGGCATCCGGACACCGCCCGCGTCGATACCCGTCGGGCGCTACGGTTCTAGTTTTATTAGTGATAATATTCGATGATGTACGGACACCAAGAGATGATGTAGTATTCAACCCGTATGTACATCGATCATCTATAGTCAACCCGTGATTTATAATAATGATCTAGTTTAATATTTGAATTATGAGCGTGGGCGGAAATGTCGTCCTCATCGGACGCACGAAAATCGCTGGGAGTGCGACTGGTGCCACGATGACCGAGGTATGTGCGATGATTCATTGAGCTGGAGGAAGATCGGCGATTCAGCATTAAGCTCGAGGAGACTTGCGATGTTCATACTGATGCATAGCAGCGACAATAGTTTTTTTCGTAATTAAGCACGACTTCAACTATTTTAACGTGTAATTTTCATCTTTTTCAATTTGACTAGCTTATCCCATGCTTTGCAAGACGCTATGTCTTGGAGAGGATGGATTTTGAAGACCATGAAAATTTCGAAACAAAAAAAATTGTCCTAAGTACCGAACATGATGTGGATTTTCAAGTAAAGCTGTACAATGCTCGAGTGTAACCCATTTTGGTTGCAAAAATTGGGATGCATTTTGCAAGATGTATGGTCTTGATGAGGGTATGATTATCACCATGGATCTTGGTGATCCTACAATCGAGCAAGAGACACCTACGATTTGGGTCTTTGTGCATACACCTCCAGTTCTTCCCTCATGTGAGCTAAGCATAGTTATTAAGTAATTTATATTGTTTATTTCAAAATATATAGTTGACAACTTATCTCCATTGACAGCTTATTTTCATTCTTCAAAGAATGTGCGGAAGATGGTAGACAGAACATACTACAACGAAGGCTGCGAATTAACTTATCGGGAGAAGCGACATCTAGTCGGATTTTGTAGAGATCTTGAGAATTACAATATCTACAATCAAACTCCTCAACATTATGGTCAATACGTGCCACTAGTGCACGTGTTGAACTACGGTAACTACCATGGAGATACCTTGGTACGATTATTTTTTACTATTACAACATCCGTGCATCTTTTTGCACACTTCTAATTAAACTAGTACATCATTGCTAACTACGAAGTTATTACTATGTTTTTCAACAGATAATCCCGAATGAGTGTGTCCCTCATCGATGTATACGCGTGGTAGCCTTCATGTTTTGAACATACTACCAGGTCGTCCTACTGAATCTCAACTGTCCATATCGGGTTTCTAAAAGAAGTGGAGACATAACAATCAAAGAATGGAAAAATGTATGGACAGTCGTAAGGAGCTTCTTGGAAGCAATAAGCAGCGAAAGGCAAGAATTGGAGACAGGATGATCGCCATTCTTCATAATGGAGAGTCAGGGTCTATATTGTTTTATGCTATTTTACCTTAAGGGTGTTTTAGGTCCTATACCTAGTCTTGATGATCATGTGCTAAGAACAATTATATATGTAGGGTTGGGTTCGATGACTATATACGTCGAGGATGATGATCGTATGACTTATTATTAATAACGAGCTAGTAGAAGTAGTATGATGATGCATGATTAGTAGGACTTTATTATATACATATATATGATGATGATGCAAAGCATGCATGAGCCATGTCATATATATATCTGCGGGTGCAATGAACATATAAGCGTTGATAAACCAAGGACGAAGATAAGAGAGGACACTTCTCTCTATTAGCTAGCTATAAATAACAACCTAAAAATAAACCACAAAACCCCTAAAGCAGCCACTTTCTTAAAAAAAAAAAGACTTTTGGTCCCGGTTGGTGCCACCAACCGGGACCAAAGACCCTCTGACTGGGCTCGGTGCACGTCGCCACGTGGAGTTACATTGGTCCCGGTTCGTCTCTGAACCGGGACTAATGTCTGGTGGCATTAGTAACGACCCATTAGTCCCGGTTCATGAACCGGGACTAAAGGCCCTTACGAACCGGGACTAATGGGTTGTTTTCTACTAGTGGTTGTTGTCTTTCTTTATTTGCTCTTCCTTTTTGTTTTAGTTTTTTCCTCCTATAGGATAGTTTGTACATATTTATTTTATAATAGAAAAATACCACAGAAAAATTGTTCTACGGTTCTCGGGTCAAAAAAAAAACTACGATGGCAAGATTTTTAAAAATTGAGTCAAAAAATCTTCCATAACATCACAACTAGAACTCCCCATCCTTCTCATGCTTCCTGTTGCTGCAAATCCAAGTAAAAGAATATCATAGGATTCTATCTGTTGATCTCTAATATATATTTCTTTTTCCATTCTTTCTTGTTGATATGCTTACCAGAATCAGGAATATTCTCTTTGTTCTAATCTTTGTTGCGGAGTGGATGATGGGTAGTGTATGATGGATATTTAGAAGTGTATTTTCTTGCAAACTTGATCATGAATTGGTTTTCTGGAACATGCCTTTGCTACTAAGAATATTCCTCTGTTCGTAAATATATTATTTAGTTTTTTTGAGGGATAAATATACTATTTAGTAGATGTGCAAAGAATTACTCTTGTAACATTTCTTTGTAAATACAGATATCGAGGATTGATGCTTGTTGGAGCAATTCATGTTAAACCTCAAGCAGATGATGAAGCAAAGACATGTCAGCTTTCTCTATAACCTACTGGATGTGAAAAGTTTAGCATGTTGAACTAGTAATCTTTTGATCTTGTCCGAGTCTGTTGGATTGAGGTCCTTAGCTTAACATTCTTTCAAACTTGTAATCTTTTGATCTTGTACCGTGTACACATTTGCTGACATCTATTTTTTGGGGACTTATTAGTAATTTGGCGAGGCCAGAAATGTTGGACGGTGCAAACATTTGGTTCAAAAAACCTGTAATCCTTTGGAATGTGTAAAATTTGCTAAATTTGGGTCGGCCTCATGTGCCCAATGGGTCAATGGGGCCACAAAATTTTGATGAAATGGGTCGGCCCATGGCCTCGCATAGTGGCCTTGGGGCCATGGGGCCGGGGCCGGGTCGGCCCATTCCCATCTTGACCGATAGTTCCAACCCCTTCGCCCTAGACTCACCTCGTCCGGCTGCTCCGAGCGCCACCATGGTATAGTTCATCAACATCCACAGCCACCTCCCCATCGTCCTCACCTTCGACGAGTCCAACTTCTTCATTTGGCAAACCTTCTTCTCACCTTCCGCAAGCTTGGTCTCCTTGATCATGTCGACGGTTCGGTCGATGCTCTCATGATGCTCGGAGTGCACCACAATGTTGAGTCACAGCGGTTCTCTAACTAATGACGCCATGAGATCGTTCATAATTAGTCGTAAACCCATGCGTGCGTATCCAGCTATAATGTGTGCACATGATTAAATCCACCATGTCGTCCCAATCGCCAACATAATTAGCAATGGACCATCGTATCGTCTCTCTCACTTGTTCATGTGTCATCTTGTCTGCTGCTTGGCTATGGTTTATATGCATCTGCATGACGGAGACGTCTCAACCAAACGACATGCTAGCCCACTTAACCATGGAAAGCAACCGATCGTCAACCGCCTAACGAAATTCTTGGTTGCATGGGGAAGGGAGAAAAATGCCTAGCGAAATGAACCTCTTCTCCGTCTTATTTAGCTACACGCCATTGATTATTTATAGGATGAGACGGCACGCACGTTAGGTCCACCGCGGATGATGTTGAGCAGGTCCCGGTCATCTAGAAAGCCTCTCGGGAACGGGAGGCATTCAACGATGGATAATTGTAGTCCAGCATGCCGGATGCAAGATTTAGGAAAGAGCCGTGACAACTAAACCGACCAACAAACAATAGGAAAACGGATACGGAGCCATGCATGCAGCATGCGCCCATGAATGTTGGATGTTTCCTGTTGGCCGTCCAAATCATCGGCGATGGCGCATGTGCGCCCTTGTCCGGACCGGACTAGCTAGCCACCTCTCGCCTCCGCGGTCGTCGTTCCCCTGTCACGCAGGAGCAGATTTCAAACATGGCTCCCTGGCTCCTGGCTTTTTCGCCAAAGCACTGCGTGCATCACCACTAGTGTTCGCCCAGAAGTGCATGCATGCTGAGGTTGGCGCGTGCTTGATGATGGCCCGTATGATCTCCGGACAGAGGTGCGAGCAATTAAGGGGAGGCGTCGCCGGCTGCTTCTGCTGTGCCGCACGTCAGCAGCGAGGACAGAAGGTATGTTCGGTTTTAATTTGTAAGTAAGCAGGAGAAGATATGTGCGGTTTATTTGTACTGTACACTTTAGCTCTATGTAAGTAGCATGTAAATTTATTTTTCGGTCAATGGAATTTTTTGGCCATTGGTTTCTGCTTTGAGATTTTATTTATTTGAGTCAAAGACAGTAGAACATTATGCTTTGAGATTTATGGACCTTTTTTTTTTGTGGTATGTTCTATGAGTCACTTCTTTTGAGAATCTTCTATGAGACTTCTTTTGAGAATCTTCTATAAGTCACTTTGGGCTGGGGTTTTTTCCAACTGACCACACATTTGTGTCATCCAATTCCTAACGGGCTGAAACCCATTACCTATGCGACCCAAACCTCCCCTCTCTCCCGTTGTTTTCTTTTCGTTTTTCTGTTTTTTGGCTTTTTCTATTAGTCCGTTTTATTTATTTATTTTGTAGGTACTTCTGAGAAGTTGTGTGAGTGTAAATGTATACACACAAATACTATGAAATATATGTTGTGTGCAATTGTTTTTTAGTGCAAAGTTGTGTGCATTTTTTCATTTTCTTTCCTCATAAAGGATAATACCAATGCGATAATTGCAAATGGTGCACGGGCACCTTGGTACCCATTTCCAAAAGTCATTTTCTACAACACAATTTATTTATTTATGATGTAAACATACATACACAGGTATACTAAGCATCTGCAACATTTCAGTTTCACATGTGGCGTACAAAGAAAAGACAAATACGTATTCCAAATGGGCTTCTTGCTTGTTTTTGCCAGACTTGTTTTTTTCTCAACTTAGAAATTACATTTTTTTTTCAAAACCAAAATTTCATGGATATGTTTTTTTTTAACTTCTACATATGTTTCCACAGTTTTTTTTTACTTCTAAATATGTTTTCACAGTTTTTTTAACTTCTAAATATGTTTCCTCGGGTTTTTTTTAACTTCTGAATATGTTATTTCATTATTTTTTTTCTAAAAAAACGAGCACCATGGTGCCTGAGCACCATAACTTTGCGCTCAATACCAATGTCATTAATTCATTATTACTTATACAGCCAATGCCACTAATTCATTACTTATTAGGAAAAATCTTTTTTTTTTGTGAATTTTCACTATTATATGCTTATTCTTGCATATTAGAAAAAGTGCAATTTGTATGTAAATTGTGTGTCAATATTTTCATTATTTGTTTAATTTTTCTTTCTTCTCAAAGGGTTATATAATTGCCACTAACTCATTCATGCCTATAAAAATAATTATTTTCAATTTTTAGATATTATATCATTTTCATTTCTTTCTATGGGTGATATGAATGACACTAATTAATTCATTCATAGAAATCTACCTTTTCTAAAACTTCCTATTATATGCTTATTCTTTCATCTTTTTTATAACTAATATAATCATCTAAAACTTCCCTTTAAGAAGGAAGACAATGAAAACAAATCACAATAATTAACAAAAAAGAGTTGCACATGAATTAGATATTTTTATAACATGTAACTATAAGCATCTAATAATGGACCTTTCACAAAAAATAAGTTTACTAATTAAGAAGGAATAAATTAGTGGCATTTGTATTGCCCTTAAAGAAGAAATAAAACTACATAAATAGTAAAAAATAAGAATAACAAAGTCTTTTCTAACAAAGGATGATAAGAGACATTAGTATTAACCTTTAAGGAAAATAAGATAAAAATACAATGAAGTAACATGTACACAATTTACGAAAATTGTACTTTCTACAATATGTAAGAATAGGCATATGATAATGAAATTTCTGCCAAAAAGTAGTTTCCTTAAAGGAATGCATTAGTGGCATTAGTATTACCCGTAAAGAAAAAAGGAAATGAAATAAAAAGTAATCAAAATCAAAATAATGAAGTTCTCTAAAAGATAATTAATTAGTAGATTTGATATTACCCTTTAAGGAAAAATAAGATAAAAAAACTAAAATGATATTAAAATCATAAAGATTTCTAAGAAAGAATAAATTCATAGCATTAGTATTACTCTTTAAGAAGAATGAAAATAAAAACATGGCAAAATTTGCACACAATATACAAAAATATTACACTTTTATAATATGCAAGAATAAGCATATGATAGTGATTTTTGCACAAAGTAGTTTTGTAAGAAGTAATTAGTGGCATTGGTATTACCCTCAAAGAAGAAAGGAAATGAATTAAACATTTAAAGTAGATCATAACAATAAAGTTTTACAAGAAAGAATGAATTAGTGGCTTTTGTATTAACCTTTAATAAGAAAGAAAATGAAATAAAAACTAAATGAGTCAAAGTAAAGAAATTTTATTAGGAAGAATGAATTAGTTGCATTGGTATTTACCCTCGAAGATAGAAAATTAAAAACTAAATACTAAAACAAACAATGACAAGATTTGCATATGATATACACATTTTTTTCCTTTTTATAATAATATGCAAGAATAAACAAATAATAGTGGGATTACCACAAAAAATAAGTTTCCTAAGAAGCAATGAATTAGTACATTGGTGTTAGACTTAAAGAAGAAGGAAAATAATAAAACCTAATACAAAAATAAAATAAAAATAATGAAGCTTTACAAGGAAGAAAATGATTATGCACAACTTTGCATTGAAATTGCACTTCTTGTAATATGCAAGGAATAATCATATAATAGTGCAAGTTTTGCACGTATTTTATACTCCCTTCGTCCCATATTCGTTGTTGCTCAAACAGATGTATCTAGCACTGAAATACATCTAGACACATCCATTTTTTGCGACTACTAATTTGGGATGAAGGGAGTAATATTTGTGTGTATACATTTACACACACCCAACATCCCCAAAATACCCACAAAAAACAAAAAAAACTAAAAAAGAAAAAGGGAAAAAAGAAAATCAAAATGCATAAAAGTAGAAAGATAAAACAAAGGGGGGTGGCTGGATCGTCAGACGTGTTAATGGGCTTCAGGCTGTTAAGGATTGGTCGGCCCAAAATAGTGGCCAGTCAAATTCCCAGCCCAAAACACAAGGCATACCATATAAAAAAGGAGCACGAGTCTTGGAGCAGCAATAAACAGTCAGAAAAATAGACTGTCCCAAATTCAATTTTCAGGCAACTTACATATAGATAAAGTGTAAAACTGTATATCTTTTTTGATAACGTGCTACGAGATAGTGCATTGGTAGAGGCTTAAAAGAGCACACCCAACCTTTAAATATAATGGGATGTCGTTTCCATGACAGCTTGTGACCACCGAACCAATTTTTGTCGTTGACCATGGGTATGGATATATGCTTGGATGGAAGCCCCAATTTTGGATATTAGCCAATTTTCATCTATACATTAACTTGTCGCACACTTTTTACTCCAACTAACTAGGAAGACCGTGGCAATAGAAACCTCCGCCAAAATGTTGGGCAGTTGGTGCAACACGATTTGGTTGGGCTAGACAGAGAGAATCACCTATAGTAATTTTTTCTGTCGCTTTAGGGAGTTATATTGGCGGTTATTTTAAAGGAAGGGCACCTTTAGGGGTTCTGCTATGGTAATATATTATTGAAGTCATGCCGATATTTAGGGGATAATGCATTTACCATAAATATAACAACCATACGATTGACTAACAGTATATGCATGTGTTAAAATGTTTAATCAGGTAATAGTAATGTATAACCATATAATTAAGTGAGAGTTTAGTGAGCTTCGATGGAGTTTCTCCCTTCAATGGTTTGTGTGCGTCTTTGTGGATAAAAGGATCGGCCGGGGTGCCATGTATTTTGGGCATGATATGCTGTTTTTTGTCTAATTTTTCGCTAATGAACCAGATAAGACACTTGTTTGTAATTTGTTTTTGAATTTTTTTCCAATCTATTCATATTCAATTATTATAGTACATGAACACCAGAAATAATAAAAATTATATCTAGATCCGCAGACCACCTAGCGACGACTAGAATCACTGAAATGAGTCTAAGGCGCGCCGCTGTCATTCCCCTCCCTCGCCGGAGCTAGGCAAAACTTTTTCTAGTAGATAGTTAGGAAGTCATCATGCTAAGGCTCTTAGGACCTACGCACTAGAACAACAACCATCGCCGATGAAGAGTAGCATAGATCGGCAGGATCCAACTTGAAAACACACGAACGTAGACGAACTACGAGCAGATCCGACCAAATCCACCAAAGACAGATCCGCAGGAGACACACCTCCACAAGTCCACAGACGATGCTAGACGCACCACCGGGACGGGGCTAGGCAGGAAGAACTTTATTCCATCTTCAGGAAGACGCCGCCGTTGGGTCTTCCTAAGTAGGACCCCAACCCGAATAAAACTCAAAGGAACATGTTAAAATGGATCCCTCCCACAAGTAAGGGCCGGGATCGACCGCGTCCCCATGGCCTTAAGGCCACCGGCGACGAGGTGGACCAGCGGTGGCACCGGCGGGAGGGCAGGCGGCCTAGTACGTGAAACTTTGGACCAACACACAGAAATATAATCGTAGACACTTTTTTTAATAGATTGATCCCTCAAAATGCACAATTAAGTAGTATCCACGTTCATTGGATTGTTCTGCTCCACTTGCGAGCTGTAATACCTTTACGACTTTGTTCTACTTCGAGACTTTTTAATAAGATGGCTGCATGCATCATTATGATGCAGAGGCCGAGGGCATGCCTCCATTTCCAAAAAAAAGATTCGACATGCATTCTCACAATTGATTCATAGTGTGTCATTTATATCCTTTTCTTTACTTACTCCCATCCACATGCAATTTTTCAACTACCCTTCTTCACGCTGTCTTTGCAATCTCCATCCTTTTATCTATAAATTGTTTGTCTAGCCTTACTGCCTCTCCTAGTCCCCCCAATACCGCTCCATTTTTCGTTTTGCTAACTCATTGGCTAACCATTCACAAGGTCGATTGGAAATTTGGAATAGGAGGCACCGGGACATACACATTAAAGTGCAGATGGCATTCGCATGGAGCTCCAGACTACATACAAGTGGCCATGGTTCCTCGTGTCTACATGTGAGGACCTTACGGTGCGGGGCCGAGAAGATAGTCGTTACCTGGTGCACATGTACCTGGATAATAAGAAAGACATGTGGCGTTTAGGCCTGAAAATTGCTATGTGCACGAGATTAAGCCGTCACGAGTGCACCTGGTTCGTAGAGATTCAGCTACAATCCTGCAATCGAGGGACGCACTCGTTCTTTCCATTGCGGTCGGCCTCCTTGTACATGGGCTGGTGAGGGTGGCGCATGAGGTGTATGTAGCAAGATGGAGGTGCGGCATAACAATAACTCCAAGAATCCGTATGTGTCTATCTATCCGCGTGCGTTGGTGTTCTAAAATAAAAATCGATGTGTGTTGGACTACAAAAATCTAGTTATGTGCATCTCCCTCAAAAATATTTAATCTACGAACTCGCACTTTTGTGAGGCTGCTGTTCAGGTTGACGGCCACCCTCTTCCTATGCTGTTGCTACTTGTTGGAGTATAATGTCCGATCCTCACCTTTAGATCGGTCTTTTAGTTGCATTGGCTAAAGCATGCACCTCTACATGGTATCGGAGCTAAGAGGTCTTGAGTTTAAGTCCCGGCTGACGCAATTATATTGCAGCCCACTTTCGGTCCATGTTTAGGCCAGATCGGTCTAATGGATGAACTTGTTAGGTGCATAAACTTACAACCAAGAGGTTCATGTTCAAAACCCAGTAAATGCAATAAATAATTGCGGCATGCCCCCACTTCCGCTGCCCATGTCATATAGCTTCCGCTGCCATCACCAGAGCATGCACTTCCGCAGTACTAATCGCCAGACAGACCAACCGCCACCATCAACCCTGCCTCGATGTACCATGAGACTATATTAGTCGAAAATTAGTTTTCTCACTTAATTAATTTTATTTTACATTTTACTAATCTCCATTTGATATGATATCAAAGTGTTATTTCGTCATATAAATTGCGACTGATTCTGACATCACTTGTGATGTCAAATTCGAGGTGTACTGGTTGGTGATACGAATCGTTTGATTGACAGGCTCCAGTGGCAACTAAACCCTATCCACAGCTCCATCTCATCCCCCTCTTGCTGCCACTAGGGTGCACCGGTAGGCAAAGCATGTTCGATGCCTCTGGCAGCGGGCTCGGAGGCAGTTGATCGTGGAGCCTGCAGTGGAAGGTTCGGTGGACTACTATGGGTCGGTGACAGGATGTGTGGAGTAGTTGCGGTCTCCGGAAGGTAATAGGTGAAAATGGTGTTGGTGTTGCAGCGCGACATTTTTCAACAACAACAATAGACTTCGGCATCCCCAAGAATTCCAATGTAATTTTTTTACGTATGAGTCTGTTTGTAAGGACCTATGATACTTAATTTATGGCCTTGAGCCGCTTTTGCAAATAATAATAATATATAAACCGCCTTTTGTTGATGGGTCCAGCAGAGCTCTCCCTTCTCCTCCTCCCTAGGCTTGGAAGTGAAAGAGCTTGACCGCGGCGTGAGAATCGTCGAGTAGTAGCGAATCCAACAGGACTGAGGTGAATATACCCCCCCTCCCTCGCGCTGCCCTCCCCAGGGCGGCTCGAGGGCGTCTAGGGTTTCCCCGGCGCCGCCCCTCTCCATCCTCCCTCCCTCCCTTGCCATCATCCGAGGCGGTCGCCGGGCAGCGCCTGTGCGGCTGCCGATGACGGTGGCGGCGAGGTCTCCGTTGCATCTCTCGCGAGAAGGACTCCGGATCCAGGGCGGCGGCCCTGGGCGGCGAGGTGCGGGCCGGCTTCCTCAGCTGCTCGGGCGGCGAGGAGCTGGCGGATTGCGGCCGTGGGGCGGCGAGGTTCCCGTCCTCCGCTCCAGCTCTGAAGGTCATGCTCCCCCTCTCTGCTTCTTCCTCCGCTGGCGCGTTCGATTTGGGGCCTCTGGCTGCTGGATCTGGTGCCGGCGGGGTGCTCCCCAAATTGGTGGTGTGGGAAGAGCCCGGGGGAAACCCCTGTTTGGTTTGTGCCAGCATGGCAGCAACGACGCCTTCTTGGCGTCGTTCTACTCCCTGGAGTCGCCGTTGTGGGCTCCCCTCCACACCTCGGCCAATCTTCCCGGGGGAAAGCTCGAATCCTGGATGGATGGGCGGCGGCGGCGCCAGGTGCGTCGTGTCCTCCTTGGAGGCGCCGCCTATGGAAGATTGGTGCTTTGGAATTGTGTGCAACAACGTGTAGGTGGGCGGCTGGTGTCTATCGAGTCTCTGTGGCTCGGTAGCTCCTTCACTTCGGCAACTCTTCTGGCGGCTTACCCTCTGCTATTGGTGTCCTTCGGTGTCTACGGTGTTGCTGATGTGCGTGTGCTCCGTCTTGTGGTCGTGCTCCGTGGCTGGCCCAGACTCAAGACCAACCATTGCTCTAGCTCTCCGGTGAGCGTCTCTACATTCGACGGTGAGGCGCCTTCGAGCCTAGGTGAGGGGAAGGGATCCCCTTCGATGTTAGAGAGGGCGGGTGTTGGGTCATCTCCTCTGCTGGTTTCCAGTCCTGTGTTCGATTCCTCTGCCAGTTGCTGATTCTCGAGGCTTCACTCGTAGTCGTTTTGGTGCCTTGCTGTAGTGGGCTTATCCTCAACTAGCAGTTCCTAATAGTTAATCTTGTGTTTGCTGGTTGTAGGTGCAGCGTTGTAAGCTGTTCTTGCAGCCCCCTTGTATAGTTAGGCCGATGTTGTGTGGTGATGTTGTTTTTGTAATCCTGGCCGGTTGATGGCTTTGTTAATTCAAGTCGGTCTCTTCTTGAGTCTTCGTTCTAAAAAAAATAGGACTGATGCAATATCAACACAAATATGTAGTGTGCTGTGTGGTCCATGCGCACCGCTCGAAACTGCGTCGGCCTGTGTTCCCATAACATGGAGAAAGGAAAGGGACAGACACATAATGTTTGATGGAGATGGGGCAGGGGAATGAATTTCCGTGGCATTCTTGGTCTTGGCGCTAGAGATATTTTTGGCAATATATGACAACATATGACATCAAAACACACATCGAAGGAGGGGAGACATAGGGGGGACTGGCATGGCGCCATGGGAAGTTCTGACCTCGCCAAACTCCCCGTCCATCTTGGTCCCACCCTTCTTCAGTCTTATAAATTTTCATCTACCTTCTTCATGCTCTCTTTGCCACCCCATCCTTTTATCTATAAATTGTTCGTCTAGCCTCACTGCCTCCCCTCATCTCCCTACCCTTCCACCTTTCGTTTTGCCAACCTCATTGGCCTAACCATTCGTTCGGTCTAATGGAATAGGAGGCACCAGGATATATAAATTAAGGTGCAAATGGAATCCGCACGGAATTGCAGACTGCATGCAAGTGGCTATGGTTCCTCGTGTCTACGTGCGAGGATCTAATCATGCAGGACAGGCACGAGGAACATGCACCCGTGTCAACATAGAGATTATTAGCGATTAAGCTTGAAGATTGGTACGTGCACCAAGACTACGCCGTGACGGGTGCACCAGGTTCACAGATTTTCTTCTACAACCATGCACTCCAGGCCACACAACAAGTTTCCATCGCCCTCGCCTCGGCCTACCTTGATTTGGGCTGGTGAGCGCGGTGCACGTGGTAGTTGTAGCCACAGAGTTCGGTAGTAACAGTAGCACCAGGAATCCATATGCATTCATCTAACGCTATGTACGTTGGTGGTTCTAAAATGAAACTCCATGTGTGTTGGACTACAAAAATTAAAAAAATGTACGTCCCCCTCAATCAAAAATATAAAATCTACCAATTTGCGTTTTGTTACGCCGTTGTTCAGGTCCACGACCAGCCGCCACCATCAACCCTACATATATGTGCCATGAGACCATATAGGTTGAAAATTAATTTTCTCGTATAACTAATTTATTTTGTACTTTACTAATCTCTGTTTAATATTTTGAAATCAATGTGTTATTTCGCCATATATACCTACTTTGCTTGATGAGCCAGGAAGAGCTCTCCCTCCTTCTCCCTAGGCCTCGGAGTGAAAGAGCTTGACGGCGGTGTGAGAATCGTCGAGTAGTAGCGAATCCAACAGGACTGATGCAACAGTAGCGCAAATATGTAGCGCGTTGTGTGGCTCGTGCGCTGCCACTCGGGTTGCATTGGCGTGTGGGCGCATAAGAGCATCTCTAGCAGACACTGCATCCCGCCAACCCGCAAAATGCGTTTGCAGTTCGCGGAAAACGCGTTTTAAGGGTCGGTTTTTCTGCGGCAGAACAGACCCCTCAAACTTAAACTGTAAAACGGAATATTAGCTTATATTCTATTCCCATGTCTTCTTCTTCCTCTCATCCATGTTCATGGTCAGCTAGCTTGCTCCCGCAAAACCGACAAATAACACACAAAGCGGTCAAAAATGGAGCCGCACATCCATCCATCAGCTAACTACCTCTGCTCGAATCAATAGAGAGCTAGCTAGCTAGCTCTGCTCGAATCCATCCAGGAGCGAGCTAGCTAGCTAGCCTAGCTCGAATCCATCCAGGAGCTAGCTAGCTAGCTAGCTCCTCCGTCGCCGCGCGCTGCGGCCGGGCCGGACGAACGCGGACGGGCGGGCGGGGCGGACGACACGGGCGGGCGGCCGGAGCAGACGGACGGGCAGCCGGGCGCGGCGGCCCGGCGAGCTTCATGGCTGGGCGGCCAGGCGAGCTTTATAGCGTTGGCGGGAGGGGAGATTTCCCAACCGTCAATGCTGACCGGTATGCAGGGCACTAGAAAAGTTGCCTTCAAAACTGTAGATATGAGTGTTTCGGCTTCGCGTTTACGAGGCCCCTTAAAATAATTTAAGGGTCGGACGATTTTAAGGGGTATGTTCGGGCCCCTTTTTTTGACTCGAACTGAAAAAAAAGGTTACTTTGCGGGTTTGACCACTTATGTGGGGTCTGCTAGAGATGCTCTAGCACGGAGAAACGGAAAGATAGTGGGGAAGGGTGGGACAATTATATATTGTTTGATCCAGACGGGGCAGGGGAATGAATTTCCACGGCATTCATGGTCTTTGCGCTAGAGATATTTTTGGGGTGATCAGGGCGGGTGTCGATGAAATTACCTGAGATATGGTAACCTAAAGATCCAAGGAAGGTCATCAAGAATTTTATTTTTATTTTATTGATATTGCTATTTTTCTTTCCAGATTTTTGATAAACTGTAATATATTAATATCAAAATGACCTTTACTACATCTGGCGTCTCAACACCATCATCTTAAGTTTTAGTGGAGACTTTGAGGTTGCCAACAACCAAATTATTTAAAAAGAAAGGAGAGATCAACAAGAGTCACGCTGAGCTATACATCACACAGTAGCAACCGTCAACTTCAAACACCATTGACGGTAGCACTAGCACCCAAACTATGAGAAATGTTCTTTGACATCAACGCCTGTAGAAATGGAACGACACCCGACCATCGTTGTCGTTGGATCCAACCACGAAGGCTGGATCAAAGGTTTTAACCACTCGAGGGATTCTCAGAAATCTTCACGCAATGCTTTCAAGAAGAAAACAATTTTAAAATATTGTCATTGTCAGGTAAAACCAATTACAAGATCGGACCTAGAGTTCCAACTGTGGAGCTCAAGAGTCTTTACCTTAAGAGTGCCTCCAAACCTTAATTCTCTATGTATACCATCCCCATTCCCAATGAAAATGTCACTGATGCCATATATGGCGGCGACTCTTGCCGTGAAGGATGCGGCGGATAAGACCGTCCCCAAACTTTGAAATGACCAGAGGGCAAGCAATTTGACACTCATGAGCCAGAATCTGGTGTTGCTCTAGACAATACGCTTTGAGAAATCATCGGCGTCCTTCGCGGAGATTAGTAGGCCGCACAAAATCACAACTCGTGAGCAACGGTTTCAACGGTGTGTTGTGGAGTGGCTAGCACGAATGTACGTAGGAGCAGCGACACAGGGATGGTAAGTGCGTAGCATTTGACGTGTTGTGAGCCGTGTGAGAAGTGTGTCGCACCAAATCGACCAACCAACAACAAGAAACGGATATGCACGCATGATGCACCCATGGATGTTTCCCGTTAGCCGTCCAAATCATCTGTCGGCCAAGGCGCGTGTTAATGCGCGTGCCCAGTTGCCGCAGCTGCCGTTTACACCATCTCCGGACTAGACACCTCTCGTCTCCACACACCACAGTTGTCCGCACGGACCGCTTGGTTCCGTTGGGTCCTCTGCCCTCGTCCCTCTCACGCGCGGGCAGATTTCGAACATGGCACCCCGACCGCTGAGTTTTTCACCAAATCACTGCGTGCATCAACACTAGTGCTCGTTCGAAAGTGCGTGCAGGGCTGGCACGTACTTGATGATGGTTCAGAGGGTCTTCTCTGGCCAGAAGAACTGAGTAGTCGAGAGCATGGTTAATATTTTCTTTGTCTACATATATGATGTTGTCATGTCATCTATATTTAATATTATAGCTAATAAGTACAATAGTTAGATGTAAATGTATACTACTTTATTGATATACGTCCCACCTCACTTTCTCACAGAGTTTGTAGGAGCACGTGCTGCAGCCAGCTGTTAATCTGTAATCCGGTTTTTTTCTCTTTCCCCCAACTCAGCAAAAATATAATATTTTAGGTCTTACAGCCCGCCTACATCACCTTATTGTGCGTGCTCTGAGAGGAATGGTGGTGGGCGACGTCGCCGGTTGCCACCGGCTTGTCGCATTGGCGAGCGCCGAGGACCGGAACCAGAAGACATGTGGGGTTTATTTGTATCAGCATTATCATTTCTCTGTGTTTAAAAGTTCTCATTTTCAAACTACTCTTTGTTTTATCGGAAGTTTTAGAGCATCTCCAACACGGACTAAGCGTCCGGACCAAGCTGTCTGGACCCATTTTGCCATACAATGTAGTACCCTATCGGTCTGCGAAAGCGGCCACGACGTCCGTGTTCTTGCAAATCGGAAGCAAACTAGGTGGGCGTGGGGGAGGGGGGTGGGGCTTTGGGAGTGCTGACCACCGACACTTAGGATTCAACACCCCCGGCCCACTCAAATCCCCCTCTTTGTTCTATTCTTTTCCACTCTGCCCCTGCTCTCCCTTCCTTTCTATCAGCACCATCTCATCCGCTGCTACCGTTGTACCTCTCCGGCTGCAGCTCATGCATTGGCGGACATCCGCAGCCCCTACCCACGAACCTGCTCCCTTTGTAATACGCCGCTGTCCACCCAGGATCCGCCCAGAGCCATGTACCCTCCGCCCCGTTGACGCAATCCATGATGGACACCATGCCCGATAGGTATTCGGTCAAATGACATTAAACTTACTTTCAAACTTCATGTTATTTTTTAGAGTAAGCACGGTGATGGGGTACTCGGCTCATGAGGATGAGTTGTTGTACGAAGCGTGGTTGGTCGTATCTGCAGAATTTGTTGCCACGAGCGCAAGGGACATGGTGTTTTGTAAGCGTGTGCATGGTTTGTTTCATGCGCGAAAGAACTATGCATCGTACGACATACAAATCATCCATAAACGTAATATGAAGTCGTTAGGGCATCGATGGTATACCATCTAGAACTCCGTCATGAAGTTTTGTGGTACGGTTGAACGGGTGGAGGC
Organism: Aegilops speltoides; assembly: GCA_021437245.1. NCBI lineage: Eukaryota > Viridiplantae > Streptophyta > Magnoliopsida > Poales > Poaceae > Aegilops > Aegilops speltoides. The sequence goes on from CM038147.1 coordinate 508,564,527, forward strand.
AATGTGTCCATTGTGCACACCAGCTATGGAGATCGTAAGTTTCTTATCTTCTTGTCCTACATGTTGATTAATTCATTCATTCACTCAATGATGCTCTACACGTTGTGTAGCCTGCATCCCTGTCGTGATAGACTACAGGCCAGAGGGTAGACCATTCATGCACATACATTGTTGGATGAAGTTCAAGGGGCAGTACGAGTGGGACGATCTATGCCGGCTCTAATTATTCTAGCAATATTGAATTTGATCTACGCATGATTTTTTTAATATCCGGTTATCTCGTTAAATTTTAATTATTGTTCTACTAGAGATATTTGCATGCTATTATGGATGATGAGTTTTTTCTATCCGAACTTTGATGAATTCTGTCGTGTTGCATGTAAGTCATCTTGTTTCTTCAAATGCGTTTTGAAATGTTTGCGTCTATGGTTAAATGGTCGGCTCCTATATCAGTGTCTGCGGACTAGTCCCTCCTGTCCTCGAATGGATATGGTGTTCAGTTTGGGATGAACATCGGAGATGCCCTAAGGAACACACCTATAGTTAATTTCAACCTAGCGTCGATAGGTCGTCTCATCTCTCATGTCATCGACGCCCTCTGTAGCATAGAAATTATTCTCTCTTTTTTATTCCTATGAATGAAAGCACACTGACTTCAGTGGAGTGTCGTTTTCGTGCACTTTCTCTACATTCCTACCACTACTGCTTTAGTGGCGTCCATCTTCCCCAAAAGTGTGCCCTCATCAAATGTAGCGAGGCGGGCACAAGACTTGGCAGTGTAGGAGGTGCTACAGGGAATCTGAATTTTTCAGCTACCCTTCTTCACGCCCTCTTTGCCATCTCCATACTTTTATCTATAAATTGTTTGTCTAGCCTCACTGCATACCCTTGTCTCCTCCCACTGCTCTATCTTTCACTTTGCTAACTCATTGGACTAACCATTCATGTGGTATATTGGAATCGGAGGCACCGGGACATACAACTTAAGGTGAAAATGCACAAACACCGGGACATACAAATTAGCGTGGCAATATATGGACTGCAGGCATGGTAACTCATGCACAAACACCGGGTAACTTTGTCCTGGAATAAATGTTGTTGGAAACGTACCATGGTAACTCATGTTTAAATGGCATGATGATATACACACACCAAAGTTGATAACTTACATAGCGCCAGCCTAGTAACTATTTGCATGAAATAAAGTCTTCTGGACATATCAAGATGGGATCTACTTTCGTAGGTCTCATCACGACTGATTGTTTATGTGAAAAGGTTTTTTGATCAGACCGATGGTTTAAGCTATAAAACATGTTAAAGTTTTGAAATATGGAGAATCTAGGATTATATCAAAAAAAATCTCTCTAATGCATGCATGTTTATGTATGCGAAAAGAAAATTGGAGGATCTATTTTTATGCAGCAGTAATTTCTGTGTAAACAACATGACAACTTATGCGCAACTGCCATGATAACTTGCGTAGCACACGTGTGGTAACTTTTGACCCGAAAAAACTCGTCGGAATATATCAACGTGAGATCTAGTTTCGAAGGTCTCCTCGTGATGAATCTTGTATGCAAAAATAGTTTTCCAATCAAAGCGATGGTTTGAGTTAGAAAACATTGAATGTTGAGTTTCAACGGAATCTTTCGCTGGCATCATCAGCTTTTGTCCTTAGATGCTTACATGCACACTTAAGATTAATTAATGGATCCAATTTCACAAACTCGCAGAGTGAACCGCCGGGCTGGGCAATGAAAGTTTAATCATGCTTCTGTTATTGTGACAATCGGAAGAAGACGAATGGGAGAAACAGGGTGGAACAGCTGACCGAGGGACGTTCGGATATGATGCTAAAAATAGAATGTTCGGCAGTTTTCTTTTTTTGAAATGGAGGTAAAAGATTTGCCTCATATATTAAATAAGGAGGAGAGAGAGTTTGTTACAACACACACCCAAGTTACGGCATGACAATTATTCTCGCAATAAAAAAGACCCTAGTTTCTTTGCCCCAGCTTTGATCCAAAGGTTTGCCTCGTCTTCAATGATGCTGAGCAAGATTTGCGGAGGTGCGCTTTTTTGCCTGAACAATCTTGCGTTGCGCTCATTCCAGATGACCCACGACACTAGCATGGTAATCGATGTCTTTGCTTATCTGTCGGTGGTGGCCGTGGTGCATGTGCTCGCCCACCAGGCATGAACGGAGTCAAACAGGTGCCATGTAGACCTGTCCATGTCGTGGATGCGAAATTTCTGAATAGCCATGTTCCAAAGCCTGAGAGTGAAGCGGCATTTGAAGAAAAGATGAGGGCCACATTCCTGCACCCATCGGCATAAGGGGCAGGGGCCATAGTTAGGCCATCCTCGCTTATCCAATCTGTCAGCAGTCCAGATCCTATCCTGAAGCGCGAGCCGAGCAAAGAATTTTACTTTTGGTGGGGCCCAAGCCTTCCTGACCATTTGGTCCAACGGGGAGAGGGTCAAGCCCAAAAATTGTGCCCTCTAAGAGGAGGCCGCGGAGTAGTGCCCAGATTTTGTGTGCTTCCATAGGATTCATCCTCAGTGAGCTCATCCAGGTGCACCACGTGCAGTAGCGTCCGAAGGGTGAAGTATTGCGCAACATGCTCGATGGAAACCGATGCGGGCGGTCTGATTTTGAGGATCCACGTGTTGTCCTTGAGGGCCTCCCGTACCTTCCAGTGCTTCCGGGAGGAAGTCTCGTAAATGAGCAGAGCAATGTCTTTGGGCTTACGACCAAGGAGCCAAGGGGAGTCCCAAAATGGTGTCGTTGCACCGTTCCCAACCGTGATGGTGGTACAAGCGTAGAAAAAGTTGAGGTCCTCCTCATTGCACGGGTTCCCACTCCCGACCCACAACTTTGTGGGCTCCTTCCACTCGTACCAAGGCCACGCAAACGCAAAGCCCACGCGAACTTGATGGTGTTGAGGACCCCGAGTCCACCATAGGCGAGCGGCCGGCTGACAACATCCCAATTGACCTTGCACTTTGCCCCGGATGTCGTATCCGACCCCGACCACAGGAAGGCCCGCTCAAGCTTGTCAATGATTTGCAGAATGGAGGGTTGTATGACAAGTGGTGTGATGAAGTAGATCATTTGGGAACCGAGGACCGACTTAACAAGGGCCGTGCGGCCAATGGTGGTGATGTTTTGGCCGTCATATGTAGTCAGTCTACTTGCCACTTTATCGACAAGAAATTGTAGGTCGCCGAGCTTCAGCTTCCACACAGATAGCGGGAGTCCCAGGTAGCGGAGCGGAAAGGAAGCCCTGACAGCCGGTAGCCCTTCCGTGATGTGGCCCAAGCCAGTTTTCTGCTTTTTTTCATAAAGATGACATTGTTGTTCTTTATTAATAGATTGAACTTGGAGAACGCTCGCTTTGCCATCTCCATCCTTCTATCTATAAATTGTTCGTCTAGCCTCACTGCCTCCCATGGTGTACCCATTACCGATCCACCTTCCGTTTTGCTAACTCATTAATTTGACTAACCATTTGTGAAGTCTATTGGAATAGGAGGCACCGGGACATACAAAATAAGGTGAAAAAGGCATCCCAGCGGAGTTCTAGGGTGCATGCGTCTAGGCGTGAGGACCTGCTAGTGCAGGGCGGAGCAAGAAAGTCGTTACCTGGTGCACATGCACCCGGCCATCCGAGAGAATGGTAGCGATTATGCTCGAAAATTGTTACGTGGACCAAATCAAGCCGTGACGAGTGCACCAGGTTTGTAGAAATTCAGTTACAATATTAATCCTCATTTCCGCCGCCATCGGCCTGCTTGTACATGGGCTGGTGAGAGTCGCGCACGAGTTGGTTGTAGCCAGAGGGAGCTCCGACGTAAGCCAGAGGGAGCTCCGACGTAACAGTAACACCAGCCACCAGGAATCCATATGCATGTACACTAACATGAAAATCCATACGTGTTGGACTACAAAAATCTAGCAACATGGGTCTCCCTCAAAAATATAAAATCCATCAACTTTCGCTCTGTGAAGCCGTTGTTCAGATAGACGACCATCCTCTTCCCAGTCTGTTGGTGTTGATCGTCGGACTTGACCAACCGACGCCCGTAACACTACCTCGGTGTACCATGAGACTATAATGGCCGAAGATTAATTTTCTTGCTTAACTAATTTTATTTTACATTTTACTAATCTACATTTGATAATTTGCTATCAAAGTGCTACTTCGCCATATAAACCGCCTTTGCTTCTCACGTCAGATATCGTATAAAATTCGACGTGTACTACTCAGCTGTATGAATCATTTTCTTGACAGGCTCCAGCGGTGACTAAACCCTAGCCACAATGCCATCTTCTCACCCTTCTTGCCGCCATCAGGGTGCGCTATCGGGCAAAGCCCATGCGACGCCAGTGGCAGTGGGCCGGGGGGCTGCTGATCGTGGGGCCCTGCAGTGGAAGGTTCGGTGGACGGCTATGTGTCGAAGACGGAATGTGTGCGCCAGTTCTAGTGTCCGCCATGCAATGCTTGACAACAGTGTCAGTGTTGCAACGCGACATTCTTCAACAACGACTTCGCCTGGTTAGGCCATCAAAGAAGAGAACGCCAGTACATGATCCTGAACGGCAGCGAGCTCGACACCAATCTCGGACATGGCATGCAACAGCACTGGTGATTTTTTATTGTTTTCTTTAGGCAATCATGGTGTTTGGTTTGGAACAACTAGCTAACTATGTTGCCGCAATTAGGAATAATATTCTAACTGCCCTTTCCCCACTCTTTTGGTGTGTTTATCGTTGGCGAGGGTATGTGGAGCCGTTTCTCCGAAGGATCTTCCGGATCTGGTCGGTTTAGGTTTCCGGTGGATCCATCTAGATTCGACTGGCTTTCAGGGTCTTCGGAATTTCTACAGGCCCATGCGTTTTATTCGGGGTGGCAATTTGCTTAGCAGATCATGGCCGTCGATGTCTTCTGGTCTACATCAATGACTTCCCGACCGCTGCTTCAACAAGCTCCTGAGTATAAAAATATTTGCTTCGTCGAGGCGGAGGCCCAGAGGCAACATCGAGCTATGCTCACGACACATCGCTTGTGGATGCAGGAGGACGAAGACTTCAGTGTCCCTAAGAATTCCAATGTAATTTATTTGACATATGAGTGAGTTTGTAACACATATAATACTTAATTTATGGCCTTGAGCCTCTTTTGCAAACAATAATACATAAACTGCCTTTGTTTGATGAGTCGGGCAGAGCTCTCCCATCTCCTCCTTCCTAGGCCTGGGATGAAAGAGCTTGACAGCAGCATGAGAATCGTCAGGCAGTACCATATCCAACAGGACTGATGCAACATCATCGCAAATATGTATTCTGTTTCGTGGTCCATGCGCACCGCCGAGCTGCCTCGAGTGTGTTCGCACATGGAGAAAGGAAAAGGGAGAGACACGTATTGCTTGATGGAAATGGGGGCAGGGGAATGAATTTCCACGACATTCCTGGTCTTTGCTCTAGAGATAGTTTTGGGGTGATCGGAGTGGCTATCAACGAAATCACCTGAGATATGGTAACCTGAAGGTCCAAGAAAGGTCCTCGAGAATTTTATTTTATTGTATTGATATTGATATTGTTCTCTCCTGATTTTCGATAGTTTAATATATTCATGTCAAATTGATATTTAGTACATTCGGCCTCTCAACAACATCATCGAAAGAGTTAGTCAAGACTTTGAGGTTGGACTCAACCAAATTATTAAAAAAAATAGAAGAAATGAGCAACAAGAGTCATGCTGAAGCTATATACATCACATCGTAGCAACTATAAACGTCAAAAACCATTGACGGTACAAGCTAGACTGTGAGAAGTGTTCTTCGACAATAACAACTCTAAAAATGGATCAAGGGGTTTCACCAAGGAAGAATGATTCTCAGCAATCTTCACACAATGCTTTCAACAAGGAAACAACTTGGAACATTGTCATTGTCAAGTAAAACCATTAAAAGTTCGAACCTAGAGTTCCACTCTGGTGCTCAAGACTCTTCACTCGAAGAGCGCCTCCAAACCTTAATTTCTCTATGCCATATCATCCCCATTTCCAATTAAAAAGTCACTCATGGATCAAGGGCATCCATCTATTTGTTTTAGACAAGTATGGTTTTGGTCCTCAGTGGTCCAGATAATTAAATTTTGTCCCCATATACCTATGATTCTTTGTCTTTTCTCAATCAGACAAACTTTTTTCATTATCCCGTCCAAAGTGGTATCCTTGTATGTGCGGCACCTGTTTTCTTCTGACATGTTACGTGTTTGGCTATGCTAGCACACATGTACTTATCATGTCAATATATGACTTTAAAACACAACGAAGGAGGGGAGATATAGGGGAGAGGACTGGCGCCATGGGGAGTTCTGACCTCGTAACTCCCCGTCCATCTCGGTCCCACCCTTCTTCGGTCTTATAAATTTTCATCTACCTTCTTTAGGCTCTCTTTGCCATCTCCATCATTTTATCTATAGATTGTTTGTCTAGGCGTGACAAGTGCACCAGGTTCCTAGGAATTCAGCTACAATCTTGCAATCAAGGGAAATGCTCCTTTCTCGGTCGTTGTCGGCCTGCCTTGTACATGGGCTGGTGGGCGTACAATGCAAGATGGTTGTACACAGAGGCCTGAAGTAGCAGTAACACCAGTAATCCATATGTACACAGAGGGGGAGAAAATGAAAATCAATGCATGTTGGACTATAAAAATCTAGCAATCCGGGCCCCCCTCAAAAATATGAAATCTATCTTGCGCTTTGTGAAACCGTTGTTCAGGTAGACAACCATCCTGTTCCCAGTTTGTTGGTGCTGATTATCGGACATGACCAACCACCACCATCAACCGTACCTCGATATACTATGAGACTATATTGGTCTAAAAATGTTTTTCTCGCTTAACTAATTTTATTTTGTTTTTAGTACCAATATCCATTGGATAATTTGAAATCAAAGTGTTCTTTCACCTTATAAACCGCCTTTAATTCCCATGTCACTTTTGCTGTCAAATTTGATGTGCACTGATCAGCAATGCAAAAAATTTTCTTGAGAGGCTCCAGCGGCGACTAAACCCTAGCCACATTTCCATCAACTCCCCCTCTCGCCGCCACCAGAGTTAGTTGTCGGGCACTGAAATGCAAGCTTTTCCTCAGGTTGTTCGTGAGAGCCCGTGTTTGTGTGGTTGATCACCTGGTTAAGCGAGGACTTCCACACAATCATTTTTGCTGCTTTTGTAATGCGGTTCAAGAAAGTGGAAAGTGCACACCATTTGTTATGGGGCCGCAGTGTAATCTCAATTTTATGGTGTTGGTCCTTCATTGAACTAGGATACAGGAGGTCATACTTCAGCCTGATCAAAGTTTGAGAGACAGGTGGAAAGATGCCAAAGCTAGAGTTCAGGGAACCAAAAGTCTTTCACAAAAAATAAGTTTACTAATTAAGAAGGAATAAATTAGTGGCATTTGTATTGCCCGTAAAGAAGAAATAAAACTACATAAATAGTAGAAAAATAAGAATAATAAAGTCTTTTCTATGAAAGGATGATAAGATACATTAGTATTAACCTTTAAGGGAAAATAAGATTAAAAATACAATGAAGTAACATGTACAGAATTTACAAAAATTGTACTTTCTATAATATGTAAGAATAGGCATATGATAGTGAAATTTCTGCTAAAAAGTAGTTTCCTTAAAGGAATGCATTAGTGGCATTAGTATTACCCGTAAAGAAAAAGGAAATGAAATAAAAAGTAATCAAAATCAAAATAATGAAGTTCTCTAAAAGATAATTAATTAGTAGATTTGATATTACCCTTTAAGGAAAAATAAGATAAAAAACTAAAATGATATCAAAATCATAAAGATTTCTAAGAAAGAATAAATTCATAGCATTAGTATTACTCTTTAAGAAGAATGAAAATAAAAACATGGCAAAATTTGCACACAATATACAAAAATATTACACTTTTATAATATGCAAGAATAAGTATATGATCGTGATTTTTTGCAAAAAGTAGTTTTGTAAGAAGTAATTAGTGGCATTGGTATTACCCTCAAAGAAGAAAGGAAATGAAGTAAACATTAAAAGTAGATCAAAACAATAAAGTTTTATAAGAAAGAATGAATTAGTGGCTTTTGTATTAACCTTTAATAAGAAAGAAAATGAAATAAAAACTAAATGAGTCAAAGTAAAGAAATTTTAGTAGGAAGAATGAATTAGTTGCATTGGTATTTACCCTCGAAGATAGAAAATTAAAAACAAAATACTAAGACAAACAATGACAAGATTTGCATATGATATACACATTTTTCCTTTTTATAATAATATGCAAGAATAAACAAATAATAGTGGGATTACCAAAAAATAAGTTTCCTAAGAAGCAATGAATTAGTACATTGGTGTTAGCCTTAAAGAAGAAGGAAAATAATAAAACCTAATACAAAAATAAAATAAAAATAATGAAGCTTTACAAGGAAGAAAAAAATTATGCACAAATTTGCATTAAAATTGCACTTCTTGTAATATGCAAGGAATAATCATATAATAGTGCAAGTTTTGCACGTATTTTAGACTCCCTCCGTCCCATATTCGTTGTTGCTTAAACAGATGTATCTAGCACTGAAATACATCTAGACACATCCATTTGAGCGACTACTAATTTGGGATGAAGGGAGTAATATTTGTGTGTATACATTTACACACACCCAACATCCCCAAAATACCCACAAAAAACGAAAAAAAACTAAAAAAGAAAAAGGGAAAAAAGAAAATCAAAATGCATAAAATTAGAAAGAAAAAACAAAGGGGGATGGCTGGATCGTCAGACGTGTTAATGGGCTTCAGGCTGTTAAGGATTGGTCGGCCCAAAATAGTGGCCAGTCAAATTCCCAGGCCAAAACACAAGACATACCATATAAAAAAGGAGCACGAGTCTTGGAGCAGCAATAAACAGTCAGAAAAATAGACTGTCCCAAATTCAATTTTCAGGCAACTTACATATAGATAAAGTGTAAAACTGTATATCTTTTTTGATAACGTGCTACGAGATAGTGCATTGGTAGAGGCCTAAAAGAGCACACCCAACCTTTAAATATAATGGGATGTCGTTTCGATGACAGCTTGTGACCATCGAACCAATTTTTGTCGTTGACCATGGGTATGGATATATGTTTGGATGGAAGCCCCAATTATGGATATTAGCCAATTTTCATCTATCCATTAACTTGCCGCACACTTTTTAATCCAACTAACTAGGCAGACCGCGGCAATAGAAACCTCCGCCAAATTGTTGGGCAGTTGGTGCAACACGATTTGGTTGGGCTAGACAGAGAAAATCACCTATAGTAATTTTTTCCGTTGCTTTAGGGAGTTATATTGGCGGTTATTTTAAAGGAAGGGCACCTTTAGGGGTTCTACTATGGTAATATATTATTGAAGTCATGCCGATATCTAGAGGATAATGCACAATATGTTTACCATAAATATAACAACCATGCTATTGACTAACAATATATGCATGTGTTAAAATGTATAACCATATAATTAAGTGAGTGTTTAGTGAGCTTCGATGGAGTTTCTCCCTTCAATGGTTTGTGTGCGTCTTTGTGGATAAATGGATCGGCCGGGGTGCCATGTATTTTGGGCATGATATGCTGGTTTTTTCTAATTTTTCGCTAATGAACCAGATAAGACACTTGTTTGTAATTTGTTTTTGAATCTTTTTCCAATCTATTCATATTCAATTATTATAGTACATGAACACCAAAAATAATAAAAATTACATCTAGATCCGCAGACCACCTAGCGACGACTACAAGCACTGAAATGAGTCTAAGGCGCGCCGCTGTCATTCCCCTCCCTCGCCTGAGCTAGGTAGAACTTTTTGTAGTAGACAGTTAGGAAGTCATCATGCTAAGGCTCTTAGGACCTACGCACCAGAACAACAATCATCGCCGATGAAGAGTAGCATAGATCGGCAGGATCCAACTTGAAAACACACGAACGTAGACGAACTACGAGCAGATCCGACCAAATCCATCAAAGACAGATCCGCAGGAGACACACCTCCACACGCCCACAGACGATGCTAGAGGCATCACCGTGACGGGGCTAGGCGGGAAGAACTTTATTCCATCTTCAGGAAGACGCCGCCACTGGGTCTTCCTAAGTAGGACCCCAACCCGAATAAAACTCAAAGGAACATGTTAAAATGGATCCCTCCCACAAGTAAGGGCCGGGATCGACCGCGTCCCCATGGCCTTAAGGCCACCGGCGACGAGGTGGACCAGCGGTGGCACCGGCGGGAGGCAAAGGAACCGTAGCCTTTTTTTGGGGAGCAGGCGGCCTAGCACGCGAAACTTTGGACCAACACACAGAAATATAATCGTAGACACTTGTTTTAATAGATTGATCCCTAAAAATGCACAATTAAGTAGTATCCACGCTTCATTGGATTGTTCTGCTCCACTTGCGAGCTGTAATACCTTTACGGCTTTGTGCTACTTCGAGACTTTTTAATAAGATGGCTGCATGCATCATTATGATGCAGAGGCCGAGGGCATGCCCCCATTTCCAAAAAAAAAGATTCGACGTGCACTCTCACAATCGATTCATAGTGTGTCATATATATCCTTTTCTTTACTTACTCCCGTCCACATGTAATTTTTCAACTACCCTTCTTCACGCTGTCTTTGCAATCTCCATCCTTTTATCTATAAATTGTTTGTCTAGCCTTACTGCCTCTCCTAGTCCCCCCAATGCCGCTCCATTTTTCGTTTTGCTAACTCATTGGCCTAACCATTCACGAGGTCTATTGGAAATTTGGAATAGGAGGCACCGGGACATACAAATTAAGGTGCAGATGGCATTCGCATGGAGTTCCAGACTACATGCAAGTGGCCATGGTTCCTCGTGTCTACATGTGAGGACCTTACGGTGCGGGGCCGAGAAGATTGTCGTTACCTGGTGCACATGTACCCGGATAATAAGAAAGACATGTGGCGTTTAGGCCTGAAAATTGCTATGTGCACGAGATTAAGCCGTCACGAGTGCACCTGGTTCGTAGAGATTCAGCTACAATTCTGCAATCGAGGGACACACTCCTTTCTGTTGCGGTCGGCCTCCTTGTACATGGGCTGGTGAGGGTGGCGCATGAGGTGTATGTAGCAAGATGGAGGTGCGGCGTAACAATAACTCCAAGAATCCATGTGTGTCTATCTATCCGCGTGCGTTGGTGTTCTAAAATAAAAATCGATGTGTGTTGGACTACAAAAATCTAGTTATGTGCATCTCCCTCAAAAATATTTAATCTACGAACTCGCACTTTTGTGAGGCCGTTGTTCATGTTGACGGCCACCCTCTTCCCATGTTTTTGCTACTTGTTGGAGTATAATGTCCGGTCCTCACCCTCAGATTGGTCTTTTGGTTTCATTGGCTAGAGCATGCACCTCTACATGGTATCGGAGCTAAGAGGTCTTGAGTTTAAGACCCGGCTGACGCAATTATATTGCAGCCCACTTTCGGTCCATGTTTAGGCCAGATCGGTCTGATGGATGAACTGGTTAGGTGCATAAACTTACAGCCAAGAGGTTCATGGTTCAAAACCCAGTAAACGCAATAAATAATTGCGGCCTGCCCTCCAAAGGAGCATAGACGTGAGGGTGAGTGTTGGAGTATAATGTCCGGCCCTCACCAGAGCATGCACTTCTACAGTACTAATCGCCAGACAGACCAACCGCTGCCAACAACCCTGCCTCGATGTACCATGAGACTATATTAGTTGAAATTTAATTTTCTCACTTAACTAATTTTATTTTACATTTTACTAATCTCCATTTGATATGATATCAAAGTGTTATTTCGTCATATAAATCGCGACTGATTCTGACATCACTTGTGATGTCAAATTCGAGGTGTACAGACCGGTGATACGAATCGTTTGATTGAGAGGCTCTAGTGGCAACTAAACCCTATCCACAGGTCCATCTCATCCCCATCTTGCTGCCACTAGGGTGCACTGGTAGGCAAAGCATGTGCGACGCCTCTGGCAGCGGGCTCGAAGGCTGTTGATCGTGGAGCCTGCAGTGGAAGGTTTGATGGACTACTGTGGGTCGGTGACAGGATGTGTGGAGTAGTTGCGGTCTCCGGAAGGTAATAGGTGAAAATGGTGTTGGTATGGCAGCGCGACATTTTTCAACAACAACAACAATAGACTTCGGCATCCCCAAGAATTCCAATGTAATTTTTTTATGTATGAGTCTGTTTGTAAGGACCTATGATACTTAATTTATGGCCTTGAGCCTCTTTTGCAAATAATAATAATATATAAACCGCCTTTGTTGATGGGTCCGGCAGAGCTCTCCCCTCTCCTCCTCCCTTGGCCTGGAAGTGAAAGAGCTTGACCGCGGTGTGAGAATCATCGAGTAGTAGCAAATCCAACAGGACTGATGCGACTATACCGCCCCTCCCTCCCTCGTGCTGACCTCCCCAGGGCGGCTCGAGGGCGTCTAGGGTTTCCTCGGCGCCGTCCCTCTCCATCCTCCCTCCCTCCCTTGCCGTCACCCGAGGAGGTCGACGGGCAGCGCCTGTGCGGCTGCCAATGATGGTGGCGGCGAGGTCTCCGTCGCATCTCTCACGTGAAGGACTCCGGATCCAGGGCGGCGGCCCTTGGCGGCGAGGTGCGGGCCGGCTTCCTCGGCTGCTCGGGCGGCGAGGAGCTGGCGGATTGCGGCCGTGGGGCGACGAGGTTCCCGTCCTCCGCTCCAGCTCTGAAGGTCAGGCTCCCCCTCTCTGCTTCTTCCTCCACTGGCGCGTTCGATTTGGGGCCTCTGGCCACTGGATCCGGTGCCGGCGGGGTGCTCCCCAAATTGGTGGTGGGGGAAGAGCCCGGGGGAAACCCCTGTTTGGTTTGTGCCAGCATGGCAGCGGCGACGCCTTTTTGGCGTCGTTCTACTCCCTGGAGTCGCCGTTGTGGGCTCCCCTCCACACCTCGGCCAATCTTCCCGGGTGAAAGCTCGAATCATGGATGGATGGGCGGTGGCGGCGCCAGGTGCGTCGTGTCCCCCTTGGAGGCGTCGCCTGTGGAAGATTGGTGCTTTGGGGTTGTGTGCAACAACGTGTAGGTGGGCGGCTGGTGTCTATCGAGTCTCTGTGGCTCGGTAGCTCCTTCACTTCGGCAACTCTTCCAGCGGCTTACCTCTGCTATTGGCGTCCTTCGGTGTCTGCGGTGTTGCTGATGTGCGTGTGCTCCGTCTTGTGGTCGTGCTCCGTGGCTGGCCCAGACTCAAGACCAACCATCGCTCTAGCTCTCCGGTGAGCGTCTCTACATTCGACGGTGCGGCGCCTTCGAGTCTAGGTGAGGGGAAGGGATCCCCTTCGATGTTAGAGAGGGCAGGTGTTGGGTCATCTCCTCTGCTGGTTTCCAACCCTGTGTTCGATTCCTCTGCCGGTAGCTGATCCTCGAGGCTTCACTCATAGTCGTTTTGGTGCCTTGCTGTAGTGGGCTTATCCTCAACTAGCAGTTCTTAATAGTTAATCTTGTGTTTGCTGGTTGTAGGTGCAGCGTTGTAAGCTGTTCTTGCAGCCCCCTTGTATAGTTTGGTCGATGTTGTGTGGTGATCTTGTTTTTGTAATCCTGGCCGGTTGATGGCTTTGTTAATTAAAAGTCGGGCTCTTCTTGAGCCGTCGTTCTAAAAAAACAGGACTGATGCAATATCAACACAAATATGTAGTGTGCTGTGTGGTCCATGCACACCGCTCGAAACTGCGTCGGCCTGTGTTCCCATAACATGTAGAAAGGAAAGGGACAGACACGTAATGTTTGATGGAGACGGGGGGCAGGGGAATGAATTTCCGTGGCATTCCTGGTCTTGGCGCTAGAGATATTTTTGGCAATATATGACAACATATGACATCAAAACACACATCGAAGGAGGGGAAACATAGGGGGGACTGGCCTGGCGCCATGGGAAGTTCTGACCTCGCCAAACTGCCCGTCCATCTCGGTCCCACCCTTCTTCAGTCTTATAAATTTTCATCTACCTTCTTCATGTTTTCTTTGCCACCCCATCCTTTTATCTATAAATTGTTCGTCTAGCCTCACTGCCTCCCCTCATCTCCCTACCCTTCCACCTTTCGTTTTGCTAACTCATTGTCCTAACCGTTCGTGCGGTCTAATGGAATAGGAGGCACCAGGCAAATTAAGGTGCAAATGGAATCCGCACGGAATTGCAGACTGCATGCAAGTGGCTATGGTTTCTCGTGTCTATGTGCGAGTATCTACTCATGCAGGGCAGGCACGAGGAACATGCACCCATGTCAACATAGAGATTATTAGCGATTAAGCTTGAAGATTGGTACGTCCACCAAGACTACGCCGTGACGGGTGCACCAGGTTCACATATTTTCCTCTACAACCCTGCACTCCAGGCCACACAACAAGTTTCCATCGCCCTCGCCTCGGCCTACCCTGATTTGGGCTGGTGAGCGCGGTGCACGCGGTAGTTGTAGCCACAGAGTTCTGTAGTAACAGTAGCACCAGGAATACATATGCATCCATCTAACGCTATGTACGTTGGTGGTTCTAAAATGGAACTCCATGTGTGTTGGACTACAAAAATTAAAAAAATGTACGTCCCCCTCAATCAAAAATATAAAATCTACCAATTTGCGTTTTGTTACGCCGCTGTTCAGGTCCACGACCAGCCGCCACCATCAACCCTGCATATATGTGCCATGAGACCATATAGGTTGAAAATTAATTTTCTCGTATAACTAATTTATTTTGTATTTTACTAATCTCTATTTAATATTTTGAAATCAATGTGTTATTTCGCCACATATACCTCCTTTGCTTGATGAGCCAGGAAGAGCTCTCCCTCCTTTTCCCTAGGCCTCGGAGTGAAAGAGCTTGACGGCGGCGTGAGAATCGTCGAGTAGTAGCGAATCCAACATGACTGATGCAACAGTAGCGCAAATATGTAGCGTGTTGTGTGGCTCGTGCGCTGCCACTCGGGTTGCATTGGCGTGTGGGCGCATAAGAGCTTCTCTAGCAGACACTGCATCCCGCCGACCCGCAAAATGCGTTTGCAGTTCGCGGAAAACGCGTTTTATGGGTCGGTTTTTCTGCGGCAGAACAGACCCCTCAAACTTAAACTGTAAAACGGAATATTAGCTTATATTCTATTCCCATGTCTTCTTCTTCCTCTCATCCAAGTTCATGGTCAGCTAGCTTGCTCCCGCAAAACCGACAAATAACACACGAAGCGGTCAAAAATGGAGCCGCACATCCATCCATCAGCCAACTACCTCTGCTCGAATCAATAGAGAGCTAGCTAGCTAGCCTAGCTCGAATCCATCCACTAGCTAGCTAGCTCGAATCCATCCAGGAGCTAGCTAGCTAGCTAGCTCCTCCGTCGCCGCGCGCTGCGGCCGGGGCAGATGAACGTGGACGGGCGGGCGGGGCGGACGACACGGACGGGCGGCCGGTTCAGACGGACGGGCAGCCGGGCGCGGCGGCCGGGCGAGCTTCATGGCTGGGCTGCCGGGCGCGGCGGCCGGGCGAGCTTCATGGCTGGGCGGCCGGGCGCGGCGGCCGGGCGAGCTTCATAGCGTTGGCGGGAGCGGAGATTTCTCAACCGTCAATGCTGACCGGTATGCAGGGAACTAGAAAAGTTGCCTTCAAAACTGTAGATACGAGGGTTTCGGCTTCGCGTTTACAAGGCCCCTTAAAATAATTTAAGGGTCGGACGATTTTAAGGGGTCTGTTCGGGCCCTTTTTTGACTGGAACTGTAAAAAAATGTTACTTCGCGGGTTTGAACACTTATGCGGGGTATGCTAGAGATGCTCTAGCTCGGAGAAACGGAAAGATAGTGGGGAAGGGTGGGACAATTATATATTGTTTGATCCAGACGGGGCAGGGGAATGAATTTCCACGGCATTCATGGTCTTTGCGCTAGAAATATTTTTGGGGTGATCAGGGCGGTTGTCGATGAAATTACCTGAGATATGGTGACCTAAAGATCCAAGGAAGGTCATCAAGAATTTTATTTTTATTTTATTGATATTGATATTTTTCTTTCCAGATTTTTGATAAACTGTAATATATTAATATCAAAATGACCTTTACTACATCTGGCGTCTCAACACCATCATCTGAAGTTTTAGTGGAGACTTTAAGGTTGCCAACAACCAAATTATTTAAAAAGAAAGGAGAGATCAACAAGAGTCACGCTGAGCTATACATCACACAGTAGCAACCGTCAACTTCAAAACCATTGACGGTAGCACCCAAACTATGAGAAATGTTCTTTGACGTCAACGCCTGTAGAAATAGAACGACACCCGACCATCATTGTCGTTGGATCCAACCACGAAGGCTGGATCAAAGGTTTTAACCACCCGAGGGATTCTCAGAAATCTTCACACAATGCTTTCAAGAAGAAAACAATTTTAAAATATTGTCATTGTCAAGTAAAACCAATTACAAGATCGGACCTAGAGTTCCCACTGTGGAGCTCAAGACTCTTTACCTTAAGAGTGCCTCCAAACCTTAATTCTCTATGTATACCATCCCCATTCCCAATGAAAATGTCACTGATGCCATATATGGCGGCGACTCTTGCCGTGAAGGATGCGGCGGATAAGACCGTCCCCAAACTTTGAAATGACCAGAGGGCAAGCAATTTGACACTCATGAGCCAGAATCTGGTGTTGCTCTAGACAATACGCTTTGAGAAATTATCGGCGTCCTTCGCGGAGATTAGTAGGCCGCACGAAATCACAACTCGTGGGCAACGGTTTCAACGGTGTGTTGTGGAGTGGCTAGCACGAATGTACGTAGGAGCAGCGACACAGGGATGGTAAGTGCGTAGCAAGTGCACTGTTTTGCCAATAGCATTTGACGTGTAGTGGGCCGTGTGAGAAGTGTGTCACACCAAATCGACCAACCAACAACAAGAAACGGATGTTTCCCGTTAGCCGTCCAAATCATCTGTCGGCCAAGGCGCGTATTAATGCGTGTGCCCAGTTGCCGCAGCTGCCGTTTACACCATCTCCGGACCGGACTAGACAAATCTCCGCACGGACGGCTTGGCAGGCAGATTTCGAACATGGCACCCCGACCGCTGAGTTTTTCACCAAATCACTGCGTGCATCAACACTAGTGCTTGTTCGAAAGTGCGTGCAGGGCTGGCGCGTACTTGATGATAGTTCACAGGGTCTTCTCTGGCCAGAAGAACTGAGTAGTCGAGAACATGATTAATATTTTCTTTGTCTACCTATATGATGTTGTCATGTCATCTATATTTAATATTATAGCTAATAAGTACAATAGTTAGATGTAAATGTATACTACTTTATTGACATACGGCCCACCTCACTTTCTCACAGAGTTTGTAGGAGCACGTGCTGCAGCCAGCTGTTAATCTGTAACCCGGTTTTTTTTCTCTTACAGCCCGCCTACATCACCTTATTGTGCGTGCTCTGAGAGGAATGGTGGTGGGCGGCGTCGCCGGTTGCCACCGGCTTGTCGCATCAGCGAGCGCCGAGGACCGGAACCAAAAGACATGTGGGGTTTATTTGTATCAGCATTATCATTTCTTTGTGTTTAAAAGTTCTAATTTCAAACTACTCTTTGTTTTATCGGAAGTTTTAGGGCATCTCCAACACGGACTAAGCGTCCGGACCAAGCTGTCTGGACCCATTTTGCCATCCAACGTAGTACCCTATCGGTCTGCGAAAGCGGCCAGGACGTCCGTGTTCTTGCAAATCGGAAGCAAACTAGGTGGGCGTGGGGGAGGGGGGTGGGGCTTTGGGAGTGCTGACCACCGACACTTAGGATTCAACACCCCCGGCCCACTCAAATCCCCCTCTTTGTTCTATTCTTTTCCACTCTGCCCCTGCTCTCCCTTCCTTTCTATCAGCACCATCACATCCGCTGCTACCGTTTACCTCTCCGGCTGCAGCTCATGCATTGGCGGACATCCGCAGCCCCTACCCACGCACCTGCTCCCTTTGTAATACGCCGCTGTCCACCCAGGATCCTCCCAGAGCCATGTACCCTCCGCCCCGTTGACGCAATCCATGATGGACACCATGCCCGATAGGTATTCGGTCAAATGACATTAAACTTACTTTCAAACTTCATGTTATTTTTTAGAGTAAGCACGGTGACGGGGTACTCGGCTCATGAGGATGAGTTGTTGTACGAAGCGTGGTTGGTCGTATCTGCAGAATTTGTTGCCACGAGCGCAAGGGACATGGTCTTTTGTAAGCGTGTGCATGGTTTGTTTCATGCGCGAAAGAACTATGCATCGTACGACATACAAATCATCCATAAACGTAATATGAATTCGTTAGGGCATTGATGGTATACCATCTAGAACTCCGTCATGAAGTTTTGTGGTACGGTTGAACGGGTGGAGGCAATGTGTCCATTGTGCACACCAGCTATGGAGATCGTAAGTTTCGCATCTTCTTGTCCTACATGTTGATTAATTCATTCATTCACTCAATGATGCTCTACACGTTGTGTAGCCTGCATCCCTGTCGTGATAGACTACAGGCCAGAGGGTAGACCATTCATGCACATACATTGTTGGGTGAAGTTCAAGGGGCAGTATGAGTTGGACGATCTATGCCGGCTCTAATTATTCTAGCAATATTGAATTTGATCTACGCATGATTTTTTTTTTAATATCTGGTTATCTCGTTAAATTTTAATTATTGTTCTACTAGAGATATTTGCATGCTATTATGGATGAATTGAGTTTTTTCTATCCGAACTTTGATGAATTCCGTCATGTTGCATGTAAGTCATCTTGTTTCTTCAAATGCGTTTTGAAATGTTTGCGTCTATGGTTAAATGGTCGGCTCCTATATCAGTGTCTGCGGACTAGTCCCTCCTGTCCTCGAATGGATATGGTGTTCAGTTTGGGATGAACGTCGGAGATGCCCTAAGGAACACACCTATAGTTAATTTCAACCTAGTGTCGATAGGTCGTCTCATCTCTCATGTCATCGACGCCCTCTGTAGCATAGAAATTATTCTCTCTTTTTTATTCCTATGAATGAAAGCACACTGACTTCAGTGGAGTGTCGTTTTCGTGCACTTTCTCTACATTCCTACCACTACTGCTTTAGTGGCGTCCATCTTCCCCAAAAGTGTGCACTCATCACATGTAGCGAGGCGGGCACAAGACTTGGCAGTGTAGGAGGTGCTACAGGGAATCTGAAATTTTCAGCTACCCTTCTTCACGCCCTCTTTGCCATCTCCATACTTTTATCTATAAATTGTTTGTCTAGCCTCACTGCATACCCTTGTCTCCTCCCACTGCTCTATCTTTCACTTTGCTAACTCATTGGACTAATCATTCATGTGGTCTATTGGAATAGGAGGCACTGGGACATACAGCTTAAGGTGAAAATGCACAAACACCGGGACATACAAATTAGTGTGGCAATATATGGACTGCAGGCATGGTAACTCATGCACAAACACCAGGTAACTTTGTCCTGGAATAAATGTTGTTGAAAACGTACCATGGTAACTCATGTTTAAATGGCATGATGATATACACACATCAAAGTTGATAACTTACATAGCGCCAGCCTAGTAACTATTTGCATGAAATAAAGTCTTCTGGACATATCAAGATGGGATCTACTTTCGTAGGTCCCATCACGACTGATTTTTTATGTGAAAAGGTTTTTTGATCAGACCGATGGTTTAAGCTATAAAACATGTTAAAGTTTTGAAATATGGAGAATCTAGGATTATATCAAAAAAATCTCTCTAATGCATGCACGTTTATGTATGCGAAAAGAAAATTGGAGGATCTATTTTTATGCAGCGGTAATTTCTGTGTAAACAACATGATAACTTATGCGCAACTGCCATGATAACTTGCGTAGCACATGTGTGGTAACTTTTGACCCGAAAAAACTCGTCGGAATATATCAACGTGAGATCTAGTTTCGAAGGTCTCCTCGCGAGAATCTTGTATGCAAAAATAGTTTTCCAATCAAAGCGATGGTTTGAGTTAGAAAACATTGAATGTTGAGTTTCAACGGAATCTTTCGCTGGCATCATCAGCTTTTGTCCTTAGATGCTTACATGCACACTGAAGATTAATTAATGGATCCAATTTCACAAACTCCCAGAGTGAACCGCGGGGCTGGGCAATGAAAGTTTAATCATGCTTCTGTTATTGTGACAATCGGAAGAAGACGAATGGGAGAAACAGGGTGGAACAGCCGACCGAGGGACGTTCAGATATGATGCTAAAAATAGAATGTTCGGCAGTTTTTTTTTTTTTGAAATGGAGGTAAAAGATTTGCCTCATATATTAAATAAGGAGGAGAGAGAGTTTGTTACAACACACACCCAAGTTACGGCATGACAATTATTCTCGCAATAAAAAAGACCCTAGTTTCTTTGCCCCAGCTTTGATTCAAAGGTTTGCCTCGTCTTGAATGATGATGAGCAAGATTTGCGGAGGTGCGCTTTTTTGCCTGAACAATCTTGCGTTGCGCTCATTCTTGATGACCCATGACACTAGCATGGTAATCGATGTCTTTGCTTATCTGTCGGTGGTGGTCGTGGTGCATGTGCTCGCCCACCAGGCATGAACGGAGTCAAACAGTTGCCATGTAGACGTGTCCATGTCGTGGATGCGAAATTTATGAATAGCCATGTTCCAAAGCCTGAGAGTGAAGCGGCATTTGAAGAAAAGATGAGGGCCACATTCCTGCACCCATCGGCACAAGGGGCAGGGGCCACAGTTAGGCCATCCTCGCTTATCCAATCTGTCAGCAGTCCAGATCCTATCCTGAAGCGCGAGCCAAGCAAAGAATTTTACTTTTGGTGGGGCCTAAGCCTTCCAGACCAGTTGGTCCAACTGGGAGAGGGTCAAGCCCAAAAATTGTGCCCTCTAGGAGGAGGCCGCGGAGTAGTGCCCAGATTTCGTGTGCTTCCATAGGATTCATCCTCAGTGAGCTCATCCAGGTGCACCACGTGCAGTAGCGTCCGAAGGGTGAAGTATTGCGCAACATGCTCGATGGAAACCGATGCGGGCGGTCTGATTTTGAGGATCCACGTGTTGTCCTTGAGGGCCTCCCATACCTTCCAGTGCTTCCGGGAGGAAGTCTCGTAAATGAGCGGAGCAATGTCTTTGGGCTTACGACCAAGGAGCCAAGGGGTGTCCCAAAATGGTGTCTTCGCACCGTTCCCAACCGTGATGGTGGTACAAGCATAGAAAAAGTTGAGGTCCTCCTCAATGCATGGGTTCCCACTCCCGACCCACAACTTTGTGGGCTCTTTCCACTCGTACCAAGGCCACGATAACGCAAAGCCTACGCGAACTTGATGGTGTTGAGGACCCCGAATCGACCATAGGCGAGCGGCCGGCTGACAACATCCCAATTGACCTTGCACTTTGCCCCAGATGACGTATCCGACCCCGACCACAGGAAGGCCCGCTCAAGCTTGTCGATGATTTGCAGAATGGTGGGTTGTATGACAAGTGTTGTGATGAAGTAGATCACTTGGGAAGCGAGGACCGACTTAACAAGGGCCGCGCGGCCAATGGTGGTGATGTTTTGGCCGTCATATGTAGTCAGTCTACTTGCCACTTTATCGACAAGAAATTGTAGGTCGCCGAGCTTCAGCTTCCACACAGATAGCGGGAGTCCCAGGTAGCGGAGCGGAAAGGAAGCCCTGACAGCCGGTAGCCCTTCCGTGATGTGGCCCAAGCCAGTTTTCTGCTTTTTTTTCATAAAGATGACACTGTTGTTCTTTATTAATAGATTGAACTTGGAGAACGCTCGCTTTGCCATCTCCATCCTTCTATCTATAAATTGTTCGTCTAGCCTCACTGCCTCCCCTAGTGTACCCATTACCGATCCACCTTCCGTTTTGCTAACTCATTAATTTGACTAACCATTTGCGAAGTCTATTGGAATAGGAGGCACCGGGACATACAAAATAAGGAGAAAAAGGCATCCCAGTGGAGTTCTAGGGTGCATGCGTCTAGGCGTGAGGACCTGCTAGTGCAGGGCGGAGCAAGATAGTCGTTACCTGGTGCACATGCACCCGGCCATCCGAGAGAATGGTAGCGATTATGCTCGAAAATTGTTACGTGGACCAGATCAAGCCGTGACGAGTGCACCAGGTTTGTAGAAATTCAGTTACAATATTAATCCTCATTTCCGCCGCCATCGGCCTGCTTGTACATGGGCTGGTGAGAGTCGCGCACGAGTTGGTTGTAGCCAGAGGGAGCTCCGACGTAACAGTAACACCAGCCACCAGGAATCCATATGCATGTACACTAACATGAAAATCCATACGTGTTGGACTACAAAAATCTAGCAACATGGGTCTCCCTCAAAAATATAAAATCCATCAACTTTCGCTCTGTGAAGCCGTTGTTCAGATAGACGACCATCCCCTTCCCAGTCTGTTGGTGCTGATCGTCGGACTTGACCAACCGACGCAATGCCATCTTCTCACCCTTCTTGCCGCCATCAGGGTGCACTATCGGGCAAAGCCCATGCGACGCCAGTGGCAGTGGGCCGGGGGGCTGCTGATCGTGGGGCCCTGCAGTGGAAGGTTCGGTGGACGGCTATGTGTCGAAGACGGAATGTGTGCACCAGTTCTTGTGTCCGCCATGCAATGCTTGACAACAGTGTCGGTGTTGCAACGCGACATTCTTCAACAACGACTTCGCCTGGTTAGGCCATCAAAGAAGAGAACACCAGTACATGGTCCTGAACGGCAGCGAGCTTGACACCAATCTCGGACATGGCATGCAACAGCACTGGTGTTTTTTTATTGTTTTCTTTAGGCAATCATGGTGTTTGGTTTGGAACAACTAGCTAACTGTGTTGCCGCAATTAGGAATAATATTCTAACTGTCCTTTCCCAACTCCTTTGGTGTGTTTATCGTTGGCGAGGGTATGTGGAGCCGTTTCTCCGAAGGATCTTCCGGATCTGGTCGGTTTAGGTTTCCGGTGGATCCATCTAGATTCGACTGGCTTTCAGGGTCTTCGGAATTTCTACAGGCCCATGCGTTTTATTCGGGGTGGCAATTTTCTTAGCAGATCATGGGCGTCGATGTCTTCTGGTCTACATCAATGACTTCCCGACCGCTGCTTCAACAAGCTCCTGAGTATAAAAATATTTGCTTCGTCGAGACGGAGGCCCAGAGGCAACATCGAGCTATGCTCACGACGCATCGGTTGTGGATGCAGGAGGACGAAGACTTCAGTGTCCCTAAGAATTCCAATGTAATTTATTTGACATATGAGTGGGTTTGTAACACATATGATACTTAATTTATGGCCTTGAGCCTCTTTGCAAACAATAATACATAAACTGCCTTTGTTTGATGAGTCGGGCAGAGCTCTCCCATCTCCTCCTTCCTAGGCCTGGGATGAAAGAGCTTGACAGCAGCATGAGAATCGTCAGGCAGTAGCATATCCAACAGGACTGATGCAACATCATCGCAAATATGTATTCTGTTCTGTGGTCCATGCGCACCGCTCGAGCTGCCTCAGAGTGTGTTAGCATGACATGGAGAAAGGGAAAGGGAGAGACCGTATTTCTTGATGGAGATGGGGGCAGGGGGATGAATTTCCATGGCATTCCTGGTCTTTGCTCTAGAGATAGTTTTGGGGTGATCGGAGTGGTTATCAATGAAATCACCTGAGATATGTTGACCTGAAGGTCCAAGAAAGGTCCTCAAGAATTTTAATTTTATTGTATTGATATTGATATTGTTCTCTCCTGATTTATGATAGTTTAATATATTAGTATTAAATTGATATTTAGTACATTCAGCCTCTCAACACCATCATCAGAAGAGTTATTCGAGACTTTGAGGTTGGAGTCAACCAAATTATTAAAGAAAAAGACAAGAAATGAGCAACAAGAGTCATGCTGAAGCTATATACATCACATCGTAGCAACTATAAACGTCAAAAACCATTGACGGTACCAGCTAGACTGTGAGAAATGTTCTTCGACAATAACAACTCTAAAAATGGATCAAGGGGTTTCACCACTGAAGAATGATTCTCAGCAATCTTCACACAATGCTTTCAACAAGGAAACAACTTGAGAACATTGTCATTGTCAAGTAAAACCATTAAAAGTTCGAACCTAGATTTCCACTCTGGTGCTCAAGACTCTTCACTCGAAGAGCGCCTCCAAACCTTAATTTCTCTATGCCATATCATCCCCATTTCCAATTAAAAAGTTACTCACGGATCAAGGGCATCCATCTATTTGTTTTAGACAAGTATGGTTTTGTTCCTCAGTGGTCCAGATAATTAAATTTTGTCCCCATATACCTTTGATTCTTTGTCTTTTCTCAATCAGACAAACGTTTTTCATTATCCTGTCCAAAGTGGTATCCTTGTAAGTGCGGCACCTGTTTTCTTCTGACAGGTTACGTGTGTGGCTATGCTAGCACACATGTACTTATCATGTCAATATATGACTTTAAAACACAACGAAGGAGGGGAGATATAGGGGAGAGGGCTGGCGCCATGGGGAGTTCTGACCTCGTAACTCCCCGTTCATCTCGGTCCCACCCTTCTTCGGTCTTATAAATTTTCATCTACCTTCTTTAGGCTCTCTTTGCCATCTCCATCATTTTATCTATATATTGTTTGTCTAGGCATGACAAGTGCACCAGGTTCCTAGGAATCCAGCTACAATCTTGAAATCAAGGGAAATGCTCCTTTCTCGGTCGTTGTCGGCCTGCCTTGTACATGGGCTGGTGGGCGTACAATGCAAGATGGTTGTACACAGAGGCCTGAAGTAGCAGTAACACCAGTAATCCATATGTACACAGAGGGGGGGGAATGAAAATCAGTGCGTGTTGGACTATAAAAATCTAGCAATCCGGGCCCCCCTCAAAAATATGAAATCTATGTTGCGCTTTGTGAAACCGTTGTTCAGGTAGACAACCATCCTGTTCCCAGGCTGTTGGTGCTGATTATCGGACATGACCTTCCACCACCATCAACCCTACCTCGATGTACTATGAGACTATATTGGTCTAAAAATGTTTTTCTCGCTTAACTAATTTTATTTTGTTTTTAGTACCAATATCCATTGGATAATTTGAAATCAAAGTGTTCTTTCACCTTATAAACCGCCTTTAATTCCCATGTCACTTTTGCTGTCAAATTTGATGTGCACTGATCAGCAATACAAAAATTTTCTTGAGAGGCTCCAGCGGCGACTAAACCCTAGCCACATTTCCATCAACTCCCCCTCTCGCCGCCACCAGAGTTAGTCGTCGGGCACTGAAATGCAAGCTTTTCCTCAGGTTGGTCGTGAGAGCCCGTGTTTGGGTGGTTGATCGCCTGGTTAAGCGAGGACTTCCACACAATCATTTTTGCTGCTTTTGTAATGCGGTTCAAGAAAGTGGAAAGTGCACACCATTTGTTATGGGGCCGCAGTGTAATCTCAATTTTATGGAGTTGGTCCTTCATTGAACTAGGATACAGGAGGTCATACTTCAGCCTGATCAAAGTTTGAGAGACAGGTGGAAAGATGCCAAAGCTAGAGTTCAGGGAACCAAAAGTCTTTCACAAAAAATAAGTTTACTAACTAAGAAGGAATAAATTAGTGGCATTTGTATTGCCCCCAAAGAAGAAATAAAACTACATAAATAGTAGAAAAATAATAATAATAAAGTCTTTTCTAAGAAAGGATGATAAGAGACATTAGTATTAACCTTTAAGGGAAAATAAGATTAAAAAATACAATGAAGTAACATGTACACAATTTACAAAAATTGTACTTTCTATAATATGTAAGAATAGGCATATGATAGTGAAATTTCTGCTAAAAAGTAGTTTCCTTAAAGGAATGCATTAGTGGCATTAGTATTACCCGTAAAGAAAAAAGGAAATGAAATAAAAAGTAATCAAAATCAAAATAATGAAGTTCTCTAAAAGATAATTAATTAGTAGATTTGATATTACCCTTTAAGGAAAAATAAGATAAAAAAACTAAAATGATATCAAAATCATAAAGATTTCTAAGAAAGAATAAATTCATAGCATTAGTATTACTCTTTAAGAAGAATGAAAATAAAAACATGGCAAAATTTGCACACAATATACAAAAATATCACACTTTTTATAATATGCAAGAATAAGTATATGATAGTGATTTTTTGCAAAAAGTAGTTTTGTAAGAAGTAATTAGTGGCATTGGTATTACCCTCAAAGAAGAAAGGAAATGAAGTAAACATTAAAAGTAGATCAAAACAATAAAGTTTTATAAGAAAGAATGAATTAGTGGCTTTTGTATTAACCTTTAATAAGAAAGAAAACGAAATAAAAACTAAATGAGTCAAAGTAAAGAAATTTTATTAGGAAGAATGAATTAGTTGCATTGGTATTTACCCTCAAGATAGCAAATTAAAAACAAAATACTAAAACAAACAATGACAAGATTTGCATATGATATACACATTTTTTCCTTTTTATAATAATATGCAAGAACAAAAAAATAATAGTGGGATTACCACAAAAATAAGTTTCCTAAGAAGCAATGAATTAGTACATTGGTGTTAGCCTTAAAGAAGAAGGAAAATAATAAAACCTAATACAAAAATAAAATAAAAATAATAAAGCTTTACAAGGAAGAAAAAAATTATGCACAACTTTGCATTAAAGTTGCACTTCTTGTAATATGCAAGGAATAATCATATAATAGTGCAAGTTTTGCACGTATTTTATACTCCCTCCGTCCCATATTCGTTGTTGCTCAAACAGATATATCTAGCACTGAAATACATCTAGACACATCCATTTGAGCGACTACTAATTTGGGATGAAGGGAGTAATATTTGTGTGTATACATTTACACACATCCAACATCCCCAAAATACCCACAAAAAAAACAAAAAAAAACTAGAAAAGAAAAAGGGAAAAAAGAAAATCAAAATGCATAAAAGTAGAAAGAAAAAACAAAGGGGGGTGGCTGGATCGTCAGACGTGTTAATGGGCTTCAGGCTGTTAAGGATTGGTCGGCCCAAAATAGTGGCCAGTCAAATTCCCAGGCCAAAACACAAGACATACCATATAAAAAAGGAGCACGAGTCTTGGAGCAGCAATAAACAGTCAGAAAAATAGACTGTCCCAAATTCAATTTTCAGGCAACTTACATATAGATAAAGTGTAAAACTGTATATCTTTTTTGATAACGTGCTACGAGATAGTGCAATTCTAGAGGCCTAAAAGAGCACACCCAACCTTTAAATATAATGGGATGTCGTTTCGATGACAGCTTGTGACCATCGAACCAATTTTCGTCGTTGACCATGGGTATGGATATATGTTTGGATGGAAGCCCCAATCATGGATATTACCCAATTTTCATCTATCCATTAACTTGCCGCACACTTTTTACTCCAACTAACTAGGCAGACCGCGGCAATAGAAACCTCCGCCAAATTGTTGGGCAGTTGGTGCAACATGATTTGGTTGGGCTAGACAGAGAAAATCACCTATAGTAATTTTTTCCGTCGCTTTAGGGAGTTATATTGGCGGTTATTTTAAAGTAAGGGCACCTTTAGGGGTTCTGCTATGGTAATATATTATTGAAGTCATGCCGATATCTAGAGGATAATGCACAATATGTTTACCATAAATATAACAACCATGCGATTGACTAACAATATATGCATTTGTTAAAATGTATAACCATATAATTAAGTGAGAGTTTAGTGAGCTTCAATGGAGTTTCTCCCTTCAATGGTTTGTGTGCGTCTTTGTGGATAAATGGATCGGCTGTATTTTGGGCGTGATATGCTGGTTTTTGTCTAATTTTTCGCTAATGAACCAGATAAGACACTTGTTTGTAATTTGTTTTTGAATCTTTTTCCAATCTATCCATATTCAATTATTATAGTACATGAACACCAGAAATAATAAAAATTACATCTAGATCCGCAAACCACCTAGCGACGACTACAAGCACTGAAATGAGTCTAAGGCGCGCCGCTGTCATTCCCCTCCCTCGCCTGAGCTAGGCAAAACTTTTTTGTAGTAGACAGTTAGAAAGTCATCATGCTAAGGCTCTTAGGACCTACGCACCAGAACAACAACCATCGCCGATGAAGAGTAGCAAAGATCGGCAGGATCCAACTTGAAAACACACGAACGTAGACGAAATACGAGCAGATCCGACCAAATCCATCAAAGACAGATCCACAGGAGACACACCTCCACACGCCCACAGACGATGCTAGACGCATCACCGGGACGGGGCTAGGCGGGAAGAACTTTATTCCATCTTCAGGAAGACGCCTCCGCTGGGTCTTCCTAAGTAGGACCCCAATCCGAATAAAACTCAAAGGAACATGTTAAAATGGATCCCTCCCACAAGTAAGGGCCGGGATCGACCGCGTCCCCATGGCCTTAAGGCCACCGGCGACGAGGTGGACCAGCGGTGGCACCGGCGGGAGGCAAAGGAACCGTAGCCTTTTTTGGAGAGCAGGCGGCCTAGCACGCGAAACTTTGGACCAACACACAGAAATATAATCGTAGACACTTGTTTTAATAGATTGATCCCAAAAAATGCACAATTAAGTAGTATCCACGCTTCATTGGATTGTTCTGCTCCGCTTGGGAGCTGTAATACCTTTACGGCTTTGTGCTACTTCGAGACTTTTTAATAAGATGGCTGCATGCATCATTATGATGCAGAGGCCGAGGGCATGCCTCCATTTCCAAAAAAAAAGATTCGACATGCACTCTCACAATCGATTCATAGTGTGTCATATATATCCTTTTCTTTACTTACTCCCGTCCACATGTAATTTTTCAACTACCCTTCTGCACGCTGTCTTTGCAATCTCCATCCTTTTATCTATAAATTGTTTGTCTAGCCTTACTGCCTCTCCTAGTCCCCCCAATACCGCTCCATTTTTCGTTTTGTTAACTCATTGGCCTAACCATTCACGAGGTCTATTGGAAATTTGGAATAGGAGGCACCGGGACATACAAATTAAGGTGCAGATGGCATTCGCATGGAGTTCCAGACTACATGCAAGTGGCCATGGTTCCTCCTGTCTACATGTGAGGACCTTACGGTGCGGGGCCGAGAAGATTGTCGTTACCTGGTGCACATGTACCCGGATAATAAGAAAGACATGTGGCGTTTAGGCCTGAAAATTGCTATGTGCACGAGATGAAGCCGTCACGAGTGCACCTGGTTCGTAGAGATTCAGCTACAATTCTGCAATCGAGGGACACACTCCTTCTTTCCGTTGCGGTCGGCCTCCTTGTACATGGGCTGGTGAGTGTGGCGCATGAGGTGTATGTAGCAAGATGGAGGTGCCGCGTAACAATAACTCCAAGAATCCATGTGTGTCTATCTATCCGCGTGCGTTGGTGTTCTAAAATAAAAATCGATGTGTGTTGGACTACAAAAATCTAGTTATGTGCATCTCCCTCAAAAATATTTAATCTACAAACTCGCACTTTTGTGAGGCTGCTGTTCAGGTTGACGGCCACCCTCTTCCCAAGTTGTTGCTACTTGTTGGAGTATAATGTCCGGTCCTCATCTTTAGATTGGTCTTTTGGTTGCATTGGCTAGAGCATGCACCTCTACATGGTATCGGAGCTAAGAGGTCTTGAGTTTAAGACCCGGCTGATGCAATTATATTGCAGCCCACTTTCGGTCCATGTTTAGGCCAGATCGGTCTAATGGATGAACTGGTTAGGTGCATAAACTTACAGCCAAGAGGTTCATGGTTCAAAACCCAGTAAACGCAATAAATAATTGCGGCCTGCCCCCACTTCCGCTGCCCACGTCATATAGCTCCAAAGGAGCATACACGTGAGGGGGAGTGTTGGAGTATAATGTCCGGCCCTCACCAGAGCATGCACTTCTACAGTACTAATCGCCAGACAGACCAACTGCCGCCAACAACCCTGCCTCGATGTACCATGAGACTATATTAGTCGAAAATTAATTTTCTCACTTAACTAATTTTATTTTACATTTTGCTAATCTCCATTTGATATGATATCAAAGTGTTAATTCGTCATATAAATTGCGACTGATTTTGACATCACTTGTGATGTCAAATTCGAGGTGTACTGACCGGTGATACGAATCGTTTGATTGAGAGGCTCCAGTGGCAACTAAACCCTATCTACAGCTCCATCTCATCCCCCTCTTGCTGCCACTAGGGTGCACCGGTAGGCAAAGCATGTGCGACGCCTCTGGCAGCGGGCTCGGAGGCTGTTGATCGTGGAGCCTGCAGTGGAAGGTTCGATGGACTACTGTAGGTCGGAGGATGTGTGGAGTAGTTGCGGTCTCCGGAAGGTAATAGGTGAAAATGGTGTTGGTATGGCAGCGCGACATTTTTCAACAACAACAACAATAGAATTCGGCATCCCCAAGAATTCCAATGTAATTTTTTTTACGTATGAGTCTGTTTGTAAGGACCTATGATACTTAATTTATGGCCTTGAGCCTCTTTTGCAAATAATAATAATATATAAACCGCCTTTGTTGATGGGTCCGGCAGAGCTCTCCCCTCTCCTCCTCCCTAGGCCTGGAAGTCAAAGAGCTTGACTGCGGCGTGAGAATCGTCGTGTAGTATCGAATCCAACAGGACTGACGCGACTATACCGCCCCTCCCTCCCTCGTGCTGCCCTCCCCAGGGCGGCTCGAGGGCGTCTAGGGTTTCCCCGGCGCCGTCCCTCTCCATCCTCACTCCCTCCCGTGCCGTCACCCGAGGCGGTCGCTGGGCAGCGCCTGTGCGGCTGCCAATGATGGTGGCGGCGAGGTCTCCGTCGCATCTCTCGCGTGAAGGACTCCGGATCCAGGGCGGCGGCCCTTGGCAGCGAGGTGCGGGCCGGCTTCCTCGGCTGCTCGGGCGGCGAGGAGCTGGCGGATTGCGGCCGTCGGGCGGCGAGGTTCCTGTCATCCGCTCCAGCTCTGAAGGTCAGGCTCCCCCTCTCGGCTTCTTCCTCCACTGGCGCGTTCGATTTGGGGCCTCTGGCCGTTGGATCCGGTGCCGGCGGGGTGCTCCCCAAATTGGTGGTGGGGGAAGAGCCCGGGGGAAACCCCTGTTTGGTTTGTGCCAGCATGGCAGCGGCGACGCCTTTTTGGCGTTGTTCTACTCCCTGGAGTCGCCGTTGTGGGCTCCCCTCCACACCTCGGCCAATCTTCCCGGGTGAAAGCTCGAATCCTGGATGGATGGGCGGTGGCGGTGCCAGGTGCGTCGTGTCCCCCTTGGAGGCGTCGCCTGTGGAAGATTGGTGCTTTGTGGTTGTTTGTAACAACGTGTAGGTGGGCGGCTGGTGTCTATCGAGTCTCTGTGGCTCGATAGCTCCTTCACTTTGGCAACTCTTCCGGCGGCTTACCCTCTGCTATTGGCGTCCTTCGGTGTCTGCGGTGTTGCTGATGTGCGTGTGCTACGTCTTGTGGTCGTGCTCCATGGCTGGCCCAGACTCAAGACCAACCATTGCTCTAGCTCTCCGGTGAGCGTCTCTACATTCGACGGTGCGGCGCCTTCGAGCCTAGGTGAGGGGAAGGGATCCCCTTCGATGTTAGAGAGGGCAGGTGTTGGGTCATCTCCAATGCTGGTTTCCAGTCCTGTGTTCGATTCCTCTGCCGGTAGCTGATCCTCGAGGCTTCACTCATAGTCGTTTTGGTGCCTTGCTGTAGTGGGCTTATCCTCAACTAGCAGTTCTTAATAGTTAATCTTGTGTTTGCTGGTTGTAGGTGCAGCGTTGTAAGCTGTTCTTGCAGCCCCCTTGTATAGTTTGGCCGATGTTGTGTCGTGATCTTGTTTTTGTAATCCTGGCCGGTTGATGGCTTTGTTAATTAAAAGTCGGGCTCTTCTTGAGCCGTCGTTCTAAAAAAACAGGACTGATGCAATATCAACACAAATATGTAGTGTGTTGTGTGGTCCATGCACACCGCTCGAAACTGCGTCGGCCTGTGTTTCCATAACATGGCGAAAGGAAAGGGACATACACGTAATGTTTGATGGAGACGGGGGCAGGGGAATGAATTTCCGTGGCATTCCTGGTCTTGGCGCTAGAGATATTTTTGGCAATATATAACAACATATGACATCAAAACACACATCGAAGGAGGGGAAACATAGGGGGGACTGGCATGGCACCATGGGAAGTTCTGACCTCGCCAAACTCCCCGTCCATCTCGGTCCCACCCTTCTTCAGTCTTATAAATTTTCATCTACCTTCTTCATGTTCTCTTTGCCACCCCATCCTTTTATCTATAAATTGTTCGTCTAGCCTCACTGCCTCCCCTCATCTCCCTACCCTTCCACCTTTCGTTTTGCTAACTCATTGGCCTAACCGTTCGTGCGGTCTAATGGAATAGGAGGCACTAGGATATACAAATTAAGGTGCAAATGGAATCCGCACGGAATTGCAGACTGCATGCAAGTGGCTATGGTTCCTCGTGTCTATGTGCGAGGATCTACTCATGCAGGGCAGGCACGAGGAACATGCACCCGTGTCAACATAGAGATTATTAGCGATTAAGCTTGAAGATTGGTACGTGCACCAAGACTACACCGTGACGGGTGCACCAGGTTCACAGATTTTCTTCTACAACCCTGCACTCCAGGCCACACAACAAGTTTCCATCGCCCTCGCCTCGGCCTACCTTGATTTGGGATGGTGAGCGCGGTGCACGCGGTAGTTGTAGCCACAGAGTTCGGGAGTAACAGTAGCACCAGGAATCAATATGCATCCATCTAACGCTATGTACGTTGGTGGTTCTAAAATGAAACTCCATGTGTGTTGGACTACAAAAATTAAAAAAATGTACGTCTCCCTCAATCAAAAATATAAAATCTACCAATTTGCATTTTGTTACGCCGCTGTTCAGGTCCACGACCAGCCGCCACCATCAACCCTACATATATGTGCCATGAGACCATATAGGTTGAAAATTAATTTTCTCGTATAACTAATTTATTTTGTATTTTACTAATCTCTCTTTAATATTTTGAAATCAATGTGTTATTTCGCCATATATACCTCCTTTGCTTGATGAGCCAGGAAGAGCTCTCCCTCCTTCTCCCTAGGCCTCAGAGTGAAAGAGCTTGACGGCGGCGTGAGAATCGTCGAGTAGTAGCGAATCCAACAGGACTGATGCAACAGTAGCGCAAATATGTAGCGCGTTGTGTGGCTCGTGCACTGCCACTCGGGTTGCATTGGCGTGTGGGCGCATAAGAGCGTCTCTAGCAGACACTGCATCCCGCCGACCCGCAAAATACGTTTGCAGTTCGCGGAAAACGCGTTTTAAGGGTCGGTTTTTGCTGCGGCAGAACAGACCCCTCAAACTTAAACTGTAAAACGGAATATTAGCTTATATTCTCTTCCCATGTCTTCTTCTTCCTCTCATCCATGTTCATGGTCAGCTAGCTTGCTCCCGCAAAACCGACAAATAACACACGAAGCGGTCAAAAATGGAGCCGCACATCCATCCATCAGCTAACTACCTCTGCTCGAATCAATAGAGAGCTAGCTAGCTAGCTCTGCTCGAATCCATCTAGGAGCGATCTATCCAGGAGCTAGCTAGCTAGCTAGCTCCTCCGTCGCCGCGCGCTGCGGCCGGGGCGGACAAACGCGGACGGGCGGCCGGCGCAAACGGACGGGCAGCCGGGCGCGGCTGCCGGGCGAGCTTCATGGCTGGGCGGCCGGGCGCGGCGGCCGGGCGAGCTTCATGGCGTTGGCGGGAGCGGAGATTTCTCAACCGTCAATGCTGACCGGTATGCATGGCACTAGAAAAGTTTTCTTCGAAACTGTAGATATGAGGGTTTCGGCTTCGCGTTTACGAGGCCCCTTAAAATAATTTAAGGGTCGGACGATTTTAAGGGTTGTTCGGCCCTTTTTGACTGGAACTGTAAAAAAGGTTACTTTATGGTTTGACCACTTATGCGGGTCTGCTAGAGATGCTCTAGCACGGAGAAACGGAAAGATAGTGGGGAAGGGTGGGACAATTATATATTGTTTGATCCAGACGGGGCAGGGGAATGAATTTCCACGGCATTCATGGTCTTTGCGCTAGAGATATTTTTGGGGTGATCAGGGCGGTTGTCGATGAAATTACCTGAGATATGGTGACCTAAAGATCCAAGGAAGGTCATCAAGAATTTTATTTTTATTTTATTGATATTGATATTTTTCTTTCCAGATTTTTGATAAACTGTAATGAGTGTGGTTTTCTGTAGCTCAGGCTACACGGTACCCCTTATCTTTGCCATCCATTTATGCATCAAGATTCATGCAGACACATTTGTCTTTTTTGTTTCTCTCAAACGACACAACATATGAACTTTAACTTTTGCAGAACAACAATACATTCTAACTACAATCTAGGAAAAAAAACTTTCAGATTTTTTCATGCATTTTAAATACTTGAAATAATATTTTTATTCGAAGAAAATCTCATTTTGTATATTTATATCAGACCAAAAAATCTGAAAGTTTTTTCACACATTGATGTTCTAATGTTTGTTCGATCTGCAAAGTTTGAAGTTCATATGTTGTTTCGTTTTCGAGAAACAAAAAAAAGAAATCTTCTTGTTGTTAGTTAGTTGGAGAGTACGGATCTCAACGCAAGGTTGGAGGGTTGAGGATAAGAGGTTCCATGTAGCCTGAGCTACAAAGAAACTT
Source organism: Aegilops speltoides (assembly GCA_021437245.1). Lineage (NCBI taxonomy): Eukaryota > Viridiplantae > Streptophyta > Magnoliopsida > Poales > Poaceae > Aegilops > Aegilops speltoides. The sequence goes on from CM038147.1 coordinate 508,599,232, forward strand.
TGTGAACTGTAATATATTAATATCAAAATGACCTTTACTACATCTGGCGTCTCAACACCATCATCTGAAGTTTTAGTGGAGACTTTGAGGTTGCCAACAACCAAATTATTTAAAAAGAAAGGAGAGATCAACAAGAGTCACGCTGAGCTATACATCACACAGTAGCAACCGTCAACTTCAAACACCATTGACGGTAGCACCCAAACTATGAGAAATGTTCTTTGACATCAACGCCTGTAGAAATACAACGACACCCGACCATCATTGTCGTTGGATCCAACCACGAAGGCTGGATCAAAGGTTTTAACCACTCGAGGGATTCTCAGAAATCTTCACACAATGCTTTCAAGAAGAAAACAATTTTAAAATATTGTCATTGTCAAGTAAAATCAATTACAAGATCGGACCTAGAGTTCCCACTATGGAGCTCAAGACTCTTTACCTTAAGAATGACTCCAAACCTTAATTCTCCATGTATACCATCCCCATTCCCAATGAAAATGTCACTGATGCCATATATGGCGGCGACTCTTGCCGTGAAGGATGCGGCGGATAAGACCGTCCCCAAACTTTGAAATGACCAGAGGGCAAGCAATTTGACACTCATGAGCCAGAATCTGGTGTTGCTCTAAACAATACGCTTTGAGAAATCATCGGCGTCCTTAGTGGAGATTAGTAGGCCGACGAAATCACAACTCGTGGGAAACGGTTTCAACGGAGTGTTGTGGAGTGGCTAGCACGAATGTACGTAGGAGCAGCGACACGGGGATGGTAAGTGCGTAGGAAGTACACTGTTTTGCCAGTAGCATTTGACGTGTTGTGAGCCGTGTGAGAAGTGTGTCGCACCAAACCGACCAACCAACAACAAGAAACGGATATGCACGCATGATGCACCCATGGATGTTTCCCGTTAGCCGTCCAAATCATCTGCCGCAGCTGCCATTTACACCATCTCCGGACCGGTCTAGCCACCTCTCGTCTCCACACCCCACAGTTGTCCGCACGGACCGCTTGGTTCCGTTGGGTCCTCTACCCTCGTCCCTCTCACGCGCGGGCAGATTTCGAACATGGCACCACGACCGCTGAGTTTTTCACCAAATCACTGCGTGCATCAACACTAGTGCTCGTTCGAAAGTGCGTGCAGGGCTGGCGCGTACTTGATGATAGTTCACAGGGTCTTCTCTGGCCAGAAGAACTGAGTAGTCGAGAGCATGGTTAATATTTTCTTTGTCTACCTATATGATGTTGTCATGTCATCTATATTTAATATTATAGCTAATAAGTACAATAGTTAGATGTAAATGTATACTACTTTATTGACATACGGCCCACCTCACTTTCTCACAGAGTTTGTAGGAGCACGTGCTGCAGCCAGCTGTTAATCTGTAACCCGGTTTTTTTCTCTTACAGCCCGCCTACATCACCTGATTGTGCGTGCTCTGAGAGGAATGGTGGTGGGCGGCGTCGCCGGTTGCCACCGGCTTGTCGCATCGGCGAGCGCCGAGGACCGGAACCAAAAGACATGTGGGGTTTATTTGTATCAGCATTATCATTTCTTTGTGTTTAAAAGTTCTAATTTTCAAACTACTCTTTGTTTTATCGGAAGTTTCAGGGCATCTCCAACACGGACTAAGCGTCCGGACCAAGCTGTCTGGACCCATTTTGCCATCCAACGTAGTACCCTATCGGTCTGCGAAAGTGGCCAGGACGTCCGTGTTCTTGCAAATCGGAAGCAAACTAGGTGGGCGTGGGGAAGGGGGTGGGGCTTTGGGAGTGCTGACCACCGACACTTAGGATTTCAACACCCCCGGCCCACTCAAATCCCCCTCTTTGTTCTATTCTTTCCCACTCTGCCCCTGCTCTCCCTTCCTTTCTATCAGCACCATCTCATCCGCTGCTACCGTTGTACCTCTCCAGCTGCAGCTCATGCATTGGCGGAAATCCGCAGCCCCTACCCACACACCAGCTCCCATTGTAATACGCTGTCGTCCACCCAAGATCCGTCCAGAGCCATGTACCCTCCGCCCCGTTGACGCAATCCATGATGGACACCATGCCCGATAGGTATTCGGTCAAATGACATTAAACTTATTACTTTCAAACTTCAGGTTATTTTTTAGAGTAAGCACGGTGACGGGGTACTCGGCTCATGAGGCTGAGTTGTTGTATGAAGCGTGGTTGGTCGTATCTGCAGAATTTGTAGCCGCGAGCGCAAGGGACATGGTATTTTGGAAGCGTGTGCATGGTTCGTTTCATGCGCGAAAGAACTATGCATCGTACGACATACAAATCATCCATAAATGCAATATGAAGTCGTTAGGGCATCGATGGTATACCATCTAGAACTCCGTCATGATGTTTTGTGGTACGGTTGAACGGGTGGAGGCAATGTGTCCATTGTGCACGCCAGCTATGGAGATCATAAGTTTCGCATCTTCTTGTCCTACATGTTGATTAGTTCATTCATTCACTCAATAATGCTCTACACATTGTGTAGCCTGCATCCCTGTCGTGATAGACTACAGGCCAGAGGGTAGACCATTCATGCACATACATTGTTGGATGAAGTTCAAGGGGCAGTACGAGTGGGACGATCTATGCCGGCTCTAATTATTCTAGCAATATTGAATTTGATCTACGCATGATTTTTTTTAATATCCAGTTATCTCGTTGAATTTAATTATTGTTCTACCAGAGATATTTGTATGCTATTATGGATGAATTGAGTTTTTTCTATCCGAACTTTGATGAATTCCGTCGTGTTGCATGTAATTCATCTTGTTTCTTCAAATGCGTTTTGAAATGTTTGCGTCTATGGTTAAATGGTCGGCTCCTACATCAATGTCTGCGGACTAGTCCCTGCTGTCCTTGAATGGATATGGTGTTCAGTTTGGGGTGAACGTCGGAGATGCCCTAAGGAACACACCTATAGTTAAATTCAACCTAGCGTCGATAGGTCGTCTCATCTCTCATGTCATCCACGCCCTCTGTAGCATAGAAATTATTCTCTCTTTTTTATTCCTATGAATGAAAGCACACTGACTTCAGTGGAGTGTCGTTTTCGTGCACTTTCTCTACATTCCTACCACTACTGCTATAGTGGCGTCCATCTTCCCCAAAAGTGTGCCCTCATCGAATGTAGCGAGGCGGGCACAAGCCTTGGCAGTGCAGGAGGTGCTACATGGAATCTAAATTTTCAGCTACCCTTCTTCAGCCCTCTTTGTTGGGGAACGTAGTAATTTCAAAAAAATTCCTACGCACACGCAAGATCATGGTGATGTATAGCAACGAGAGGGGAGAGTGTTGTATACGTACCCTCGTAGACCGAAGCGGAAGCGTTGACACAACGAGAGGAAGTAGTCGACGTCCTCCGGTCCAACCGATCCAAGCACCGTTACTCGGCACCTCCGAGTTCTTGACACGCAGACAGCTCGATAACGCACCTCGATCTCCAATCCAGTAGAGGCTCCAAGGGGAGTTCCGTCAAGACGACGGCGTGGTGACGATCTTGATGTTCTCTGTCGAGGGCTTCGCCTAAGCACCGCCACAATATGATCGAGGTGTAATATCGTGGAGGGGGCACCGCACACGGCTAAGGAACGATAAATGATCAACTTGTGTGTCCAGGTGCCCCCTACCCCGTGATATAAAGGAGGGAGGGAGGAGGTGGCCGCCCAAGGGGGCGCCATAGGGAGGGGAAACCTACTCCAAGTAGGTTTCCCTTTTTCCTTATCTTATTTGGAGGGGAAGGAAGGAGTACTAGTATTAGGAAGTAGTACTAGTAGTAGGAAGGAAGAGAGGGGAAGGAGAAAGGAAGGGGGCCGCCCCCTCCCCATTCGGATTGGGCTTGGGGCGCGCCTCCCTTGTTCCTCTCTCTTCCTCCTACATGGGCCCAATAAGGCCCATATACCTCCCGGGGTTCCAGTAACCTCCCGAGCTCCAAACTTCTCCTAACGCTTCCGGTGTCCAAATATATCCGTCCAATATATCAATCTTTATGTCTCGACCATTTCGAGACTCCTCGTCATGTTCGTGATCATATCCGGGACTCCGAACAACCTTCGGTACATCAAAATACATAAACTCATAATATAACTGTCATCGAAACCTTAAGCGTGCGGACCCTACGGTTCGAGAACAATGTAGACATGACCGAGACATGTCTCCGGTCAATAACCAATAGCGGGACCTAGATGCCCATATTGGTTCCTACATATTCTACGAAGATCTTTATCGGTCAAACCGCACAACAACATACGTTGTTCCCTGTGTCATCGGTATGTTACTTGCCCGAGATTCGATCGTCGGTATCCAATACCTAGTTCAATCTCGTTACCGGCAAGTCTCTTTACTTGTTCCGTAATACATCATCTCACAACTAACTCATTAGTTGAAATGCTTGCAAGGCTTAAGTGATGTGTATTATCGAGAGGGCCCAGAGATACCTCTCCGACATTCGGAGTGACAAATCCTAATCTCGAAATACGCCAACTCAACAAGTACCTTCGGAGACACCTGTAGAGCACCTTTATAATCACCCAGTTACATTGTGACGTTTGGTAGCACACAAAGTGTTCCTCCGGTAAACGGGAGTTGCATAATCTCATAGTCATAGGAACATGTATAAGTCATGAAGGAAGCAATAGCAACATACTAAACGATCGTGTGCTAAGCTAACGGAATGGGTCATGTCAATCAGATCATTCAACTAATGATGTGACCTTGTTAATCAAATAACAACTCCTTGTTCATGGTTAGGAAACATAACCATCTTTGATTAACAAGCTAGTCAAGTAGAGGCATACTAGTGACACTCTGTTTGTCTATATATTCACACATGTATTATGTTTCCGGTTAATACAATTCTAGCATGAATAATAAACATTATCATGATATGAGGAAATAAATAATAACTTTATTATTGCCTCTAGGGCATATTTCCTTTAGTCTCCCACTTGCACTAGAGTCAATAATCTAGATTACACAATAATGATTCTAACACCCATGGAGTCTTGGTGTTGATCATGTTTTGCTCGTGGAAGAGGCTTAGTCAACGGGTCTGCAACATTCAGATCCGTATGTACACTACTAGGGAAAAGGCTAGCAGCAGCGCGGGTTTTACATGTATCAAGAGCGCTGGTACCAGCGCTACTATCGGGCGCTATAGCTAACTCATAGCGATAGCGCGTGCACCCCGCTGGCCATGCTATACAAGTGTAGCAACAGCAGCCTTGTTGCGGAAGCTCGCTATCGCTATTAGCGCTTAGCGCACTTTGGCGGACGCGCTACTGCTATAACGGCGCTGCTGCTAACTTTTGTACACTCGCTCTGCTAATTTAAGTAGTTTTTTGGCATATTTGTTTTGTATTTGAACCGCTTTGTAGAAGAATCTTTAGCACATAGAAATTTCATCATGATACACATACAAATGCTGCGAGACCACAAATGTAATCATAGCATGTACATACAAATAGTCTCTTCATAATCATCATCCAACACAAAGTGATATCTTGTTATCATCTCGAAAATAGCAATACATGCAAGTCTCGAATACTTGCAACTACAACAACGTCATCCATCTAAACAAAGGCATACGCAAGAAGTGCTATCACTATGAGTGAGAGCGGAACCATGCAGTACATGAGGTGGCGGTTACGAGTCCTCTCTCGCGCTAGCGTGAACCTCAAGTAACTAGCTTCTCCTTCTTGTCTGCTTTTGAAGTTTTATGGGTGGCGCCCGTGAACCCATTCACTTGCGCCTGACACTCATGCCACTCGTTGTACACCCCCGGAACCTTCCCTTTGTACACGACATAGCATTTCCATCTCGCCATCAAGAAACTAGGTACCTGTTAGAGATGCATGTTCATGAAGAGGATGTACAATCATATATATGCAAAAAAATATACTAGAGCAACACCAAAAAAGAAAGGTTAGCAACTAGATGCAACATATACAGTACGCAAATTAATTAACTAGAGGTACGCAGGTCATCGTACGCCAACTAACAAAGTAGCGTTACGCAAGTTCGGCAGGGACCGTGGACATCACAAAGTTTCATCGCTACAAAAAGTATACAAGTTCAACCGACACATATCATCATCATCGGCATCATAACTCACTAGAAGTTCCATCCTTCCATATCATCGAGGACGAACCCTAGCTGCTTGAACGGCGTGAGGTCTAGACGTTGCATGCCTATGCGAGTTCGGACGTCAGCTCGCGATATAGGGCCGTGGTGGAACATCCCCTTCTCATCGACGACTTCTTTCATGATGATCGTCGCAATGTCGCTTTGGATGCGAAAGAAGTCATCTCTAAGTTTATAATTCGCTTCTCCATGAGATTCTAGCCACTTGTGGATATGATCATCATTTCTGCTGTTAATGCTGAAGCTTTGGTGATCCGTGTTGAACTGAATCATGAGATGGACGATGTAGAATCCATCCTTCTTGCTTGGTTTTGGGACATGGATGCAGGAGAAGTTAGTTTTATGCGCGAAACCCATCTTCTTGTTCCTTTGTTTCCTGATATGCACGTGGCCACCTCTATAGCTGAAGCCTTGGAGAGCATCATCTAGAATATTCATTATGTGGGTGTAGTCCTTTTTCTCGTAGTCTCTCGAAGGGTCAAAATACACGGCGTGGGAGACTTGCGGGTAAAGAACGATAAGAACGGCGCGCCCGTTGCTGCGGGGAAAAGACACCTCAAATTATTCCCCATATGAGAGAGAAGGAATGATTGAAATGTACGAAAGGGTTGTCCGAAACTGACTTACTTTGGATGATAAGGCACGAGGACAATTTCCCGGTCCTTATTTTGTACCATGAAGTTTTGGAGGTACTCCCTAGCAGTTTCACGCTCAAAGTCGCCGAGACTCAAGAAAGACTCGTGCATGTAGTACGGATCCGCCACACAGATTTGCGAGACTTCTTCACTCTTCACGACGGAGCTCATATGTAGCGCAAAAAGGCGGACGATAGTAAAATCAAGCCGCCTTGTTAGAAACATCTCAAAGATATGGTCAAACCGCAGGAAGAACACCTCCGCGGGCCGTGTGTCGACGTAGCACTTCCCCTCAGGCACACGAGCCACGTATGTCGGATATCCTGGATCCTTTGAGGCTAGTAGGCTTTTCTCAGTCGACAGCACATGGTCGTGCAGTCTCCTGAGATCCCCTGATAGTGCCTCCAGCGGTTTCGGCGGTAGCAACGGCTCGCCCGTGAGATGGAACATGACTGCACCTTTCACGGGTACACGCTCTTCAGAATGCATCGTCTGGCTGTTGTGTGCTCTGGCTTGTTTGGAGGCAGATACCTTCCCCGATCTCTTCCTCTCCTTTTTCTTGGGCACACCTTCCATACCCTTCCTTAACCCCTGTCCAAGTGTTCCTGGGCTAAGTATTGTACGACCCTCGCGCCCGGCTAGTTGAGCCTGTGTTGAGGCGGCATCTTCAGGCGTGTCCTGTGAGGATTTCATGAAGAGAGACTTTTTGCATTCCATGGTACGGCCCTGCCCGGGCTCCATATCCTCATTAGCAAGCTGATAGCCCGATTCGTCATATGGTTGACTCATCATATCTATGTCACAGTCATACGCGTTTGTATTGAGGTAATCCATAGGGTCGACCTCCGTCTCATCATCCATTCTCTGTTCTATAGGTACATCAGCCAGTACTATTGCACCCCCTTCATCATGTCGTCCGCCGCTCTCACCCGGCACTACTACAGGAGCTGGTAATTGCGTAGGTGGGGTGGTGGTCTCTGCACATGCTTGTTGATGTGTGGTAGTTATTGGTGTGCTCTCGGCGCTCGCATTTAATAAGATTCTTCGCCATAGCAGCACCCAACCCTTGCATCGTCCAATCATGGCGGGGTCTCGTCGTCCGCTCCCACATGCTGCATCGAGGAGGCAATCCTCGTGCCCGATTTCACACTGGTCAAGCTAACCTCAAGTGCCCAGCGAGATCGGTGGTTGTGGAATGTCCGTTGAGAGGGGTCCATTATCATCCCTTTCCCACGCCCACCTTCTCGCCTTTGATCAAGTAGAGTATGGTGCATGGGGTTTTTTCGCCTGCAAACACATATGTTTGTGGTGTAAAACAACGAAAGGCAACAAAATGGAATATTATCTATATATATATATATGTTGGTGCGACATGTAATTACCGTGTGACGGTCAAGCTCAGCTAAACACGAAGGCCCACCTAGCGCTTCGAGACCGAGGACGGGCTGCTATGAGCGGAGCGGCTGTAGAGGAGGCCGGTTGCTTGATCAAGTGATGGTGCGATGGTGTTGTTGTTCATGGAGTTGCTCGCGATTTAAACCGGGCATCGGAAATAATGTACCGCCTTGTCGGATTTTCCTTCGCCCGATTGATGATAGCTGGAACCAAGTTAGTAGCGAAATCATTTCGCAGCGATTCTGCTGCATTGACCGCCTCGCTGTAGCAACTCATATTTGTCCTCGGCTGCTTTTTGGCGTCCTCGGCTGCTTTTTCTCGCCGCAAGCTTCACCTTTGCGCCGACGTCGCTGACTAAACTTTTTTTCGCTTCTTGGCCTCGGGCGTCGTTGTAAACACCTTCCACGTGGCGCCGTCTCCGGCGCCGTGCACACGACCATATTGCGGCCGCTGGTCCAACGGGAGTCCCTTAAGTTCGCTCAAGGCCGGTTGAGAGGGTGTCCCACTTGGGCCTCATCGAGAAGTAGGGCTTTGGCTGCAAGCGGTGTTGCTTCTCGAGAGTCTAATCAATTTCCTCGTGATCTTGTCCGTAAAAACCTTTTCTCCTTGTCCCACTTGTAGCGGGCCCTGATGAAGTCATGCTCCAAGGGGTTGGTGAACTTCGCGAAGGGGTCTGGGAGACCCGCGGCTTCACGTTCCGCGTCCTCCTTATCCCATATGGGCCTTTTACCGAGGTAGCCACGGCTTCCGAGGCGATGCTTCCCCGTGTTCCGGAGCTGAAGGCTTTTGAATTTCGCAGCCTTAGCCTTGGCTGCCTCGGTAGCGCAAGTGTCCTTGAACTTTTCGAACTCCTCTTCCGTAAGTGTCGGATTTTCCTCCATAATCTTGGACAGGGGTTCATCAGCCTCAATAGCTCGTTTCACCCTCCCTTTCCAGGAGGCCAAATCATTGCTGAACATGCCCATGGCGTGATTGTTAATCTTTTTCATCTTCGGATCATCCCACGGTTGTTCTATGTTATCATCCCGGTCGGGGAACTTGAATCTCTTGTGCAACTTCGTTAGGAGCAACTGCGTCAAATGTTCTTTACTCCCTAAGTCATCGTCGTTGATGCTCGCAAGATTCCGTAGGATGCATCCTACTTGGTTCCCATAGCACTTGCGAGGTTCTTCCGCTCTAACGGCTCAAACTTGCCGTGTGCCATCTTTGTGATCACAAGTCGTCCAATCCCTAGTTTGTTAGGTTTTCGTATCCTCTCGCTTCTTATGCTTCCTCTTTTCGGTATCGTCATCGGGGCCGGTACCTTCCCCGCCGGTACATTCCCCACGGTCTCGGCGCCGCCATCGGTGCGGCGCCCGTCGGTGCGGCGCCGTCGGTGTCGATGTCGGCGTCAAGACCATCATCGAGGCCGACCGCAAACCTTGCTTAGCAATCAAATAGTCGAGGTACTCTTGTTCACCATCATAATCCATCTAAATCGCATCTTGGTCAAGGCCCGGTTTCTTCGTTGTTCGACATGTTTCCTATGATTAAGTGGCCTCATTTATTTCTAAAAGTATGAATAAATGAGAAATGACGAAAAGAAATCTATGTGCCAAGACTCGATATGCCAACTATGTAGCACAAATCATGCCTTTATTCACGGAAATTTCGCATGACCTTTGCTAAAAATGGACATATCGGCGCTGAAATTCACCGAAACGAAATGAATCAACATTTCGGCGTAATATAGGCCACTCGGATCATTTTCCAAACATGACATGTCCAAAACATGACATATGCACATATCACATGTCCAGTTCAAATTTCCATATAAATTCAGCTAATTTTGAAACCTAGCTAAATTCATAACTAAATAGATAACCTAATTAATTAACATGAAGAACCCTAGCAGAGAGGGGGGTTTACAGAGAGTGCAGGGGCGAGGAGGGAGGCGAGGGCCGACGGGTCGGGGCGAGGCTGGTCGGGCGAAGCGCAGCCGGGTCAGGCGCCGAGTCGGGGCGAGCGCGCTGAGTCGGGGCGAAGGCCGGAGTCGGGTCGAGGGTCGAGGACGGGCGAAGGCCGGCCGGGCGGAGTCGGGGGCGAGCGCCGGGGCCGGGTCGGGCGCGGCGGAGCGACGGGGGCCGGAGAGAGAGTGGGGATTTGGGGGGAAATGTGGCGGGATGAAGCTGGGCGAGTGAAAATTTTGGGTTAAGTGGACGTAGCAGTAGCGCGTTATGCCGAAACGCGCTACTACTATGATCTGTAGCTGCAGCGCTTTATGGTAAACACGCTGCTACTATTGTGCGTAGCGGCAGCGGTTTATAGGAAAAGCGCTACTACTATGGTATGTAGCAGCAGCGGTTTTGTGGAAACGCTGCACATCGCCGTCGCCATCGCCTGTTTTCATTTTTTCTTTTCCTTTATTTTATCCCACTTTTATTTCCCGAGGGCAGTGAACGAAGGGAGGGCGATATATATTGCATCATTTGACGGTTAAATATGTATGCAAAATAGGAACATATATATTACACATCATATGGCTAAGTGTGTATACAAAATAGGAACATATATATATTACACATCATTGGACCCATAACATACGTTTCCTCGGTCGACGCTGCTTTTGAGTCAGCTTCTTTCCCTTCTTGTTCGTCAAGAATAATTGAGCCCCTCATTGTGACTTTGCCTTTTCCATGGAGTGCGATTTTTCTTAGGTAATGTAGTATTGATTCTTCTTTGACGATACTTCATTATCATCGCCATCTTCCCTCATTGGGTTGCCGATCGATCATAGTCTTCCTCGTTGGCGACTCCATCCATTCCAATGATGTTCCTTTTGCCTCTCCTCACGACAACACGGCTGGGATTGCGCTGGTCAGTTATGAAGAAGCATTGTGTCACGTGCTTAGCGTGTACCCATGGCTCGCTTTTTTGCGAGAAGCGTTGACGGTAGCGCTCTTGGCGTCGGGTATAGTCATGGTAGTGAACATCCGCTTTCTTTCGACATTCTTAGCCCATCCGACACGGAACATCGTCGTGTTGTGCAGTCCGAGTAGTCAAGCTCCCAGATCTCCTCGACCCTTCCATAAAATCGCTCGGTTGTGCCGTTGTCGCTGCCGCCATGCATTCCATCGTCACCCCGAGTTACGATCATCACTTGTCCATATCTTTTGCCTCCGTAGAACTTGTATCCGTTGATATCATATGCCCGATAGGTTACGAGGTTGGGCGAGGGCCATGTGCTAAGGCGATATGAGCAATCCGTCCTTAGAGCCCTCTTCCGGGATTAGCAATAATATGCTCTTTGAACCAATGCAGAAAGTGGAGTTGTGCTCTCTAGTAACCGGCGTCCGTCCCTGCATACCCCCGGTCACGATACTTCTTTGCGATAATTTCTTTGTGCGAAGGCCACGAAAGGATCTACCTCGTCTAGGTGTTGTAGCACTACCAAGTTTGCTCTGTCAAAATCGCTGCGCCGATCTGAGTATGCCACGTGCAGTTCCTGCGATCGTTATGATGACCATCTCCTTCGAGCCTCCCATCGTGCTTGTTAACGGGCAAACCAACACTAACACCAAAGCGGCTGGTCCGCACCATATAGAAAATTCTCACGTAAAGAGATGCACTCTTGTGCCAAATAGCCTCGACGATGCTTCCATCCGGACGGGACATGTTACTGAACGAATCCTTTGATGATCCCATTCATCCTCTCAAACGGCATCATGTTGTGCAGGAATGACGGCCCCAGTCTATTATGTCATCCACAATATGGACACACAGATGCACCATCACGTCAAGAACGCGGCGGGAAGTACATCTCAAGCTCATTCAAGATCACAACGATCTCTTCCGTAGCCTTTGAGCTGCTTCACATCGATCGACTTTCGAGAGATGACGTCAAAAAGTTGCAGAGACCAATAAGCGTGTCACGGACGTGTTTGTCCATTATCCCTCTAAGGGCAACAGTAGTATCTGCGCCATCATCACATGACAGAATGAGACTTCATCCCGCTGAACCTTTTCTTGTCCGTGTCTAGATATCCGCTTATCTTGCCACAAGAATCGAACTAACTTTCACTCCCGTAAGGCACTTAAAGAATTGATTGATCTCACCGACTTAAGGTGAAGCAAGAGGGGGGCAATAATCTTCTTTCTTTAATTTCTTGCCCTTCTTCTCCGTGCCTCTGTCTCCGTCTCTGTCTCGTCGACATTTTACGGGCGGCATGTGCAGATCTTCCTGATTTTCAAATCTTGCAAGTCTTTTCTTGCCTTCGCCCATCCTTGGTCTTATCCGCATGTTCATCGTTGTTGCGAGCAAGCTCTCAAGGACATTCTTACAGATATGCATTTGATCTAGGCAATGAGGTGTATCGAGTTTGTGCAAGACTCCAAGTCCCGAACACAGACCTCGCCTTCCATACCTTCAGCAGCTGCTCTGGCGCCTTTCTCATCGTCTTTCTTGCCGGGGCACTCATTCCAGCTTTTTCAACAGCTCATCGATTTCGCACCGCTCCGCATACGTGGAGGTCCTCGATGCTCAGCGTGACCATTGAATAGATCTCCACGGTTTCTCCACGGGTCATCTGTTCAAGCCATCTTCGATGCCCCATGTACACGATTTTCCTGCACCGCCATCTTTCCTTGACGTTAGCTGCCGAGACGTTGTATCATCCATGCATCGCGTGCATCCGCAATATCCATGGCACACCGGCCCGCCACATATCCGTAATCGAGATAGTCCTGCCTTCGTCGTGATCAGCGCTGCTCTCATGTTGAAATACTCACCTTTGTCAAGCGCCCCATGTCTTGGCCGGTGTTTTCCATAACGTGTCTAACTCCTCTTGAAGTAGCCCAGATACAAATTAATATTATTTCCTGGTTGTTTTGGCCCTTGAATAAGCATGCTCATGTGAATGTACTTCGATTTCATGCACAACCAGGGGGGGAGGTTGTACATCCATACAAACACGGGCCATGTACTATGGTTGGTGTTCGGTTGTTAAACGGATTCATGCATCGGTACACGCGCCAAGCACGATGTTCCTTGCATCACATTCAAAATACCGATAGAAGCTGTTCAACGCTCTCCACCGGCTTCCATCCTTCACGTGTCTCAGACCGGATCATCTCCATCGTCGGGCTTCTTCCTCTCGCGTGCCAGCGATTAGCTTTGCTTCCTTGGGATCTAAAAATACCCGAGACGGGAGTGATCGGTAAGTACCATACAACTTTTCGGGGACATTTCTTCCCGCCTTCTTGTATCGAGAAGCATTGCACACCGGACAGCCTGTTTTTTCGCGTGCTCCTTCCGATAAATTATGCAATCGTTGATGCATGCATGGTATCTAACGTGTGGCGGATCAAGAGGGCACACGATCTTCTTGGCCTAATCAACACTAGTAGGACATAGATTACCCGGGAAGAACATCCTTTAGGTACTTGAGATGCTCATCGAGGCTAGTGTCGGTCCATTTGTTTTAGCCTTCGTCTTCGTGGAGTTGGAGCGTGAAACTCAACCGGTCACCTCAGATTGCAACCATCATACAATGGAGTGTTCGAGTCTACCACCAGTTGCTCCAGCTTAGCCTCCTCTCTAGAAGCAGCTCTCTCAAGATTGCCTCCTCATGGGCAATGCTTGAACATGAGGGTCCCGCACAATTGAACTTAGTACAAGCGAACTCTGCTGCGTGGAGTCCATGTCGTTCTCTCCGCCGCCATGTCCGGCCCTTCTCCTCCGCCATGTCCGGCCCTTCTCCGCCGCCATGTCCGCCTCTTCCCGCCGCCATTATCGATCATCTCTTCGCCTTGCCCGTGTCATCATTTCCTGCCCCATCGGCATCCTCAACATCGTCATCCTCATCTTCAATTATCCACCTAGTATAGCCATCCATGAAACCAGTCATGAGCAGGTGCGCCGACACGACCATCGCCATGGGGGTCGAGCCAAACTATTCCTTTGCATTTTCGACACGGACATAAAACCTCTGTCCGGTTATTTTCTTTCATGTCTTGCACCGCCGATCGCAACCACCTGTCCACCATCGCTCCATCGACCATCGCCAACTCGCACGGTAATAATAAAAAAATTGATTGTAAAAATGCATGCATGCATCAAAGTCATAAAAATTTTGGCATGACCTTCCCTAAAAATAGGACATATATGGATCTAGAGTTTGCCCGGAATTCGCTGAAACGGAAATAAATCGACATTTCGGCAAAACATAGGCAACTCAAAAGCACAATTTGGCGGCGTCAACTCATGCCACACACACAATTTCCACAAACATATCACACACACATAAACACATTTCCATTTTGCAAAAGCATGAAAGTTTCATCACCTCTATCTTGATGGCCGAAGATGATGTTGTAGGGAGATCAAAAGTGCACAAATTAAGCTCTTCCCGACAAAGATAGATCTAGTTATATAGGGGCAAATAGGTCACTTAACTAAATCCTACATCTACCTAGCTACCTAATTTGGAAGGAGACAACTTCAACTAGTGGAGGGGGAAGGAAAAAGAGAAAGGAGATGCATTAATGGAGGTGGTGTAGTTATGTAGGAGTAATGAAGAGAGAGAAGGTGGATAGAGAAGAGAGGGAGTAATGGGGGAGAAGTATTGAGAAGAAGAAGAGTGAGAGTGGGAGCATGTGGTGGAGGGAAGAGAGGAGAGGGGGAGGTAGGGGGAAGGGAAAAAAAGTGAGAGTGGGAGCATGTGGTGGAGGGAAGAGAGGAGAGGGGAGGTAGGGGAAGGAAAAAGCAAGGGGAGGGAGGGACGGGTTGGGGGTTGGTGGGGTTAGCAGATGGCTGGTGGAGAAACCGCGCTGCTGCTAAGAACTTAGCAGCAACGCGCTTTCAGGTAAGGCGCTACTACTAACTGGGACAAAAAATGGCGGCAATTTGAAACTTACCAGCAGCGATCTCGAGGAAACCGCGCTACTACTATGCACTTAGCGATGAGCGCTGTTTTTCGCCACCGCCTGCCATCGCTACTTAGAGGTGGGGAACACCGCGGTCGATATTTGTAGCAGCGTGTTTTACGTCGAGCGGCGCCATCGCTAAATATTTAGCAGCAGCGAAGTTTAAAGAGCGCTACAACTACTTACCAGCAGCGCTCTATTTTGAACAGCGCTGCTGCTAAGATTCTCGTATAGGCTTTTCCCTAGTAGTGGTATCTTGCAAATCTCTATGTCTCCCACCTGGACTAGATCCCGGATGGAATTGAAGCGTCTCTTGATGTGCTTGGTTCTCTTGTGAAATCTGGATTCCTTCGCTAAGGCAATCGCCCAAAGATTGTCACAAAATATTTTCATTGGACCCGATGCACTAGGTATGACACCTAGATCGGATATGAACTCCTTCATCCAGACTCCTTCATTGGCTGCTTCCGAAGCAGCTATGTATTCCGCTTCACATGTAGATCCCGCCACGACGCTTTGCTTTGAACTGCACCAACTGACAGCTCCACCGTTTAATGTAAACACGTATCCGGTTTGCGATTTAGAATCGTCTGGATCCTTGCATCAACGTAACCATTTACGATGAGCTCTTTGTCACCTCCATATACGATAAACATATCCTTAGTCCTTTTCGTATTTCAGATGTTCTTGACCGCTGTCAAATGATCCACTCTGGATTACTTTGGTACCTCCTCGCTAGACTTATAGCAAGGCACACATCAGGTCGGTACACAAGATTGCATACATGATAGAGCCTATGGCTGAAGCATAGGAACATTTTTCATTTCTCTCTATCTTACGCAATGGTCGGGCTTTGAGTCTTACTCAACTTCACACCTTGCAATACTGTGCAAGAACCCTTTCTTTGCTTGATCCATTTTGAACTTTTACAAAACTTTGTCAAGGTATGTGCTTTGTGAAAGTCCAATTAAGCGCCTTGATCTATCTCTATAGATCTTAATGCCTAATATGTAAGCAGCTTCACCGAGGTCTTTCATTGAAAAACTTTTATTCAAGTATCCCTTTATGCTATCCAGAAATTCTATATCATTTCCAATCAATAATATGTCATCCACATATAATATTAGAAATGCTCTGAGCTCCCACTCACTTTCTTGTAAATACAAAGCTTCTCCAAAAGTCTCAGATAAAACCAAATGCTTTGATCACACTATCAAAACGTTTATTCCAACTCCGAGAGGCTTGCACCAGTCCATAAATTGAACGTTGGAGCTTGCACACTTTGTTAGCTCCCTTTGGATCAATAAAACCTTCTGGTTGCATCATATACAACTCTTCTTCCAGAAATCCATTCAGGAATGCAGTTTTTACATCCATTTGCCAAATTTCATAATCATAAAATGCGGCAATTGCTAACATGATTCGGACAGACTTAAGCATTGCTACGGGTGAGAAGGTCTCATCGTAGTCAACCCCTTGAACTTGTCGAAAACCTTTGTAGACAGTAACATTACCGTCAGCGTCAGTCTTCTTCTTGAAGATCCATTTATTCTCAATTGCTTGCCGACCATCGGGCAAGTCAACCAAAGTCCATACTTTGTTCTCATACATGGATCCCATCTCGATTTCATGGCTTCAAGCCATTTTGCGAATCTGGGCTCACCATCGCTTCTTCATAGTTCGAGGTTCATCATGATCTAGTAGCATGACTTCCGAATAGGATTACCGTACCACTCAGTGCGGATCTTACTCTGTTCGACCTACGTGGTTCTGTATTAACTTGATCTGAAGTTCTATGATCATTATCATCAACTTCCTCACTAGTTGGCTTTGACGTCACAGAAACCGGTGATGTATTATTTTCCAACAAGGGAGTAGGTACAGTTACCTCATCAAGTTCTACTTTCCTCCCACTCACTTCTTTCGAGAGAAACTCCTTCTCTAGAAAGGATCCATTCTTAGCAACGAATGTCTTGCCTTCGGATCTGTGATAGAAGGTGTACCCAACTATCTCCTTTGGGTATCCTATGAAGACACATTTCTCCGATTTGGGTTCGAGCTTATCAGGTTGAAGCTTTTTCACATAAGCATCGCAACCCCAAACTTTAAGAAACGTCAACTTTGGTTTCTTGCCAAACCATAGTTCATAAGGTGTCATCTCAACGGATTTCGATGGTGCCCTATTTAACGTGAATGTGGCTGTCTCTAGAGCATAACCCCAAAACGATAGCGGTAAATCTGTAAGAGACATCATAGACCGCACCATATCAAGTAAAGTACGATTACGACGTTCGGACACACCATTACGCTGTGGTGTTCTGGGTGGCGTGAGTTGTGAAACTATTCCACATTGTTTTAAGTGTAAACCAAACTCGTAACTCAAATATTCTCCTCCACGATCAGATCGTAGAAACTTTATTTTCTTGTTACGATGATTTTCAACTTCACTCTGAAATTCTTTGAACTTTTCAAATGTTTCAGACTTATGCTTCATCAAGTAGATTCACCCATATCTGCTTAAATCATCTCTGAAGGTGAGAAAATAACGATATCCGCCACGAGCCTCAACATTCATCGGACCACATACATCTGTATGTATGATTTCCAACAAATCTGTTGCTCTCTTCATAGTACCAGAGAACGGCGTTTTGGTCATCTTGCCCATGAAGCATGGTTCGCAAGTACCAAGTGATTCATAATCAAGTGGTTCCAAAAGTCCATCAGTATGGAGTTTCTTCATGCACTTTATACTGATATGACCCAAACGGCAGTGCCACAAATAAGTTGCACTATCATTATCAACTCTGCATCTTTTGGTTTCAACACTATGAATATGTGTATCACTACTATCGAGATTCATCAAAAATAGACCACTCTTCAGGGGTGCATGACCATAAAAGATATTATTCATATAAATAGAACAACCATTATTCTCTGATTTAAATGAATAACCGTCTCGCATCAAACAAGATCCAAATATAATGTTCATGCTCAACGCTGGCACCAAATAACAATTATTTAGGTCTAATACTAATCCCGAAGGTAGATGTAGAGGTAGCGTGCCGACCGCGATCACATCGACTTTGGAACCGTTTCCCACGCGCATCGTCACCTCGTCCTTTGCCAGTGTTTGCTTAATCCGTAGTCCCTGTTTCGAGTTGCAAATATTAGCAATGTAACCAGATCAAATACCCAGGTGCTACTGCGAGCTCTAGTAAGGTACACATCAATAACATGTATATCACATATACCTTTGTTCACATTGCCATCCTTCTTATCCGCCAAATACTTGGGGCAGTTCCGCTTCCAGTGACCAGTCTGCTTGCAGTAGAAGCACTCAATTTCAGGCTTAGGTCCAGACTTGGGTTTCTTCTCTTGAGCAGCAACTTGTTTGCTGTTCTTCTTGAAGTTCCCCTTCTTCTTCCCTTTGCCCTTTTTCTTGAAACTAGTGGTTTTGTTAACCATCAACACTTGATGCTTCTTCTTGATTTCTACCTCCGCAGCCTTTAGCATTGCGAAGAGCTCGGGAATTGTCTTATCCATCCCTTGCATATTATAGTTCATCACGAAGCTCTTGTAGCTTGGTGGAAGTGATTGGAGAATTCTGTCAATGACGCTATCATCCGGAAGAGTAACTCCCAGTTGAATCAAGTGATTACAATACCCGGACATCTTGAGTATGTCCTCACCGATGTAACTATTCTCCTCCATCTTGCAGCTATAGAACTTATTGGAGACTTCATATCTCTCAATCCGGGCATTCTTCTGGAATATCAACTTCAACTCCTGAAAATCTCATATGCTCCATGACGTTCAAAACGTCGTTGAAGTCCCGGTTCTAAGCCGTAAAGCATGGCACATTGAACTATCGAGTAGTCATCAGCTTTGCTCTTGCCAGACGTTCTTAACGCCGTCGGTTACATCAGAAGCAGTTCTGGCACCCAGCGGTGCTTCCAGACGTAATTTTTCTGTGCAGCAATGAGGATAATCCTCGTTACGGACCCAGTCCGCGTAGTTGCTACCATCATCTTTCAACTTAGCTTTCTCAAGAACGCATTAAAATTCAACGGAACAACAGACGGGCCATCTATCTACAAACAACATAGACAAGCAAGATACTATCAGTACTAAGTTCATGATAAATTTTAGTTCAATTAATCATATTACTTAAGAACTCCCACTTAGGCAGACATCTCTCTAGTCATCTAAGTGATCACGTGATCCAAATCAACTAAACCATAACCGATCATCACGTGAGATGGAGTAGTTTTCAATGGTGAACATCTTATGTTGATCATATCTACTATATGATTCACGCCGACCTTCGGTCTCCTTGTTCCGAGGCCATATCTGCATATGCTAGGCTCGTCAAGTTTAACCTGAGTATTCTACGTGTGCAAAACTGGCTTGCACCCGTTGTAGATGGACGTAGAGCTTATCACACCCGATCATCACTTGGTGTCCGGGCACGATTTAACTTTGGCAACGGTGCATACTCGGGAGAACACTACTTGATAATTTTAGTGAGAGATCATCTTAAAATGCTACCGTCAATCAAAGCAAGATAAGATGCATAAAAGATAAACATCACATGCAATCAATATAAGTGATACGATATGGCCATCATCTTCTTGTGCTTGTGATCTCCATCTCCGAAGCACCATCATGATCACCATCGTCACCGGCGCGACACCTTGATCTCCATCGTAGCATCGTTGTCGTTACGCCATCTATTGCTTCTACGACTATCGCTACCGCTTAGTGATAAAGTAAAGCAATTACAGATGCGTTGCATTTCATACAATAAAGCGACAACCATATGGCTCCTGCCATTGCCGATAACCGGTTACAAAACATGATCATCTCATACAATAAAATATAGCATCATGTCTTGGCCATATCACATCACAACATGCCCTGCAAAAACAAGTTAGACGTCCTCTACTTTGTTGTTGCAAGTTTTACGTGGCTGCTACGGGCTTAAGCAAGAACCAATCTCACCTACGCATCAAAACCACAACGATAGTTTGTCAAGTTGATGCTGTTTTAACCTTCGCAAGGACCGGTGTGGCCACACTCGGTTCAACTAAAGTTGAGAAACCGACACCGCTAGTCACCGTGTGCAAAGCACGGCGGTAAAACTAGTCTCGCGTAAGCGTCTGGCGTAATGTCGGTCCGGCCGCTTCATCCAACAATACCGCCGAACCAAAGTGTGACATGCTGGTAAGCGGTATGACTTATATCGCCCACAACTCACTTGTGTTCTACTCGTGCAAATAACATCAAACCATAAAAACCTAGGCTCGGATGCCCTTTGTTGGGGAACGAGTAATTTCAAAAATTTCCACGCACACACAAGATCATGGTGATGTATAGCAACGAGAGGGGAGAGTGTTGTCTACGTACCCTCGTAGACCGAAGCGGAAGCGTTGAGACAATGTAGAGGAAGTAGTCGTACGTCCTCCCGGTCCAACCGATCCAAGCACCGTTACTCCCGCACCTCCAAGTTCTTGACACGCAGACAGCTCGATGACGCACCTCGATCTCCAATCCGAGAGAGGCTCCGAGGGGAGTTCGTCAAGACGACGGCGTGGTGACGATCTTGATGTTCTCTGTCGCAGGCTTCGCCTAAGCACCGCTACAATATGATCGAGGTGTAATATCGTGGAGGGGGCACTGCACACGGCTAAGGAATGATCAATGATCAACTTGTGTGTCCTGTGGTGCCCCCTACCCCAGATATAAAGGAGGGAGGGAGGAGGTGGCCGCCCAAGGGGGCGCCATAGGGGGGGAAACCTACTCCAAGTAGGTTTCCTTTTTCCTTATCTTATTTGGAGGGGGAAGGAAGGAGTACTAGTATTAGGAAGTAGTACTAGTAGTAGGAAGGAAGAGAGGGGGAAGGAGAAAGGAAAGGGGGGGCCGGCCTCCCTCCCCAATTCGGATTGGGCTTGGGGCGCCCTCCCTTGTTCCTTCTCTCTTCCTCCTACATGGGCCCAATAAGGCCCATATACCTCCCGGGGTTCAGTAACCTCCGGAGCTCCAAACTTCTCGGAACGTTTCCGTGTCCAAATATATTCGCCCAATATATCAATCTTTATGTCTCGACCATTTCGAGACTCCTCGTCATGTCCGTGGTCATATCCGGACTCGAACAACCTTCGTACATCAAAATACATAAACTCATAATATAACATCATCGAAACCTTAAGCGTGCGGACCTATGGTTCGAGAACAATGTAGACATGACCGAGACATGTCTCCGGTCAATAACCAATAGCGGGACCTGGATGCCCATATTGGTTCCTACATATTCTACGAAGATCTTTATCGGTCAAACCGCACAACAACATACGTTGTTCCTTTGTCATCGGTATGTTACTTGCCCGAGATTCGATCGTTCAGATCCAATACCTAGTTCATCTCATTACCGCAAGTCTCTTTACTCGCTCCGTAATACATCATCTCACAACTAACTCATTAGTTGAAATGCTTGCAAGGCTTAAGTGATGTGTATTACCGAGAGGGCCCAGAGATACCTCTCCGACATTCGGAGTGACAAATCCTAATCTCGAAACACGCCAACTCAACAAGTACCTTTCGGAGACACCTGTAGAGCACCTTTATAATCACCCAGTTATGTTGTGACGTTTGGTAGCACACAAAGTGTTCCTCCGATAGCAGGAGTTGCATAATCTCATAGTCATAGGAACATGTATAAGTCATGAAGGAAGCAATAGCAACATACTAAACGTTCGTGTGCTAAGCTAACGGAATGGGTCATGTCAATCAGATCATTCAACTAATGATGTGACCTTGTTAATCAAATAACAACTCCTTGTTCATGGTTAGGAAACATAACCATCTTTGATTAACAAGCTAGTCAAGTAGAGGCATACTAGTGACACTCTGTTTGTCTATATATTCACACATGTATTATGTTTCCGGTTAATACAATTCTAGCATGAATAATAAACATTTATCATGATATGAGGAAATAAATAATAACTTTATTATTGCCTCTAGGGCATATTTCCTTCACTCTTTGCCATCTCCATACTTTTATCTATAAATTGTCTGTCTAGCATCACTGCATACCCTTGTCTCCTCCCACTGCTCTATCTTTCACTTTGCTAACTTATTGGACTAACCATTCATGTGGTCTATCGGAATAGGAGGCACTGGGACATACAACTTAAGGTGAAAATGCACAAACACTGGGACATACAAATTAGTGTGGTAATATATGGACTGCAGGCATGGCAACTCATGCGGAAACACCGGGTAACTTTGTCCTGGAATAAATGTTGTTGAAAACGTACCACGGTAACTCATGTTTAAATGGCATGATGATATATACACATCAAAGTTGATAACTTACATAGCGCCAGCCTGGTAACTATTTGCATGAAATAAAGTCTTTTGAACATATCCACATGGGATCTACTTTCGTAGGTCTCATCACGACTGATTTTTTATGTGAAAAGGTATTTCGATCAGACCGATGGTTTAAGCTATAAAACATGTTAAAATTTTGAAATATGGAGAATCTAGGATGATATCAAAAAAATCTCTAATGCATGGACGTATATGTATGCGAAAAGAAAATTGGAGGACCTATTTTTTATGCAACGGTAATTTCTGTGTAAACAATATGATAACTTATGCGCAACTGCCATGATAACTTGCGTAGCACACGTGTGGTAACTTTTTACCCAAAAAACTCGTCGGAATATATCAACGTGGGATCTAGTTTCGAAGCTCTCCTCGCGACGAATCTTGTATGCGAAAATAGTTTTCCAATCGAAGCGATGGTTTGAGTTAGAAAACATTGAATGTTGAGTTTCAACAGAATCTTCTGCTGGCATCATCAGCTTTTGTCCTTAGATGCTTACATGCACACTTAAGATTAATTAATGGATCCAATTTCACAAACTCGCAGAGTGAACCGCGGGGCTGGGCAATGAAAGTTTAATCATGTTTCTGTTATTGTGACAATCGGAAGAAGACGAATGGGAGAAGCAGGGTGGAACAGCTGATCGAGGGACGCTCGGATATGATGCTAAAAATAGAACGTTCGACAGTTTTTTTTGAAACGGAGGCAAAAGATTTGCCTCATATATTAAATAAGGAGGAGAGAGAGTTTGTTACAACACACACCCAAGTTACGGCATGACAATTATTCTCGCAATAAAAAAGACCCTAGTTTCTTTGCCCCAGCTTTGATCCAAAGGTTTGCCTCGTCTTCAATGATGCTGAGCAAGATTTGCGGAGGTGCGCTCTTTTGCCTGAACAATCTTTCGTTGCGCTCATTCTTGATAACCCATGACACTAGCATGGTAATCGATGTCTTTGATTTTCTGTCGGCGGTGCCCGTGGTGCATGTGCTCGTCCACCAGGCATGAAGGGACTCAAACAGGTACCATGTGGACGTGTCCATGTCGTGGATGTGAAATTTCTGAATTGCCATGTTCCAAAGCCTGAGAGTGAAGCGGCATCTGAAGAAAAGATGAGGGCCACATTCCTGCACCCATCGGCACAAGGGGCAGGAGCCACAGTTAGGTGATCCTCACTTCTCCAATCTGTCAGCAGTCCAGATCCTATCCTGAAGGGCGAGCCACGCAAAGAATTTTACTTTTGGTGGGGCCCAAGCCTTCCAGACCATTTGGTCCAACGGGGAGAGGACCAAGCCCAAAAACTGTGCCCTGTAAGCGGAGGCCGCGGAGTAGTGCCCAGATTCCGTGTGCTTCCATAGGATGTCATCCTCAGTGATCTCATCCAGGTGCACCACATGCAGTAGCATCCAAAGGGTGAAGTATTGCGCCACATGCTCGATGGAAACCGATGCGGGCGGTCTGATTTTGAGGATCCACGCATTGTCCTTGAGGGCCTCCCGTACCTTCCAGTGCTTCTGGGAGGAAGTCTCGTAAATGAGCAGAGCAATGTCTTTGGGCTTGCGACCAAGGAGCCAGGGGGAGTCCCAAAATGGAGTCTTCGCACCATTCCCAACCGTCATGGTGGCACAGGCGTAGAAAAAGTTGAGGTCCTCCTCATCGCATGGGTTCCCACTCCCGACCCACAACTTTGTGGGCTCCTTCCACTCGTACCAAGGCCACCGCAAACGCAAAGCCCGCACGAACTTGTTGGTGTCGAGGACTCCGAGTCCACCATAGGTGAGCGGCCGGCTGACAACATCACAATTGACCTTGCACTTTGCCCCGGATGTCGTATCCGACCCCGACCATATATAGGAAGGCCCGCTCAAGCTTGTCGATGTTTTGTAGAATGGTGGGTTGTATGAGAAGTGGCGTGATGAAGTAGATCACTTAGGAAGTGAAGACCGACTTAACAAGGGCCACGCGGCCAATGGTGGTGATGTTTTGGCCGTCATATGTAGTCAGTCTACTTGCCACTTTATCGACAGGAAATTGTACGTCGGCGAGCTTCAGCTTCCACACAGATAGCGGGAGTCCCAGGTAGCGGAGCGGAAAGGAAGCC
This sequence comes from Aegilops speltoides, assembly GCA_021437245.1. Taxonomy (NCBI): domain Eukaryota; kingdom Viridiplantae; phylum Streptophyta; class Magnoliopsida; order Poales; family Poaceae; genus Aegilops; species Aegilops speltoides. The sequence goes on from CM038147.1 coordinate 508,623,810, forward strand.
CTGACAGCCGGTAGCCCTTGCGTGATGTGGCCCAAGTCAAGGTTGCCGCACCGAATGGGGACCATTCACTAGTAGAAAAAGGGTCAAACGTGCAGCACATTAGTGCCGGTTTGTATTAGAGCCGGCACTAATGTATACATTAGTGCCGGTTCCAACGGCTAGCCGGGCAGCTCTCATTAGTACCGGTTCGTGGCTAACCTTTAGCACCGGTTCGTGCCACGAACCGGTACTAATGAGGGTGGTGGTAGGATGTTGTTAGTCTGGGCCCCCTCCAGCACCTTTAGTACCGGTTCGTGCCACGAACCGGTACTATAGGTCCTCCTGCATATAAACCCTTCGTCCAGCTCGCTCTGTTCTTCCCCTTTCCCCTCTCCTCTCCTCTCTGTTCTTCCTCTTCTCCCCTCGAGCTCATCACACATTTTGCCCAAAATTTGTCAAGATTTGAAGGCCCCCATCCATTCAAGGGATCACAAAGGTTAGCAACTTTGTCCTTTCATCTCTCATTGCTAGATTAGCTCTTCCCATGCTTTGTATAGTTACTAATTTGTGAGTTTAGTAATTTGGGAGGAAATATATATATATATATATATGCTAGTATTTGATTTATATGCAATTTGAGGTCAAAAATAACACTTAGTTTGCATATGTAGGTGTGGTTTACTTAGTGCCTTCTAAATCTTCGTCAGAACCACCGCCGATCGCCCTTGCACTCGCGTCACCGGCACCACCTTGTGGTGAGCCTCTTGTTCATGAAATTTTATATAAAAATTGATGTTTGTGTGATTTGGATATATAGTTAATCATGTAATAATTATCTTACCCGACGTTGTTTGTTATACATAGTGCCATGGTTTTGATATCCGTCCCCGCCGCCCTCGTCCTTGTTATGATTCGGATGTGGTATATTCTCTTTTAAAACTATTTGTTGCATTTCGTGTTTATGACAAATTATGCCCATCAAGTTGACATAGATATTTTTATCTAGGAGGTATGTGAACCGAAATTCCAACCGACCCTATTGTCGAGAGCTTAAATTTAGTTGAAGAGAAAACGAGTACTTGAAAGAAAAATTGAAAAGAATTAAGGGGAGAAGATGGAATTGGAGTTGCATGTTGCCGATGTAAATCGATGATCACAAGATCAAGATGGAGAAAATGCGCTTGAAGAATAGAAAAATTAGAAAATATGCCATCGATAGTGAGGCTTGGTATCATTATGCTGTTGGATCAATTGTTACCTTAGTTGCGATCTTGATCGCATTTGTTGTTGCATTTAAATGCTTTAGCTAGAGAGTTATTTGTTTGTTGCATTTAAGTGTTGTATGAACTTTATGTATGAACTTGTATTAATTTCGTCTATTCGTGTTGTGTAATGAAGATGAGCGGCAATGGATGTCGATGACCGATGCTCTCCCAGTTCGTTGAGGCGTGCATACTTTTCTCGCTTATGGCTGAGGCAAACAAGCGGGCGGATGGTTTTATGCCTTGTCCACGTGCTGGCTGTAAGAATGGTCACAATTACTATACGTCAAGAACCATTCACGTCCACCTGTTTGAGTCCGGTTTCATGCCCCACTATAATGTTTGGACCAAGCACGGAGAAAGAGGGGTTATGATGGAAAACAATGAAGAAGAAGAGGACGATGACAGCTATCCTGGCCATGGGTTCCCTCAATACGATGATACAACAATGGGGGAAGAAGCTGAGCCGGTAATGTGGGAAGAAGCTGAGCCGGCAATGTGGGAAGAAGCTGAAGAAGAGTCATCAGATGAGCCCGTTGATGATCTAGGTCGGGCCATTGCCGATGCAAAGAGAAACTGCGCAAGTGATTTGGAGAAGAAGAAGTTGCAGCGCATGTTAGAGGATCACAAAAATTGTTGTACCCAATGCGTGAGGTGACAAGAAAAAGCTGGGCACCACACTAGAATTGCTGCAATGGAAGGCAGAGAATGGTGTATCTGACAAGGGATTTGGAAAGTTGCTGGTAATGATAAAGGATATGCTTCCAAAGGACAACGAATTGCCCAAGAGTACGTACGAAGCAAAGAAGGCTGTCTGCCCTCTAGGGTTAGAGGTGCAGAAGATACATGCATGCCCTAATGATTGCATCCTCTACCGTGGTGAGTACGAGGATTTGAACGCTTGCCCGGTATGTGGTGCATTGCGCTATAAGATCAGCCGCGATGAGCCTAGTGATGTCGAGGGCGAGCGCCCCAGGAAGAAGATTCCTGCCAAGGTGATGTGGTATTCTCCTATAATACTACGGTTGAAACGTTTGTTCCAAAACAAAGAGCATGCCAAGGCGATGCAATGGCACAGAGAAGACCGTAAGAAAGACGGAAAGTTGAGAGTACCACGACGGGTCGCAGTGATGGAGAAAAATCGAAAGAAAGTACGGGAAGGAGTTTGCAGATGACGCAAGGAGCGTATGGTTTGGTCTAAGCGCAGATGGCATTAATCCTTTTGGGGAGCAGAGCAGCAACCATAGCACCTGGCCTGTGACTCTATGTTTGTATAACCTTCCTCCTTGGTTGTGCATGAAGCGGAAGTTCATTATGATGCCAGTGCTCATCCAAGGCCCTAAGCAACCCGGCAACGACATTGATGTGTACCTAAGGCCATTAGTTGAAGAACTCTTACAAGCGTGGAATGGAACAGGTGTACGCGCGTCGGATGAGCACATGGGGAAGAATTTGACCTAAAGGCGTTGCTGTTCGTGACCATCAATGATTGGCCTGCTCTCAAGAACCTTTCGTGACAGACAAACAAGGGATACCGCGGATGCACGCACTGTTTGGATGATACCGACAGTATATATATTTGAATAGTTGTAAGAAGAATGTGTACCTAGGACATCGTCAATTTCTTCCGAGCAGGCATCCCATAAGAAAGAAAGGCAAGCATTTCAAAGGTGAGGCGGATCACCGGGCGAAGCCTCGCCTCCGTACTGGTGCTGATGTACATGATATGGTCAAGGATTTGAATGTGATATTTGGAAAGGGTCCTGGCGGACAACCTGTTCCGAAGGACGCAGACGAACGCGCACCCATGTGGAAGAAGAAATCTATATTTTGGGACTTGCCATATTGGAAAGACCTAGAGGTCCGCTCCGCAATCGACGTGATGCACGTGACGAAGAATCTTTGCGTGACCCTGCTTGGCTTCTTGGGCGTGTATGGGAAGACAAAAGATACACCTGAGGCACGGGAGGACCAGCAACGTATGCACGGAGAAGACGGCATACATCAGGGTCATGCAAGCTACGCTCTTACCAAAGAAGAGAAGGAAATCTTCTTTGAATGCCTGCTCGAGATAAGGTACCGTCGGCTTCGTCGAATATAAAGGGAATAATAAACATGGCAGAGAAAAGTTCCGAACCTAAAGTCTCATGATCGCCACGTGATTATGACGCAATCGCTTCGGTTGCATTGAGGGGCTTTACCGAAAACGCTCGATTAGCCATTGTGAAGCTATGTGCATTTCTCAATGCAATCTCTCAGAAGGTAATCGATCCAGAAATCATACCAAGGTTACAGAATGATTTGGTGCAATGTCCTGTCAGTTTCAAGTTGGCGTTCCCACCATCCTTCTTCAACATCATGACGCACGTGCTCGGCCAGAAGGGCCATCAAAATGAGGAGGTCATTGAGTTTTGTATTGACTTTATTCCTGACCATAAGTCGATTGGTGTTCCTGAATCGCGGCATAAGGGCAGACTGGATGGAAAAGGCATGCTAGGAGGGGAACAAATAATATGTATGGACGGACATTCTCTCACTGAAGCACACTACACAGTTCTACAGAATTCCACCTTGGTAGCTCCGTATATGGATGAACACAAGAATTTGTTACGCTCCAAACACCCGGAGCGGTCTGATGACTGGATTACACGTGAACAAACCAGGAGTTTCGCCAACTGGTTGCAGACACGTACCATGCATGACACCTCTATTGAAGATGACCTGTACTTGCTGTCCCAGTTACCATCTTCGAATATAATGACTTTCAAAGGGTACGAGATAAATGGTAATACATTTTACACGATCGCCCAAGATAAGAAGAGCACCAACCAAAACAGTGGTGTCCTCTTTGATGCAGAAACCAAGACGGGAAAGGAAACATATTATGGTTATATACAGGAAATATGGGAACTTGACTATCGATGTGGTTTAAAGGTCCCTTTGTTTCGGTGCAAATGGGTCAATATGACACGAGGCGGGGTAAAGGAAGACCCGCAGACGGAATGACAACAAAGGATCTCAACAATCTTATGTATGCGCATTTAACCATTCGTCCTAGCCAATGATCCGCACAGGTTTTCTATGTGAAGGACATGTCTACCAAGCCAAGAAAAAGAAAAGATAAGGAAGCGAATGCATCGCACGATGAGCCAAAGCGCACATAGTTCTTTCGGGAAGAGAAACATCGTGGGAATGGATGACAAGACAGACAAGTCGAAGATTATGAAAAGTTTGATGAAATTGCTCCATTCACAAAGTGAATATTGACCCGAGCATCCCGTTAAATGATGAAGATTTTCCATGGTTACGGCGCAAAGGGACACACGCGAAGAAAAAGTTTCACACCCAAAGATCTGGGATGTGATCGGCTTCACTATCATCACTTTCTTCTATGTTTCACACCCAGGAGGGAATGTTTGTAATAGTTAGGGTAGTTATGTGTTTTGGCATTTGAAACGCGAAGAAATTTTATGTGCAAACAAATTCTTTTCATGCATTTATTGATTTTTTTTCCAGCTAAATGACCCTGAAATTGAAAAGCAATTCAAATGAACTCCGAAAAGGTTGAAAGTTGGCATGGCATCAAATTTCATACAAATAGCATGTCCAAGAAAGTAGAGAGGGTTACGGCAAAAACTGGATGCACTTCGTGTACAAAATGGACAATCTCTTTCAAGTATCGGGGTTTCATTTAAAACTGAACTGTTACAAAGGCATTTCATTTTTTAAATAACCTAAGCATTACTAAATTGAATATAATGATAAAACACACTAATATTAAACATAAGAACAAAGAATCACTGAAAAAACTTTTTTCAAAGTTAAGTTATTCACAAACTAGTGATTCACACAAATTTCAAATAATTCAAAATTTAAACTATTCAAATTTGAAATCTACCGCACTAACAGAAAGTTTGTAATTTTTGTACCTAAAGCAAAAATATTCACAAAGAAACTCTAAATACAGCAAAAAACTCAAAAATAAATAAAACAAAAATAAATAAATCAAAAAAATAAGAAAATAAAAAGCCCGCCATCGCGCCATAGCGGCCTGCATCGACTAGAAACCCAACCTGTAGTTGGGCCAGATGCAGGCCCGCAAGCCTGATGGGCCCACAGTGAGTAGGAGAGGTAGGCCTGAAGGCCTGCTATTGAGAGGAGCTCAATGCGATTGCCAGGCCGGGCTTATAAACCGTCTGGCGCTCCTAAACTAGCGAGGTGGGACTAAACCTGCGCCGCTCGGTAGCAAGACACCCTTTAGTACCGGTCGTGGCACAAACCAAGTACTAAAGGGGGCCTTTAGTACCGGTTTGTGCCACCACCCGGTACTAAAGGGGTCGCTTCCGCCACTTGGCTCAAAAACAGACCTTTAGTACCGGTTGGTGGCTCCAACCGGTACTAAAGGTGCCTTCTATATATACAACTGCTACGAAAATTTCAGTTTCCCTCTGTTTTCGCCTCTGTTGCGTCGTCTTCATCGCCGTCGCCGCCGCCCTCGATCGTCTCCGACGTCGCCGCTCGTCTCCGTCGCCGCCCCCGTCCCCGTCTTCGCCCTCGTCCCCGTCGCCGCCCTCGTCTCGTCGCCGCCCGTCCCGTCGCCGCCCTCGTCTCCGTCGCGCCGTCCCGCCGTGCCCGCCCGCCTGCCGTCGCCTCGCCGTCGCCTCGCCCGCCGTCACCTAGCTCCTCCTCGTCGCTCATGCTGCCGCGCCATGTGTGAGTCTCCAGCCCCGAGCCCGTACACACACACACACACACAAGCATTAGATAATTAGTCTTTAATTAGTTTAGATTATTTAGATTATTATTTTGTATGTTTAATTAGTTTATATAATTAGTGTTTAATTAGTTTAGATTATTTAGATTACTATTTTTTCACTATTATATATGTACGAATGCATGTTAGATGGATATAATTAGTGCTTAATCAGTTAGAAATTAGTGTTATATAGAAATGTTAGAAATTAGTGTTATATAGAAATGTTAGAAATGTTAGAAATTTTAGTGTTATTTACATTAGCATAATTAGTGTTATATAGAAATGTTAGAAATTTTAGTTATCAAAATCCAATCATTAAAAAAATGTTACTTTTTGCGGGCATATAACTAGTATTTGTTCTCGACGATGCCCGGCCCGCATCCTCGCCGTCGACCCGTCATGACGACGACATCCAGCCGACCCATGTCCGGACTGGCTCACTGGCTGGCACTGGGAGGTGCTGCTTGAGGCGCGCCGCTTGACGAGGAACCCGCCGCGGGTCCCGTCGTCGACCTCGATCTCGTTTGGTGGCGTCGTGGGCGAGTTTGGTGCGGAGGGACCGGCCCGCCGGAGGTGGTACGTCGCCTGTCGTGGAGGAGGACAAGCACGCCCATCGCTACTTGGTTGCGTTAGAGGGCGGCAGGTTCTCCAATACGTGGCAGTATCTTCGGGGATCTCACTTCAGCTATGATCCTGTGAGGGTTCCTTCTCTTTGGGTGTCCACCGCCCGCGCCGGAGGAACCGCGAGTGTCCTAGATTCTTCTGTAGTATTCGATCTTTATTAGCTAATAGCTAGTGATGTACTATTCAATATTATATATTATTCGAGACGATGTATTTGAGATTATATCTATTATTCTGGACGATGTATTCGAGATTATATCTATTATTCGAGATTTGAATACTAAATTGTTTTATATTTCTTTTGGATTAGTTAAACAAAAGCTATGGCAGACAATACCGACAGAGAGGGAGAACAGACCATGTTCGATATGATACGCGGGGCAGATGATAATCAGAATGAAGAAGATTATGACGGCTCCGAATTTCTAAACAACACCGGAGAGGGTGATATGATATTCAATCGCGACGACGAAATTGATGAAGTCATGAACTATGATTATGACGATGACGAAGAACATGTTGATCCTGAAACAACAAACACCGACGAGGTATATATATTTATATAAGCAGGCATCTAGTGATCATCACATGTTTTAAATGACTTGAAGATATATTAACGAATCGATCTTTGTTCTTTCAGCCATCCGGATCGAGCAAATCTTCAGGCAAGATGACGAAACGAGGCCCGAACAAAAAGTTGAAGCCGGGCGTAAAGTACAATATCGAGGCATGCGGCCCTACTGGCAAACCATTAGCGCCTAAGAAGATTGCGGACAAGTTCGTTCGTTAGTGCGGAGTTCTTGTGAAGGACCAACTCCCGATCAAACTTCAAGAATGGAGAGCGCCAGCAAAGCCACGTCCAGATGTTACTTTTGTCGACAAGAATCAAAAGATCGCTTTGGGATACTCTCATGGAACATTTCACCCTACCGATCATTTCACGTAGCAGATGTGCGAGAAAGTCAAAGAGGTTGCTCTTAGGATGATGGCGACTGCATTCAAGAACTACAAGAATCGTGAATGGAACAAGTACGTCAACGGAGGAAGGAAGACTCCAGTATTCAAGGGAACACTGGAGAACCAACGTGATCATTGGGACGATTTCGTGAAATTCAAGGATTTGGAATTAGCTAAGGAACGGTCGAGAATAAACAAGAAGAATGCCAAAAAAAAGGATAAGTTCCATAAGCTGGGGCCAGGTGGCTATGCGGTGGCAATGCCTAAGTGGGATAAGTCTGAGAAAGAAATGGAGGATGCAGGTGTCACTCCGGCTACTAAGAGTTGGCCCCCCAGGGTCAGGACTTGTTTCTATGCGCATGGGGGGGAGTTGGACTAGGAGACAGGCAATGTTTCGACGAGGGCAAGTCTGAAGGGAGCCGACGATGCGATACTTGTTGCAATAGAAGAGGCACGAACGGGGGTGTTCCAGTCCAACAGAGAGAACGACGAGCTTACGCGTGCCCTGGGAAATCCTGAACACCCGGGAAGAACACGAGGCAAGGGAGGTATGCCGTGGTATGAGGGGTTTTCAGACCGAACAACGACTACGTAACCCGTGCGAGAAAGAAGATTGCGGAGGAGAAGAAGAGGAAGATGGAGGAGGAGCAGAGGAAGCGGGACTATGAACGCCTTCAAGGCCTAGAAGCAAGTCAAGCGGAATTAGCGGTCAAATTCCAGCGGCAGCGAGGAGCAGATCGACTCACTTACCCATCAAAGGGGTCTCAAAGAGCTGCAGCAGCTAGCAGATGATCCAGCATTGGATAGCACCGGCCCATCCATGCCGAGAAGCAGCGTGGGTTCCGTCCCGGATGACGCAATGCTTGGTAGATACCCCGTGGATGACATCACGGAGAACACTAACTGCGAGCTACACGTCAAAATGCAGAACATATCCATGAAGGTGGCGGACGGCTGTGCTTTCACAAATCCCCCCGAGGCAACCTTCCATTGCAACCCGATTCCAGTGGGCTATGCTCGTGTTTTGGTTGATGAGATGGTGGACCCACCATATTTGGGGCTACAGCTTGACATTGCTGGAGGTGACGGCGAGCGCTTTCTCGAAGAGGCCAAACATCGTATCATCCTATGGAAAAAGGATTGCATCATCTTTCCAAGGCCACCGACACCGCGTCACCCGAGTCCTCGTCGAAGTCCGCCACCGAGTCAGCAGACTCCCGCTCCTCCAAGTCCACCAAGTCCGGCAAAGTGTCAGGCCACTCCTCCTCCAAGTCCGCAAAGTGTCGACAATCCTCCTCCTCCAAGTCCGCCACAAGATCGACGCCCTCCTCCTCCAAGTCCGCACAACCTCAGGCCACTCCTCCTTGTCCAACTCAGTCCGTCGGCCGCCTCCGCCGCCAAGCAATCGCAGAAGAGACACCCGTAGCTATGGTGCGTAGCGGTACGAGTCGAGGTAGTACAGGAAGTACAGGCGGAGGCAAGCGATATAAATATGGTCCAAGCCTCAAGCCTCTTCCGCAGAGGTCTTATGACATTTCTAAGGAGGAAATCACAGCCATATCGAAGTCCGAGGTGGAAGCCCATTTTGCACCGAAACCACCACCGCCGCAAGGGAGAAAGTGCCTGAGGAAACGATTGACCACTTCATTCGTATGGCTCAACCACCAGCTCCCAAGCCTGTTGACACAGACTATGAGCGCCACATCAGGAAGTTAAATTGAGCACGTCTACAAAGGGAGGCGAGCACGTCTACATCGGGATCAAGCAAACAAGAAGGAGCTGCCAAAAAATGCGGGAAAACCATTCCCCAGCTGGGAGAACAGGCGGCGCAATTGATCCCCTCGCTTGTTGTGCCAACAACAGGTGACAGTACGCGCGCCCAATATTATTGTGGGCAAACAGTGCATGTTCCCGAGGTGGGCAATGTGGTAATAACGGGGGAGCATATAATGCAGGCTGAAATTCTCAACATCACTATTGGACAACTCCTCGAGATCGAGCCCATGCCTTTGCTTAGAGAGGATGAAGTAAAACGGAAATATGTCCGGGGCCAACCTTTGGTCGCGCCAGACAAGGTCAAGAACCTCCCAACGAGAATGTATGGATTGCATCAATGGTACATAAACATTACCAAGATTTCAGATCGATTGTCCCTCATGGTGAATGTCAAGCAGGACCATTACTACCATGAGAAAGCTGGGTCCGTTGAGTATTCAGAACTGTTTCAGTTATACAATCAAGACGCACTCGACAAATCTATCGTCAGTTGCTATTGTCTGTAAGTGATTTCTTTCTATAATTTAAGTCTCAAGCTAGCTGTAGTGATCCTTTTGAGATCAATCATTACCTGTAATTATCCTCACTCTATATTCTTTTCTGTGGTATTATGCAGGATGAAGATATATGAAATGAGAAAAGGTGGACGCTTTGGCATTGGGTTCATTGACCCAAACACCGTTAATGAATACACATGGAAGATAAATGAACGTCTTGCAAAGGAAGTAGAGGACAGCATGCTAGAGTTCTTGAAGCGCCTCAAATACAATGAAGATATACTACTTCCTTACCAATTCCAGTGAGTCACACTGTCTTGTACTACAAATTCTCTGTTTTGGCCTACTAGCTAGCTACATGTTTTTGCTTACATATGCCCGCTTAATTAAGACATGTAAACGTGTGTGCATGCAGATTTCACTGGGTCTTGTGTATCATTAAAGTTGACGCCGGAACAGTTGAAGTACTAGACTCACTAATCTAAAAAAAACTGACTTTAACATCTTGTATGGGATAGTCAACAGGTAATCTCAATCATTATTAACTATATATCTCGGCCTATTTAGTTCGTCATTTCATGATATGAAATATTTAATAACCCCTTTATTCATTTTCTTTGTCGGCGGGCAGGGCTTGGGCAAGATTCATCAGCGTCACGGAAGGTGAATGGAAACAAAAGCTTCAATGGTTTCACCCAAGGTAAGTAATTATAGTACTAGCTAGCTAGCTAGCTGCCATCTCTTTAATTATCATGCTTGATTAATTTTTATCTGATCAAATTCCATTCTCGTAAAGGCCCTGAAGCAGGCGCAAGTGACTGATCTGTGTGCATTCTGCGTTTGCAAGAACATTCGCATGATGGCATCCGAAAGGAGCAGATCTCAAAGACAGCAATGGGTACGCTTATCAGAACACTATTCACAATTTTACACCATTATCGATATCTAGTCACACAACTAATGCACATGCATATTGATCTCCTTCTTAACAGTTCAAAGAGGTGCGGGAGAAGCTCATAGAAAGGGAGCGCGTAGAAGCACTTCAAGAGGAAATAGCGGGATTTTTGCTCGACCAGGTCATAAATCCGAATGGAGAATTCTATTACCCGCTACCGCCCCCATGAAAACCACTTTCAATTGTCATTGTGCTCCGAAGGCACCAATTAGGCTAATGCCACTGGCTCCGAAGGCAACATTCATATGTAGGAGAAATTGTATATAGCTATACATGTGTGTATGTGTGAATTAATTAATATGGTGGTTTAATTTGTGAGACATTGATGTGATATATATATGCATGATTGGTTCTACTAGAAATATATATATATATATATATATATATATATATATATATATATATATACATACATATATATATAGATATATATATATATGCATAACGTGTACAATGTGTAGTATCATAAAATACCAGCAAACGAAAAAGAATTAAAATGAAAACACAAAATTAAATGAAAAAGAAATCATAAAACTAAAAACCCCCCAAACCTTATAGTACCGGTTGGTCTTACCAACCGGTACTAAAGGGCTCCAGGTCCCCGGAGCTGGCTCGTGCCACGTGGTTGCCCTTTAGCACCGGTTCGTGCTGAACCGGTACTAAAGGGGGGGCGGCCTTTAGTGACCACAAATTAGTGCCGGTTATGTAACCGGCACTATAGGGCCTTACGAACCGGTGCTAATGCCCGGTTCAGCACTAGTGATTGAGCTCTTATGGAAGTTGGTGCAAAGGCTGGTGACTTCACCAAAACCTCGCATAATGGCCGCGAGGTTGTCCACATCTCTTTTGATCGGCGCTACAAACACAGCCGCATCATCCGCATAGAGAGAGGTTCGCACCATAACCCCTCTTCCTTGGACCTTGTGAAGAAGGCCCTTCCTTGTCGCCACATCAAGGATTTGCTTCAATGGGTCAATAGCTATCACAAAAAGGAGGGGAGAGACGGGGTCCCCTTGCCCTAGTCCTTGGCCATGCTTGATGGCGGTACCAGCTACCCCATTCAAGATGATCCTCGAAGAGGAGGAGCATAGCAGAGCCGCAATCAACTCTCGAAATTTGCTTGGGAAACCTCGCCTCCGTAGGAGGTCAAGCAACAGTTTGCAGGAAGCCTCAGCGGTGGTGTGTGTGGGTCTTTTTGTATAGCTAAATTGGCCCGTGTGCTCTATCTTGTGGGCCTGATGTGCCGGTTATCGTTCAGTTTTCTGCTTTTTTTTCATAAAGGCGACACTGTTGTTCTTTATTAATAGATTGAACATAGAGAACGCTCGCTTTACCATCTCCATCCTTCTATCTATAAATTGTTCGTCTAGCCTCACTGCCTCCCCTAGTGTACCCATTACCGATCCACCTTCCGTTTTGCTAACTCATTAATTTGACTAACCATTTGCGAAGTCTATTGGAATAGGAGGCACCGGGACATACAAAATAAGGTGAAAAAGGCATCCCAGCGGAGTTCCAGGGTGCATGCGTCTAGGCGTGAGGACCTGCTAGTGCAGGGCGGAGCAAGATAGTCGTTACCTGGTGCACATGCACCCGGCCATCCGAGAGAATGGTAGCGATTATGCTCGAAAATTGTTACATGTACCAGATCAAGCCGTGACGAGTGCACCAGGTTTGTAGAAATTCAGTTACAATATTAATCCTCATTTCCGCCGCCATCGGCCTGCTTGTACATGGGCTGGTGAGAGTCGCGCACGAGTTGGTTGTAGCCAGAGGGAGCTCCGACGTAACAGTAACACCAGCCACCAGGAATCCATATGCATGTACAGTAACATGAAAATCCATACGTGTTGGACTAGAAAAATCTAGCAACATGGGTCTCCCTCAAAAATATAAAATCCATCAACTTTCGCTTTGTGAAGCCGTTGTTCAGATAGACGACCATCCCCTTCCCAGTCTGTTGGTGCTGATCGTCGGACTTGACCAACCGACGCCCATAACACTACCTCGGTGTACCATGAGACTATAATGGCCGAAGATTAATTTTCTTGCTTAACTAATTTTATTTTACATTTTACTAATCTACATTTGATAATTTGATATCAAAGTGCTACTTCGCCATATAAACCGCCTTTGATTCTCACGTCAGATATCGTATAAAATTTGACGTGTACTACTCAGCTGTATGAATCATTTTCTTGACAGGCTCCAGCGGTGACTAAACACTAGCCACAATGCCATCTTCTCACCCTTCTTGCCACCATCAGGGTGCGCTGTCGGGCAAATCCCATGCGACGCCAGTGGCAGTGGGCCGGGGGGCTGCTGATCGTGGGGCCCTGCAGTGGAAGGTTCGGTGGACGGCTATGTGTCGAAGACGGAATGTGTGCACCAGTTCTAGTATCCGCCATGCAATACTTGACAACAGTGTCGGTGTTGCAACGCGACATTCTTCAACAACGACTTCGCCTGGTTAGGCCATCAAAGAAGAGAACATCAGTACATGGACCTGAATGGCAGCGAGCTCGACACCAATCTCGGACATGGCATGCAGCAGCACAAGTGATTTTTTATTGTTTTCTTTAGGCAATCATGGTGTTTGGTTTGGAACAACTAGCTAACTGTGTTGCCGCAATTAGGAATAATATTCTAACTGCCCTTTCCCCACTCTGTTGGTGTGTTTATCGTTGGCGAGGGTATGTGGAGCCGTTTCTCCAAAGGATCTTCCGGATCTGGTCGGTTTAGGTTTCCGGTGGATCCATCTAGATTCGACTGGCTTTTAGGGTCTTCGGAATTTCTACAGGCCCTTGCGTTTTATTCGGGGTGGCAATTTGCTAAGCAGATCATGTCCGTCGGTGTCTTCTGGTCTACATCAATGACTTCTCGACCGCTGCTTCAACAAGCTCCTGAGTATAAAAATATTTGCTTCATCGAGGCGGAGGCCCAGAGGCAACATCGAGCTATGCTCACGACGCATCGCTTGTGGATGCAGGAGGACGAAGACTTCAGTGTCCCTAAGAATTCCAATGTAATTTATTTGACATATGAGTGTGTTTGTAACACATATGATACTTAATTTATGGCCTTGAGCCTCTTTTGCAAACAATAATACATAAATTGCCTTTGTTTGATGAGTCGGGCAGAGCTCTCCCATCTCCTCCTTCCTAGGCCTGGGATGAAAGAGCTTGACAATAGCATGAGAATCGTCAGGTAGTAGCATATCCAACTGGATTGATGCAACATCATCGCATATATGTATTCTGTTCTGTGGTCCATCACTAGTGCAGAACCGGGCATTAGCACCGGTTCGTAAGGCCCTATAGTGCCGGTTACATAACCGGCACTAATTTGTGGTCACTAAAGCCCCTCCCCCCCTCTTTAGTACCGGTTCAGCACGAACCGGTGCTAAAGGGCAACCACGTGGCACGAGCCAGCTCCGGGGGCCTGGAGCCCTTTAGTACCGGTTGGTAACACGAACCGGTACTATAAGGTTTGGTGGGTTTTTAGTTTTATGATTTCTTTTTCATTTAATTTTGTGTTTCCATTTTAATTCTTTTTCATTTGCTGGTATTTTACGATACTACACATTGTAGACGTTATGCATCATATATACATCATGCATGCTTTGTTTATCAATGCTGCTGCTATGTTCATTGCACCCGCAGATATAACATGCTCATGCATGCTTTTGCATCATTACATAATCATATATATATATATATAATAACAAGTCCTACTAATCATGCATCATCATACAACTTCTACTCGTTATTAATAATAAGTCATACGATCATCATCCTCATATATAGTCATCGAACCCAACCCTACATAATTGTTCTTAGCACATGATCATCAGTATCAGTTAGGACCTAAACACCCTTAAGATAAAATAGCATAAAAAAATATAGACCCTGACTCTCCATTATGAAGAATGGCGATCATCCTGTCTCCAATTCTTGTCTTTCGCTGCTTATTGCTTCCAAGAAGCTCCTTACGACTGTCCATACATTTTTTCCATTCTTTGATTGTTATGTCTCCACTTCTTTTAGAAACCCGGTATGGACAGTTGAGATTCGTAGGACGACCTGGTCGTATGTTCAAAACATGAAGGCTACCACGCGTATACATCAGATGAGGCACACAATCATTCGGGATTATCTGTTGAAAAACATAATAATAACTTTGTAGTTAGCAATGATGTACTAGTTTTAGAAGTGTGCAAAAAGATGCACGGATGTTGTAATAGTAAAAAATAATCTTACCAGGGTATCTTCATGGTAGTTATCATAGTTCAACACGTGCACTAGTGGCACGTATTGACCATAATGTTGAGGAGTTTGATTGTAGATATTGTAATTCTCAAGATCAGTACAAAATCTGACCAGATGAGTTTTCTCCTGATAAGTTAATTCGGAGCCTTCAGTGTAGTACGTTCTATCTACCATCTTCTGCACATTCTTTGAAGAATGAAAATAAGCTGTCAACATTATATTTTGAAATAAACAATATAAATTACTTAATAACTATGTTTAGCTCACATGAGGGAAGAACTGGAGGTGTATCCACAAAGACCCAAATCGAAGGTGTCTCTTGCTCGATTGTAGGATCATCAAGATCCATGGTGACAACCATACCCTCATCAAGACCATACATCTTGCAAAATGAATCCCAATTTTTGCAACCAAAATGGGTTACACTCTGAGCATTGTACAGCTTTACTTGAAAATCCACACCATGTTCGGTACTTAGGATAATTTTTTTGGTTTCGAAATTTTCATGGTTTTCAAAACCCATCCTCTCCAAGACATAGCGTCTTGCAAAGCATGGGATAAGCTAGTCGAATTGGAAAAGATGAAAAATACACGTTAAAATAGTTAAAGTCGTGCTTAATTACGAAAAAACTATTGTAAATGCTATGCATCAGTATGAACATCGCAGGTCTCCTCGAGCTTAATGCTGAAGCGCCGATCTTCGCCCAGCTCGGTGAACTGTCGAGATACCTCGGTCGTCGTGGCACCAGTCGCACTCCCCCGGGCGGTTATCGTCGTCCGATGAGTACGACATTTCCGGCCTACGTTCATAATTTAGTTTTATTAGTCAACTATCTAGTTCAACTACTAAGCACTTACTATAAATAAATAAGTAGTACTTACTAAAAACAAACTACTTCTATATATAGTAAAATAAATTAGTTTATTAAATCAACTAGCTAGTTCAACTATATATAAACTACTTCTTCTTTTTTTTCCTTTTTCTAAATACTATGAACAAAAAAATCATTAAAATTCTATGAACAAAATTAATTACACAATCTAAATATCACCCAAAAAAATCTATTAACAATAATATCACCAAACATGCATATTCAATAATAATATCACCAAAAAATCTAGTTATATTAATTCAACTAGTTCAACTAATTAAGCATTTACTAAAAATAAACTAGTTCTATATATTAATTCAACAAGTTCAACTAATTAAGCATCTTCTAAAAATAAACTAGTTTTATATATTAATTCAACAAGTTCAACTAATTAAGCATCTTCAAAAATAAACTAGTTGATCTATATATTAATTCAACTAGTTGAACTAAAAGCATTATATTTACTAAAAATAAACTAGATAGTTCTAATTCATCTAAACATATTATATATAGAAAACAGAAAATAAGTAAAAAATGTGTGTGTGTGTGTATACGTGTGTGTGTGTGTTTGTGTGTGCGTGTCGTGTGTGTATGTGTGTGTGTGTGTGTGTGTGTGTGTGTGTGTGTGTGTGTACGTATGCGTGCGTGTATGCGTATATAGGGCGCGTCTGGTCGCACGGGCAGCGACGACGACGGAGGCGGGCGGCGACGACGGGCGGTCGGGCGGCGACGACGGGCACGCTGTGGCGGGCGGGCGGCGACGACGGCGGCGGGGTAGCGACGACGACGGGCGCAGCGGCGACGACGACGGCGGCGTGGCGGCGACGACGACGGCGGCGGCGAAGCGGCGGCGGCGACGACGACGACGGCGGCGGGCGGCGAGGGCGACGGCACGGCGCGGCGGCGTCGGCGAGATCGAGCGAGAAACGTGGAACGAAGTGGCGATGATAACTGATTTTTCGTAAGTGCCATATATATACGGGGAGCCTTTAGTAGCGGTTGGAGCCACGAACCGGTACTAAAGGCCAATTTTGGCCAGCCCAAGCGGCGGGAAACGAGGCTCTTTAGTACCGGTTGGTGGCTCCAACCGGTACTAAAGGCCCCCCTTTAGTACCGGTTTGTGCCACAAACCGGTACTAAAGGCCGTGCGCTGCCACCCGCGGTGCGCTATGTTTAGTCCCACCTCGCCGAGCGAAGGGCAGCCGCACTGGTTTATAAACCCAGCCGCGGCTGCCCGTTCAACTCCTCTATATAGCAGGCTTCTGGGCCTAACTAAGGCGCGCTGCCCGGTGAGCCTCCTGGCCCTTCTGGGCCTGCATTTGCACACCCTAGGACTGGTAGGCTCACCCGGCAGCGCCCCAACATTTTTTTAATTTTTTTCTTTTCCGCATTATTTATTTTCTTCTATTTATTTTTGAGTAATTTTTTATATAGTTATTTATTTTCTGCTTTATTTTTTTCTTCTATTTATTTCTGAGTAGTTTTTTTGCCGTATTTAGTTTCTTTGTGAATATTTTTGCTTTATATTAGTTTTTTCTTGTCTGCATTATTTATTTTTGAGTAATTTTTTATATAGTTATTTCTTTTCTGCTTTATTTTTTTCTTCTATTTATTTCTGAGTAGTTTTTTGCCGTATTTAGTTTCTTTGTGAATATTTTTGCTTTATATTAGTTTTTTCTTTTCTGCATTATTTATTTTCTTCTATTTATTTTTGAGTAATTTTTTTATATAGTTATTTCTTTTCTGGTTTATTTTCTTCTTCTTCTTCTTCTTCTTCTTCTTCTTCCTCTTCCTCTTCTTATTCTTCTTCTTCTTCTGCTTCTCCTTCTCCTCCTTCTTCTTCTTCTTCCTCTTCCTCTTCTTATTCTTCTTCTCCTTCTCCTTCTCCTTCTCCTCCTTCTTCTTCTTCTTCCTCTTCCTCTTCTTATTCTTCTTCTCCTTCTCCTTCTCCTTCTCCTTCTTCTTCTTCTCCTTCTTCTTCCTCTTCTTATTCTTCTTCTTCTCCTTCTTCTTCCTCCTCCTTCTTCTCCTCTTCTTCTTCTTCTTCTTCTCCTTCTTCTTCCTCTTCTCCTTCTTCCTCCTCCTCTTCTTCTTCTTCTTCTTCTTCTTCTTCTTCTTCTCCTCCTCCTCCTCCTTCTTCTTCTCCTCCTTCCTTTTGCCATAACAGAAGAAGTCCGGAGTTGTAATAAGTTATTAAAAATAAAAAAGAAGAAGTCCGGAGTTGTAATAAGTTATTAAAAATAAAAAAGAAGAAGTCCGGAGTTGTAATAAGTTATTAAAAATAAAAAAAAGAGGTGCAATGCTCGTTAATTTTCTTCAAGCCTTTTGGAATAGTAAAAAGCTGCACTGCGCTGTAGCTCGTGCAATCTACCATATTCCTAAAGGCTTGAAGCTAAGCAACGTGAGCATTGAGCCTCTTCTTCATCGTCTCTGCACCCAGGGCTTATAAACCGCTCCTACTCCCTCTCTCTTGGCGAGGTGGGACTAAATGAAATGCCTTTGTAACAGATGAGTTTAATTTCGTCAGAAACCTGAATACTTCGAAAGAGATTGTCCAGTTTGTAAAGGAAGTGCATCCAGTTTTTGCCGTAACCCTCTCTACTTTTTTGAACAATCTATGTGGGTGAAATGATGATACCATGCCAAGTTTCAACTTTTTCAGAGTTCATTTGTAGTGCTTTTCATTTTTCTGGTCATTTAGTTCTCAAAACAAATCATTGAATGCATGAAAAATAGCAAATGAAGGCAGAAATGGTTGAAAGTTGATGGCGTCGCTTTGAATGGTGCATCTTGAGCATAAAAATATAAGAGCATTTACATCACGATCTTATATTTCTTTAGAGTCTAAACTGTCAATATGATCTTATAACATCAAAAATACTTTGATCATCAATGATCTTTGTGTGTACAATCTGAATTGTCAATATGAGTCATCAACGATTTATAAACCGATGAAGACTCATATTGCGGCCACAAATTCTACACATAGAGTTCAATGAAGACCAAGTGCTTGTGATAGTTTGAGAAATAACATATTTAAGGTGGTAAAAGGCTTGTTAGGGGAGCGAGGTGGGACTAAAAACAGCTTGCCATAACCTCATTAGTACCGATTCGTGGTACGAGCCGGCACTAAATGGTGACGGTGGGGCCATACCCTGACCGCAGGCTGACACATCCCCTTGAGTACCGGTTCGTGGCATGAACCGGTACTAAAGGTTCGCCACGAACCGGTGCTATTGATCGCCGCCACGAACCGGTGCTATTGTACACATTAGTGCCGGCTGAAATTCAAACCGGCACTATTGGGCTTCACGTATGACCCTTTTTCTACTAGTGCATGCGCACCGCTCGAGCTGCCTCAGAGTGTGTTCGCATAACATGGAGAAAGGGAAAGGGACAGAACGTATTTCTTGATGGAGATGGGGCAGGGGATGAATTTCCACGGCATTCCTGGTCTTTGCTCCAGAGATAGTTTTGGGATGATCAGAGTGGTTAAATGAAATCACCTGAGATATGGTGACCTGAAGGTCCAAGAAAGGTCCTCAAGAATTTTTATTTTTATTGTATTGATATTGATATTGTTCTCTCCTGATTTTTGATAGTGTAATATATTAATATCAAATTGATATTTAGTAAATTCAGCCTCTCAACACCATCATCAGAAGAGTTATTCGAGACTTTGAGGTTGGAGTCAACCAAATTATTAAAAAAAAGACAAGAAATGAGCAACAAGAGCCATGTTGAAGCTATATACATCACATCGTAGCAACTATAAACGTCAAAAACCATTGACGGTACCACCCGGACTATGAGAAATGTTCTTCGACAATAACAACTCTAAAAATGGATCAAGGGGTTTCACCACTGAAGAATGATTCTCAGCAATCTTCACACAATGCTTTCAACAAGGAAACAACTTGAGAACATTGTCATTGTCAAGTAAAACCATTAAAGGTTCGAACATAGAGTTCCACTCTGGTGCTCAAGACTCTTCACTCGAAGAGCGCCTCCAAACCTTAATTCTCTATGCCATATCATCCCCATTTCCAATTAAAAAGTCACTGATGGATCAAGGGAATCCATCTATTTGTTTTAGACAAGTATGGTTTTGGTCCTCAGTGGTCCAGATAATTAAATTTTGCCCCCATATACCTATGATACTTTGTCTTTTCTTAATCGGACAACCTTGTTTCATTATCCCATCCAAAGTGGTATCCTTGTATGTGCGGCATCTGTTTTCTTCTGACATGTTACGTGTTTGGCTACGCTAGCACATATGTACTTATCATGTCAATATATGACTTTAAAACACAACGAAGGAGGGGAGATATAGGGGAGAGGCCTGGCGCCATGGGGAGTTCTGACCTCGTAACCTCCCGTCCATCTCGGTCCCACCCTTCTTCGTCTTATAGATTGTCATCTACCTTCTTTAGGCTCTCTTTGCCATCTCCATCATTTTATCTATAGATTGTTCGTCTAGGCGTGACAAGTGCACCAGGTTCCTAGAAATTCAGCTACAATCTTGCAATCAAGGGAGATGCTCCTTTCTCGGTCGTTGTTGGCCTGCCTTGTACATGGGCTGGTGGGCGTACAATGCAAGATGGTTGTACACAGAGGCCCGAAGTAGCAGTAACACCAGGAATCCATATATACACAGAGGGGGAGAAAATGAAAATCAGTGTGTGTTGGACTATAAAAATCTAGCAATCCGGGCCCCCCTCAAAATTATGAAATCTATCTTGCGCTTTGTGAAACCGTTGTTCAGGTAGACAACCATCCTGTTCCCAGGCTGTTGGTGCTGATTATCGGACATGACCAACCACCACCATTAACCCTACCTCGATATACTATGAGACTATATTGGTCTAAAAATTGTTTTTCTAGCTTAACTAATTTATTTTGTTTTTAGTACCAATATCCATTGGATAATTTGAAATCAAAGTGTTCTTTCGCCATATGAACCGCCTTTAATTCCCACGTCACTTTTGCTGTCAAATTTGAGGTGCACTGATCAGCAATACAAAAAATTTCTTGAGAGGCTCCAGCTCCTCCCCCTCTCGCCGCCACCAGAGTGTGCCTTCGGGCACTGAAATGCAAGCTTTTCCTCAGGTTGGTCGTGAGAGCCCGTGTTTGGGTGGTTGATCGCCTGGTTAAGCGAGGACTTCCACACAATCATTTTTGCTGCTTTTGTAATGCGGTTCAAGAAAGTGGAAACTGCGCACCATTTGTTATGGGGCCGCAGTGTAATCTCAATTTTATGGAGTTGGTCCTTCATTGAACTAGGATACAGGAGGTCATTCTTCAGCCTGATCAAACTTTGAGAGACAGGTGGAAGGATGCCAAAGCTAGAGTTTAGGGAACCAAAGTAACCCCCTAAACACCCTGGTGTTGCTGGTGACCTGGACCGTATGGCGGGAGAGGAATGGTAGGGTATTTGATAATTCTCACATGCCAGTGATTAAGATATTTGATCAACTTATTGCTGATGCGAAGCTATAGGCAGAAGTGAGGGTGGGTCGTTTTGTTCTCTAGTTGTTGCTTCTAGTTTTGGTCATTTGTTGCATGCTTTGTTTGTTGCTTTAGTTTTGAGTTTTGTGGTCGCTTAGATGTTGTTGCAAGCTAGATCATATGGACTGTTGGTCGGTGGTATTTTTTCTCTCTATCTTAATATTATATACATGCAGTCCTCCTTCATGGCAACATCAATATTAAAATACTACAGTCAACTGACAGTTTGCTGCAAACCTCAGCGGTGGTGTGTGTGGGGGGGCCTTTTTTGTATAGCCAGATTGGCCCGGGTGCTTCGTCCTGTGGTCACAATGTGTCGGTTTTTGTTCAATTTTCCGCTTTTTGCTTGCATAAAGATGACACCGTTGTTCTTTTTTTACGAGAAAACTTCCAATCTATTCATCTTCAATCATGACAATACAACGGAAACAATAAATAATAAAAATTACATCCAAATCCGCAGACCATCTAATGATGAGTACAAGTACTGAAGCGAGCCGTAGGTGCGCCGCCGTCATCGCCCTTCCCTGACCGGAGCCGGGCTAAACTTGTTGTAGTAGACTGTCAGGAAGTCGTCTTGCTAATGCCCCATAGGACCAGCGCAGTAGAACAACAATTACCGCCGACGAAGAGTATCGAGATCGGTAGGATCCAACCTGAAAATACACGAACATAGACGAACTACGACCAAATCCGAGCAAATCCACTAAGGACGGATCCACCGAAGACACACATCACATGCCCACCGACGATGCTAGACACATCACCGAGACGGGGGCTAGGCGGGGAGAACCTTATTACAACTTCAAGGATCCATTGCCCTCTCGTCTTCCTGAACCGGACAAAAAACCTAACAAAATTCGAGGGAACAACTAAAAACAGAACCCTCCCGCTGGCAAGGGCCAGGATCCACTGTGTCGCCATGGCCCTATGACAAGTGGAGACGTCACTGTTGTTCTTTATTAATGGATTGAACTTTGAAACGTACAATTACCCATGCAACACTCTTGTTCTTTGGATAATTGATGTATATGCAAGAGGGCTACATGAGAACCTCCCACTTTACTTGATTACAGACTCTGACATGTACCCGCAAAAAAAAAGACTCTGACACGCATTCTTACAACCGATCGTAGTTACACTTACATATCTATCCATCTCAGTGCCACTGCTCTCCAATCTTTAAAATTTTCAGCTACCTTTGTCACGCTCGCTTTGCCATCTCCATCCTTCTATCTATAAATTGTTAGTCTAGCTTCACTATGTCCCCTCGTCACAATACCGCACCGTCTTTAGTTTCGCTAACTCATTGGCATAACCATTCGTGAGGTCCATTGAAATAGGAGGCACCGGGACATACAAAATAAGGTGAAAATGGCATCCCGGCGGAGTTTCAGAGTGCATGCGAGTGGCCATGCTTTCCCGTGTCTATGAGTGAGGAGCTCCAAGTGCAGGGCGGAGCAAGATGGTCGTTACCTGGTGCACATGCACCCGGATCATAAGAGAGAATGGTAGTGATTAGGCTTGAAAATTATTACATAATGCACCAGATCAGGCCATGACGAGTGCACCAGGTTCGTAGAAATTCAGCTACAATCCTGCAATCCAAGGACACACTCCTTGTTTCCGCTGCCGTCGGCCTGCTTGTACATGGGCTGGTGAGGGTGGCGCACGAGTTGGTTGTAGCCCGACTGCCCGAGGGAGCTCGCACGTAATACTAACACCTGGAATCCATATGCATCTATCTAGTATCTACCCATGTGCGTCGGTGGTTCTTAACATGAAAATCAATGCGTGTTGGACTACGAAAATCTAGCAATCTCTGGGTCTCCCTCAAAATATAAAATCTATCAACTTGCGCTTTGTGAAACCGCGGTTCAGGTAGACGACCATCCTCTTCCCAGCTTGTTTGATGCTGATCGTCAGACTTCGATAATTTGGAATCAAAGTGTTATTTGGCAATACAAACCCCCTTTGATTCTCACATCACATGTGCTGTAAAATTCCAGGTGTACTATCAGTGATATGAATTGTTTTCTTGAGAGACTCTAGGGGAGCCTAACCCTAGCCAAAACTCCAATTCCTTCCCCTCTCGCCGCCACCATGGTGCGAACGCCAGCGGCAACCAGAAGGCTGCTGATCGTGGAGACTGCAGTGGGAGGTTCGTTGGATTATAGTGGGTCAGCGACGGGATGTATGGGCGAGTCGTGGTCTCAGGCAGGTAATGCTTAACAGTGGCATTGGTGTTGCTGCAAGGCGTTCTTTAACAACGGCTTGGTCTGGCTAGGCCATCAGAGAAGAGAACGTCGGTACATGGTCAACATCAATCTCGGACCTGGCATGCAGCGGAATTGATGATGGCATCATGTTTGGTTTGGCGCAATGAGGCGACGGTGCTGCCTCGTTGTAGGAGTAATGTTCTTCGCCCTTCTCACACTCTGTTGGTGTGCTTATCACCTGTGGACGCCGCGTGGAGCTGTGCCTCTCATGGATCTTTCGGGATCCGGTCGGTTTAGTTTTCTAATGGATCCATCTAGATTCGACCGACTTCCATGGTCTCCAGAGTTTCTACATGCCCTTATAGGTGTTTTCTTCTTCGGGGCGGCGATTTGTCCTACTTAACATCGACGACTTCCCTGCCACTGCTTCTACAAGCTCCTGGGTTTATAATATTTTCTCTGCCAAGGTGGAGGCAGAGGCCGCATCGAGCTATGCTCACGGCAGGCCACCGATGGATGTAGGAGGAAGAAGACTACAACACCCCCTATAATTCCCATGTTAGTATGGTTGTGTTTGCAAGGACCTATGATATTTAATATATGGCCTTAGGCCTCTTTCACAAATAATAATAATAATATATAAACCGCCTTTGTTTGTGCTTTGTGGTGCCGGGTAGTGTGTTTGGTGGGTGGTGTGTCTTGCGATTGTCTATTAGCCTTCACTTTGTGGACCGTTCGCTTGGGCCGAACTTGACATGAATATCAAGCTAAGTGGCAGAGCCCTGGTGGAGATCTGGCTCTAGCCTCGGCTTATGTTGATGACGGTGACACTCACGACCTTTGTTCCTCCTTGGAGGCGTCCTTTTGGAGCTCTAGTTTCACTCCCGCCATGCGTTTCTTCAACTCCTTTCCTGAAAATTGTTTCTTACTTGTACTAGTAGAAAAAGGACCTTATGTTCAGCTCATTAGTCCCGGTTTGTAAATGAACCGGCAAAGTTGTCCAAATTAGCATGTCCAAAGTGCTGTAATTTCACAAGAGCTCGGTTATCAGAGAAAAATATGCACTCCATACACGCAAGTTGAGAGTAATTTGTTGTGGCTCACACACTTCATCCCATTCATGTAGTTCTGAGTACTCACTGTGTTTAATTTGGTTGCTTACAAATATTAATGTCACTTTAAGGGCTGCTGGTTAAAGCATTATTCTTTACTCCGCTTCATTTGGAACACAATCATTTCGTACTCTCGCATGCCCTACTTTTTACTACTTTTCTTACTACTTTACTCTCTTCATTTGCTTAACTGGCGCCACCGCTTCCTCCACCACCCCCGGAGCCGGATTAGCCCTTTGTGGCATTTGCTACCGCTTGTTTTCTCTTCTTTATGGCTTCTTGCGATGTGCCCTCAGCTGAACCCTCTTGTACTCTGCGTGTGTTCATACCTTCGTGTGTGTGTTTGTGCGTGCGGTTTGTACTTGTGTTAGACCTTGCGGCTGTGGTGGTTCGCTTTATCTATAATGAGGGGCGAAAACCTTTTTCGGTAACTACCAGCACACCACCTATTTATTAAGGCACATTCTTCTTACCTTCTTTATATATACAATTCATTCATCCTCATCATCACTAGAAGTGCCAACCACTACTGTGTTGTGAATCCAAGTTTGAGTCCAGTCACAAACACCTCACAAACACCTCGTTTGCTCAGTTAACAAAGTGTAATATAACTTCTGAAAAAAGATAGTTAGCATGCCTTCCATGATAGACGAGGAGAACCGGTTTGTCTTCTAATAGCTCACTAAGCTGATCTTGGGCATGATGGGTATCAAGAGTAGTTTTAAATAGCGCGCTAAGCATCTTAGCGGCGGACCTCTTCCAAATGCTATAGCGAAGCTCGCTATTTAAAATGTTTGTTCATTTGTTTAGACCAAAGTATCTTAGCGTAAGACCTTTTATAAATGCTATAGCGTGCTATAGCGGAGCTATAGCGGGCTATTTAAAACAGTGATCAAGACAAGTAAAGACACATTTTTCACAAAATCTGGAAAAACCAAACACACTTCCATTTGTATAGGCAGAGTCGTTGGCCTATAGGACTCTACTGTTCTCGTTTTGTCTGCTTTGTTTCTTTTCTTTTTGTCAGACTTTTCGGGATTAACTTTGTGAATCTTAGTTATGCAGAGGCTGAGTGTTACTCATAATGCTTTGTATTCGCTTGATGCTACATTTTAGATAATAAAAGCCCCGGTTATTGAAAAAACATGACTAACTTGACATATATTGCTGGGCCCACCACACACTGCCATTAGCATGATGTTGCAAATGCACTTAACGCAATCTTCGGTGACTCATCTGCATTCTCACTACATTGAGACCAAGAGCAACATTTCAGCACTTCTAGGCTCTAGATTCGGCGTCTCAGCATGCATGGATTATTCCTAGCCGGGGTTGTTGGTGGATGCAGCTCCCTGCTTTGTAAGGCATCTCTGGCAGTCGGCATGTGTACCACTAGTTTCCACCTTTGCAATAATATCCCTCGTGCCCACTGTCTATACACACTAATCTTGTTGATGATATGGCCAGTTATCTATGCCCACCCAATAGTTCAGTAATCCTGGTATGTTCTTGTATTACACAGCTTGTCAACTTAACAACATTCTCTGCAGTTGTACACCCGGTCACACAGTTTGTTGTGCTCAATACACGGTGTGTAGAGTCTAGCTTGGTATGTGTCTTCTTGCTGAATGCGGTGCCTCTAATCAGTTTTTAGAGTTCACCTTTCCGTAAGGAAAGTTCGCATTGTTTGGTTTGTGCCACCTTTCTTTTGCTCCTTCCGGCTGTCGTTATGGTGCTTCCTCATATCCTCTTTCTTCCCAGCACATCTTAATGTTTTTTTCTAAGACTGTACATTTGAATTTTAGCAGCAGCATTTTTCCTGTTTGAAAGCCTTTTTTATTTGCTCACTCTCCTATTCCATCCTTATTTGTACAAAGAGATCGAGTGCAAGTGGTACAAATCCCAGAATGTCTGTATCAGACGGGAAGGAGCTAGCATGAGTCAAGGATATGCAATCTCTACACGCGAACTAACAAAAATTTGTTGTGGCCCAAGTAGTTCCATGTACACCGAAAATGTTGTTTGGAGCTCGGGCTACATGTAGTACGATTATCTTGTCCCTTCATTCCGCTTCGTGATCAACAAGCATGTGCCAGGCTGGAGATGTATTGCATCATACCCTGTCGTGTTCACCTGTTATCTTGGCTACATGCTGCCATTGTACTCTCGTGTGTGCAATTCATCACTTTTTTTTCTGGAATACGCACGAGAGTACAGATATATTCCTGCTTCCTCCAAGAACCGTCGAATCCTTTCATACGTGAGGCCTGCTGTAGGAACGGCCATTTAACTTTCTTATACGATTTTTCGAAATCCACTTTGAAGACCACCCCATCCAGTTTTTTCGGAGTGGATCTTGTAAAGTGTTTCATGTAGGACAACCACACCCTCTAGTATGTTTCTGCCCGGCATGAAAGCCTTTTGAGTTGGTTGCACTACACTATGTGCAATCCCCGTTGGTCTGTTGTCCCAACTTTAGTAAAAAAAAATTAAAGCTCACATTGAGCAGACAACGTTATCGTCCTTCTTTGGCAACAACAACTCCATACGCACTGCCTCCTCCTCCTTCTTTGGCAACAACGTTATCGTCCCAAAGTTTAGGTGGAACAGCTGCAAGTGGCCACTAAACAAGTCATGGAACATCGGCAAAATGTCGTCTTTAATGATACGCCAACACTACTTATAAAATTTTGCTGGGAAGCCATCCGGGCCTGGCGCCTTATTCTTCTTCATCTGTGATATGGACTCAAACATGTCTTTCTCTGTGAATGGTGCAGATAAAATCTCATTCTCGTCTGTCTCGAGTTGAGGAATATGCCCGACCATGAGCTCGTCCATAGACACAAAATTGTCGTCAAGGTGCCCCAAACGGTTGTTTATAATAATTAGAGATATACAATTTTAGGTTCAAATGGAAAATTGTGCCCTCATCCTACTCAAGCTGGTAAATTTTCTTCTTTGTGTGTTTTCTATTTACAATCAAATGGAAAAACTGGGTAACTTCTTGTGTTCATCGAACTCATGGTGGACACGAATCCAAAAGGTTGATGCCTTTTATTCGGCGCCGACCTTGGGGTCTTGCCCAATGTCCCTCCAACACTCACAAAGGAGCTTGTTCTCGACACCATGTATGACTTTGTTCGCTTGCTCTTGCGCTTCGGCTTCGCCCCGGAGGCTTGGTTGGCGAGATCGTCCTCAAACAAAGACTCCACGTCGATGTCCAACTCATCCTCTTCCTCGAGGCCGTAGTCCTCCGAAAACTCATGGTCGAGCGGGAAGCCGTCCAGGTCCAGGCCGACCTGATCTTGCATGAAGGTATCGTGCATGCCAGCTTGATCATACGTGACAAGCGTGAACAGCCCTCGTCCGTCCTGGCTTTGGGTCTCGTCAGGATCGTAGCCAGCTTCGGCGGCATTGCCAGCGGTGCTAGTGGCTGCCGCACCACCCTCGAAGATGATGATCTGCATGGAATGGTTGGTCGTGTCGTCGTCGTCGGCCGCTGGCATTGTGTCGAACAGGTTGCGCGCGCCGGTGAGCACGCCGGCTAGCATCTCCCGCGTGCATTTCCTGGTCCCTCCGGATGACGAGGCACCGGCCACCGCGTCGCGTTGAGGTCGATGGGCGCGGGCGTGGAAGGCGCCACCACGCTCACCTCCGGCGACCATTCCCCGGAGAGTCGAGGCTTGTGGGTAGACGTGGAAGCCGGGAATCGGGTGATTTGCCGACGCGCAGGGCGACTCTGGCAGCACAATCCGAGGAAACGCGGACGAGTCGGTGCTGGCAGCGGCCACGGCGGCATTGACGGACCCGTGTTGGTCAGAGTTTAACCCTAGGTAGATCAGGGCCTCCCTCGTTGCCGTTGCGATGCGGGCGTTGGTGTCCTCCTGCTGCATGGTGGCGGCGAGGGCGGCGGCGGCCACTACTTCGTCCCTTGCGTCCGTCGTGTGCCTCCGGCCCTTCCTCTTCATCGACTCTGCGGCCCGCTCCTCGGGCATCAGTTGCTTCTTCTTCTTCGGCGCTGCAGCGGTCTTGCGGGGGCACGGGGCTTGCCTTTGCCGGAGGGGGCGGAGGTGATGCCGGACGAGACGAGAGAGGCGAGGCCAGTGGCGGCGGCATCAAGGGCGTCGTCCATGGTGAGCGGCCGGGAGCACGGGCGGGAGGGTTTTTGGGAAAGTGGAGGAATATGGTGGATGCTTTGTCACCGATTGGAGGGTCAGGGGGAGTAGTTGGCGCGCACCACGTGCGCCGTCTCGTGTCCGCGCGGACACAAATCAGGCTCAAAACTGAGCCACGAATAGATCGGCAGGCGGACGAAAAGCCGACGCGCGTCTATTTGGGTCGGTGTATAGGGCCAATTTTTCTGCCCGCCGCGACCTAAACGGAGACGCGTGGACAAAATGGGTCGGCGCATTGGAATTTCTGTAATGGCCAGCCATCGATGCCCACCGGCGTTCAGTTTTCTGCAATCCATATTTGTTCTTAATCAAGACTGCAAGTTCTAGCGATATACAACTTGTTAGCTTTCTGGTGCGTCCATCTCTTGTGGGGGCAGCACTTCAGTCACATGGCACAACCCAGCCCATGGAGCTTGGACACAGGGGCGGTGGCCCCGGATACCCCAGGTGGTAGTCTTCCTGCTGATGCATGGGCTGCAGCGTGCGACGCGATTGTGCCCGCATGTTGTGACTCGTGACGGCCCTCCAGCGCCAATATCTAGCAGCGGTGGCTTGGGGATCACGCGAGGATGGCAGCGGCGAAGTGATAAAGACGACGACAACGCAAAGACGTGCAACGGTGGGTCAGATGTGATGTGATGAGGCTATCACTGTGTTTGTTTGGGCTTTAGTTTCAACAGTTTCAGCTGTGGACTTGCTGTGCAGGCAAAACTGCTGTACTGAGGAAACAGCTGTAGTGAAGTTTAGCTGTTTGGCAACGCAGTTGTGGAAACGACTTTGAGCTAATGAAAAGCCCGAAATGCCCTTAGATTATTGAGGTCA
This sequence comes from Aegilops speltoides, assembly GCA_021437245.1. Lineage (NCBI taxonomy): Eukaryota > Viridiplantae > Streptophyta > Magnoliopsida > Poales > Poaceae > Aegilops > Aegilops speltoides. The sequence goes on from CM038147.1 coordinate 508,653,592, forward strand.
GTGTAACTTGTTGATTCAGTGCTAATAGATTGTTTAAATGGTATTTTGACTGACAGGGAATGATTTGTTCTATGGTAATGCATAAAATCTTTCATAATAATATTTTTCTCACTTTCTTGCTCATATATACATAGAATAATAGTGAGCAAAAGAATTGTGTTGTCACATCGCTAGTCCATGCAAGTCACAATTGCCCGTACAATACAAAAGATAGTCCATATAACTAATAATCCATACAAAAGAGAGCTAAAGGATTAGACCGTCCATTATAACTCATAATCCGTACATATAATTAGATGTCCGTACAAATTTGGCGGAACCGGAGCTCTCGCAGGGAATAGGACGGATGGCAATTTGGTTGTAAATCTGGACAAAGGGCAGGGTTAGCGCTGGGAAAACTGACTATTGCGAGCAGCTTCGCAGCGAAAATACGCGGGGAGGTACTTTGGACTATACCACGTGAAACTGGCCGAAACTGATATGGGCTTTGCACACAAAACTGCTCTATTTTAGCTGTTTGGTACAGCTTTAGCTTTTTCTCACGGAAAAACTGTCTACAAAAGCTGAAACAAACACACCCGTGTTGGAATTTCACCACAGGATCGATCACATTAAACTGCACGACACACGCGCACAAAAACCTGATAGCCAAAGGGCCCTTGTCGTGCCTTTGTTTCTCCTCTTTATTGATTTTCTGGTTTTTTCTCACGGTTACAACAAAACTCCCGCAACACCCGTGTATATATACACAGCCGACCAGCACAAAAGGTTAATCCTACTCGTGCCGACTCTGGACGCCTAAACCGACCTAGACTCCAACTAGCACTGCCCGGCAACACAATCCTAGCCGGACTCCCATACTCTCCAAATAGTAGTACTCCTGCATAGCTTTGTTTTCCTTAATCTAATCACCGGCAACGCTGATCACACTACTAAACCTAACCGGACTCAGCACGCACGTACTGCAAGATGGCATGCAAGCCAAAAATAACGTAATTTGACATACCTAGGCTAAAACATATAGTAACGTATTTGGATTACTCCAACATTCACCCCCTAATCCAAACATTCGACTCTTAACTCTACGAGACACGCAGACGACCACCTGTTCATCTTGTCATACCGATTGCCTCCGGTGACGCAACTTACCGGACCACAACTTCTCCCTTCTCGCAACCACTTCGTCACCATCTTTTATTTTCAAGCCGACTTGCAGACTAGAACCAACGATTACCGGACTACCAGCCACACTGCCGCATCTTGGCGTGCTACATGCAGACTAAACACATAGCCTCATGCAGGAACTCGACTTAACTGGTGCGCGTCCATCTTCACATTGATCTTCATCTTCTCGTCGGTTGCTTGTGCACGGGAAGACACACCTATTCACCCGCCACATCTTCAATCTTTCTCATTGTCGCTGATGCCACATCTTATCAAACGACACCTCCTGTCCAGCGGCAACACAACTCGTCATATATGTGCAACTCATCTCCACTGTATATGAACTCGCCGGAACTCCACCACCACGAACGGAAACACAAGGCACGAATTCCTTTTTCCGCCCGCTCTTGCTCACAATTCTCCTCTGCCAGTGACGCATCTCAACTGCAGCAGAAGATTCACACACCCGAGCTCTTGGATGCACCTTACAAGAACTCATGTGCACACCTTGATGACGGCTCACAACTTCGCCATGTCCACCTTGCACCCTCCAACGATGATCTCGATGATTTCCTCAGTGTCGCAACTTTGGCACCTCCATAACCATCAACGATCACCAGCGCCTTGCTGACGACAGCCCTGTCGCCCTCCTCTAGGTCGTTCCACAGAACGACAATCACCTGTCGCCTCGCTTACGACAATGTCCTCGCCACCTTCTCGTTGTCGCTCCGCCAAACGACAACCGCCCGACCCTTCACGTCGCTGCACCACCCAGCGACTAGATCGCCCGTTCCTCCTCGTCGTTGTACCACCCAACGACTATATGGCCCGCCCCGAGGCGCTAGTTGGGTCGCCACCCCGGGGCAAGCGCAGCTTCACTCGAACCTTGCTCTAGATACCAATTGTTGGAATTTCACCACAGGATCGATCACATCAAACCGCATTTAACACACGCCAAGACAAGAACACGATAGCCAAAGGGCCCTTGTCGTGCCCTTGTTTCTCCTCTTTATTGATTTTCTGGTTTTTTCTCACGGTTACACCAAAACTCACGCAACACCTGTGTATATATACACAGCCGACCAGCACAAAAGGTTAATCCTACTCGTGCCGACTCTGGATGCCTAAACCGACCTAGACTCCAACTAGCACTGCCCGGCAACACAATCCTAGCCGGACTCCCATACTCTCCAAATAGTAGTACTCTTGCATAGCTTTGTTTTCCTTAATCTAATCACCGGCAATGCTGATCACACTACTAAACCTAACCGGACTCAGCACGCACGTACTGCAAGATGGCATGCAAGCCAAACATCACGTAATTTGACATACCTAGGCTAAAACATATAGTAACATATTTGGATTACTCCAACATTCACCCCCTAATCCAAACATTCGACTCTTAACTCTACGAGACACGCAGACGACCACCTGTTCATCTTGTCATACCGATTGCCTCCGGTGACGCAACTTACCGGACCACAACTTCTCCCTTCTCGCAACCACTTCGTCACCATCTTTTATTTTCAAGCCGACTTGCAGACTAGAACCAACGATTACCGGACTACCAGCCACGCTACCGCATCTTAGCGTGCTACATGCAAACTAAACACATAGCCTCATGCAGGAACTCGACTTAACTGGTGCGCCTCCATCTTCACAATGATCTTCATCTTCTCGTCGGTTGCTTGTGCACGGGGAGACATGTTGGGGAACGTAGCAGAAATTCAAAATTTTCCTACGTGTCACCAAGATCTATCTATGGAGAAACCAGCAACGAGGGGAAGGAGAGTGCATCTACATACCCTTGTAGATCGCTAAGCGGAAGCGTTCAAGAGAACGGGGTTGAAGGAGTCGACTTGTCGTGATCCAAATCACCGGAGATCCTAGTGCGAACGGACGGCACCTCCGCGTTCAACACACGTACAGCCGGTGGCGTCTCCCATGCCTTGATCCAGCAAGGAGAGAGGAGAGGTTGAGAATACTCCATCCAGCAACAGCACGACGGGCGTGGTGGTGGAGGAGCGTGGCAATCCTGCAGGGCTTCGCCAAGCACCGCAAGAGAGGAGGAGGACTTGGGAGAGGGGGAGGGCTGCGCCAGAACTTCGTGTGTAGCTCCCATGCGCCTCCCCACTATATATAGGGGTGGAGGGGCTGGTTTCTTGCCCTCCAAGTCCATTGGGGCGTTGGCCAAGGTGGGAGGAAAGAAATCCCATCATTTCCTTCCCCACCGATTGTTATCCCCCCTTTTTAGGGATCTTGATCTTATCCCTTCGAGATATGATCTTATTCCTTCTAAGGGGGATCTTGTGCGCCTTGACCAGGGGTGTGGGGCCTTGCCCCACTACCCACGTTCATGTGGGTCCCCCATGCAGGTGGGCCCCACTCCGAACCTTCTAGAACCTTCCGGTACAATACCGAAAAATCCGAACATTTTCCGGTGGCCAAAATAGGACTTCCCATATATAAATCTTTACCTCCGGACCATTCCGGAACTCCTCGTGACGTCCGGGATCTCATCCGGGACTCCGAACAACATTCGGTAACCACATACAAACTTCCTTTATAACCCTAGCGTCATCGAACCTTAAGTGTGTAGACCCTACGGGTTCGGAAGACATGTAGGCATAACCGAGACGTTCTCCGGTCAATAACCAACTGCGGGATCTGGATACCCATGTTGGCTCCCACATGTTCCACGATGATCTCATCGGATGAACCACGATGTCAAGGACTCAATCGATCCCGTATACAATTCCCTTTGTCTAACGGTATTGTACTTGCCCGAGATTCGATCGTCGGTATACCGATACCTTGTTCAATCTCGTTACCGGCAAGTCTCTTTACTCGTTCCGTAACACATCATCCCGTGATGAACCCCTTGGTCACATTGTGCACATTATGATGATGTCCTATCAAGTGGGCCCAGAGATACCTCTCCGTTTACACGGAGTGACAAATCCTAGTCTCGATTCGTGCCAACCCAACAGACACTTTCGGAGATACCTGTAGTGCACCTTTATAGCCACCCAGTTACGTTGTGACGTTTGGTACACCCAAAGCATTCCTACGGTATCCGGGAGTTGCACAATCTCATGGTCTAAGGAAAAGATACTTGACATTAGAAAAGCTTTAGCATACGAACTAGACGATCTACGTGCTAGGCTTAGGATTGGGTCTTGTCCATCACATCATTCTCCTAATGATGTGATCCCGTTATCAACGACATCCAATGTCCATGGTCAGAAACCGTAACCATCATTGATCAATGAGCTAGTCAACTAGAGGCTTACTAGGGACATGGTGTTGTCTATGTATCCACACATGTACCTGAGTTTCCTATCAATACAATTATAGCATGGATAATAAACGATTATCATGAACAAGGAAATATAATAATAACTAATTTATTATTGCCTCTAGGGCATATTTCCAACAGTCTCCCACTTGCACTAGAGTTAATAATCTAGTTCACATCGTCATGTGATTAACATTCACAGGTCACATCGCCATGTGACCAACATCCAAAGAGTTTACTAGTGTCATTAAATTAGTTCACATCATCATGTGATTAAGACTCAATGAGTTCTGGGGTTTGATCATGTTTTGCTTGTGAGAGAGGTTTTAGTCAACGGGTCTGTAACTTTCAGATCCGTATGTACTTTGCAAATCTCTAGGTCATTCTGTAAATGCTGCTTCCACGCTCCACTTGGAGCTATTCCAAATGATTGCTCCACTATACGTATCCGGTTTGCTACTCAGAGTCACTCGGATAGGTGTTAAAGCTTGCATCAACGTAACCCTTTACGCCGAACTCTTTATCACCTCCATAATCGAGAAACATGTCCTTATTTACTCCAAGGACAATTTTGACCGCTGTCCAATGATCCATTCCTGGATCATTCTTGTACCCCTTGACTGACTCATGGCAAGGCACACTTCCGGTGCGGTACATAGCATAGCATACTATAGAGCCTACGTCTGAAGTATAGGGGACGACCTTCGTCCTTTGTCTCTATTCTGCCGTGGTCGAGCTTTTAAGTCTTAACTTCATACCTTACATCTCAGGCAAGAACTCCTTCTTTGACTGATCCATCTTGAACACTTTCAAGATCATGTCAAGGTACGTGCTCATTTGAAAGTACTATTAAGCATTTTGATCTATCTTATAGATCTTGATGCTTATTATTCAAGTAGCCTAATCCAGGTTTTCCATTGAAAAACACTTTTCAAATAACCCTATATGTTTTCCAGAAATTCTACATTATTTCCGATCAACAATATGTCAACAACATATACTCATCAGAAATTCTATAGTGCTCCCACTCACTTCTTTGGAAATACAAGTTTCTCATAAACTTTTGTATAAACCCAAAATCTTTGATCATCTCATCAAAACGTACATTCCAACTCCGAGATGCTTACTCCAGTCCTTAGAAGGATCGCTAGAGCCAGCATACCTTTTAGCATCCTTAGGATCGACAAAAACTTTCGGATTGTATAACATACAACCTTTCCTTATGAAGACTGGTAAGGAAACTCGTTTTGACATCCATCTGCCAGATTTCATAAATGCAGCTAATGCTAACATGATTCTGACGGACTTAAGCATCGCTACGAATGAGATAATCTCATTGTAGTCAACTCCTTGAACTTGTGAAAAAAGTCTTTGCCACAAGTCGAGCTTCATAGACGGTGACATTACCATCCACGTCCGTCTTCTTCTTAAAGATCCATTTATCTCAATGGCTTGCCGATCATCGGGCAAGTCCACCAAAGTCCATGCTTTGTTCTGATACATGGATCCTATCTCGGATTTCATGGCTTCTAACCATTTGTCGGAATTTGGGCCCACCATCGCTTCTCCATAGCTCGAGGTTCATTGTTGTCTAGAAACATGACCTTCAAGACAGGATTCTTGTACCACTCAAGTAGTACGCATCCTTGTCACCCTACGAGGTACGGTAGTGACTTGATCCAAAACTTCATGATCACTATCATAAGCTTCTACTTCAATTGGTGTAGGCGCCACAGGAACAACTTCCTGTGCCCTGCTACACACTTGTTGAAGTGACGGTTCAATAACCTCATCAACTCTCTACCATCCTCCCACTCAACTTTTCGAGACAAACTTTTCCTCGAGAAAGGATCCGATTCAAGAAACAATCCCTATTGCTTTCGGATCTGAATTAGGAGGTATACCCAACTGTTTTTGGGTGTCCTATGAAGATGCATTTTATCCGCTTTGGGTTCGAGCTTATCAACCTGAAACTTCTTCACATAAGCGTCGCAGCCCCAAACCTTTAAGAAATGACAGCTTAGGTTTCTCTAAACCATAGTTCATATGGTGTCATCTCGACGGAATTACGTGGTGCCCTATTTAAAGTGAATGTGATTGTCTCTAATGCCTAACCCATAAACGATAGTGGTAATTCGATAAGAGACGTCATGGTACGCACCATATCCAATAGGGTGCAACTATGATGTTCGGACACACCATCAAACTATGGTGTTCCAGGCGGTATTAATTGTGAAACAATTTCCACAATGTCTTAATTGCGTGCCAAAGCTCGTAACTCAGATACTCATCTCTATGATCATATCATAGACATTTCATCCTCTTGTCACGATGATCTTCAACTTCACTCTGAAATTACTTGAACCATTCAATAATTCAGACTTGTGTTTCATCAAGTAAATATACTCTACATCTACTCGAATCATCTGTGAAGTAAGAACATAACGATATTCATTGCATGCCTCAGCACTCATTGGACTGCACACATCAAAATGTGTTACTTCCAACAAGTTGCCATCTTGTTCCATTTTACTGAAAAACGAGGCTTTTTAGTCATCTTGCCCATGTGGTATGATTTGCATATCTCAAGCGATTCAAAATCAAGTGAGTCCAAACGATCCATCTGCATGGAGTTTCTTCATGCGAATGCACCAATAGACATGGTTCGCATGTCTCAAACTTTTCAAAACGAGTGAGTCCAAAGATCCATCAACATGGAGCTTCTTCATGCGTTTTACACCAATATGACTTACATGGCAGTGCCACAAGTAAGTGGTACTATCATTACTATCTTATACCTTTTGGCATGAAAATGTGTATCACTACGATCGAGATTCAATAAACCATTCCTTTAGGTGCAAGACCATTGAAGGTATTATTCAAATAAATAGAGTAACCATTATTCTCCTTAAATGAATAAACGTATTGCGATAGACATAATCCAATCATGTCTATGCTCAACTCAAACACCAAATCTCGATGGTAGAGGGAGCGTGCGATGCTTGATCACATCAACCTTGGAAACACTTCCAACACATATCGTCAGCTCACCTTTAGCTAGTCTCCGTTTATTCCGTAGCTTTTATTTGAGTTACTAACACTTAGCAACCGAACCGGTATCTAATACCCTGGTGCTACTAGGAGTACTAGTAAAGTACACATTAACATAATGTATATCCAATATACTTCTATCGACCTTGCCAGCCTTCTCATCTACCAAGTATCTAGGGTAATTCCGCTCCAGTGGTTGTTCCCCTTATTACAGAAGCACTTAGTCTCCGGTTTGGGTTCAACCTTGGGTTTCTTCACTAGAGCAGCAGCTGATTTGCCGTTTCATGAAGTATCCCTTCTTGCCCTTGCCCTTCTTGAAACTAGTGGTTTCACCAACCATCAACAATTGATGCTCCTTGATTTCTACTTTCGTGTCAAACATCGCGAATACCTCAAGGATCATCATATCTATCCACGATATGTTATAGCTCATCACGAAGCTCTAGCAGCTTGGTGGCAATGACTTTGGAGAAACATCACTATCTCATCTGGAAGATTAACTCCCACTCGATTCAAGTGATTGTTGCACTCAGACAATCTGAGCACAAGCTCAACGATTGAGCTTTTCTCCCTTAGTTTGCAGGCTAAGAAAATTGTCGGAAGTCTCATGCCTCTTGACGTGGGCACGAGCCTGAAATCCCTATTTCAGCCCTCGAAAACATCTCATATGTTCCGCGACGTTTCGAAAACGTCTTTGGTGCCTCAACTCTAAACCTTTTAAGCGAACTATCACGTAGTTATCAAATCGTGTATGTCCGATGTTCGCAACATCCACAAACGACGTTTGGGGTTCAGCACACGAGAAACCTTGCATTAAGGACATAAGCTTTCATCGTCCGCATAATCGCTCATTGTTAACTTTCAACTATATTTTCTCTAGGAACATATCGAACAAGTGGAACTAAAGCGCGAGCTTACGACATAATTTGCAAAGATCTTTTGACTATGTTTAGGATAATTAAGTTCATCTTATAAACTCCCACTCAAATAGACATCCCTCTAGTCATCTAAGTGATTACATGATCCGAGTCAACTAGGCCGTGTCCGATCATCACGTGAGACGGACTAGTCATCATCGGTGAACATCTTCATGTTGATCGTATCTACTATACGACTCATGCTCGACCTTTCGGTCTCCGTGTTCCGAGGCCATGTCTGTACATGCTAGGCTCGTCAAGTTAACCCTAAGTGTTTCGCGTGTGTAAATCTGTCTTACACCCGTTGTATGTGAACGTAAGAATCCATCACACCCGATCATCACGTGGTGCTTAGAAGCGACGAACTTTAGCAACGGTGCACAGTTAGGGGAGAACACTTATTGAATTTTTTTTGTAAGGGATCATCTTATTTACTACCGTCGTTCTAAGTAAACAAGATGCATAAACATGATAAACATCACATGCAATCAAATAGTGACATGATATGGCCAATATCATTTTGCTCCTTTTGATCTCCATCTTCGGGGCTCCATGATCATCATCGTCACCGGCATGACACCATGATCTCCATCATCATGATCTCCATCATCGTGTCTTCATGAAGTTGTCTCGCCAACTATTACTTCTACTACTATGGCTACCGGTTGGCAATAAAGTAAAGTAATTACAAGGCGTTGTTCAATGACACGCAGGTCATACAATAAATTAAGACAACTCCTATGGCTCCTGCCGGTTGTCATACTCATCGACATGCAAGTTGTGATTCCTATTACAAGAACATGATCAATCTCATACATCACATATCATTCATCACATTCTTCTTGGCCATATCACATCACATAGCATACCCTGCAAAAACAAGTTAGACGTCCTCTAATTGTTGTTGCATGTTTTACGTGGCTGTTATGGGTTTCTAGCAAGAACGTTTCTTACCTACGCAAAACCACAACGTGATATGCCAATTGATATTTACCCTTCATAAGGACCCTTTTCATCGAATCCGTTCCGACTAAAGTGGGAGAGACTGGCACCCGCTAGCCACCTTATGCACCAAGTGCATGTCAATCGGTGGAACCTGTCTCACGTAAGAGTACGTGTAAGGTCGGTCCGGGCCGCTTCATCCCACAATACCGTCGAAACAAGATTCAACTAGTAACGGTAAGCATATTGAACAAAATCAACGCCCACAACTACTTTGTGTTCTACTCGTGCAAAGAATCTACGCAATAGACCTAGCTCATGATGCCCTTTGTTGGGGAGCGTGGCAGAAATTCAAAATTTTCCTCGTGTCACCAAGATCTATCTATGGAGAAACCAGCAACGAGGGGAAGGAGAGTGCATCTACATACCCTTGTAGATCGCTAAGCGGAAGCGTTCAAGAGAACGGGGTTGAAGGAGTCGTACTCGTCGTGATCCAAATCACCGGAGATCCTAGTGCCGAACGGACGGCACCTCCGCGTTCAACACACGTACAGCCCGGTGGCGTCTCCCATGCCTTGATCCAGCAAGGAGAGAGGGAGAGGTTGAGGAAGACTCCATCCAGCAGCAACACGACGGCGTGGTGGTGGTGGAGGAGCGTGGCAATCCTGCAGGGCTTCGCCAAGCACCGCAAGAGAGGAGGAGGACTTGGGAGAGGGGGAGGGCTGCGCCAGAACTTTGTGTGTAGCTCCCATGCGCCTCCCCACTATATATAGGGGTGGAGGGGCTGGTTTCTTGTCCTCCAAGTCCATTGGGGCGTTGGCCAAGGTGGGAGGAAAGAAATCCCATCATTTCCTTCCCCACCGATTGTTATCCCCCCTTTTTAGGGATCTTGATCTTATCCCTTCGAGATATGATCTTATTCCTTCTAAGGGGGGATCTTGGTGCGCTTGACCAGGGGTGTGGGGCCTTGCTCCCACTACCCACGTTCATGTGGGTCCCCCATGCAGGTGGGCCCCACTCCGAACCTTCTAGAACCTTCCGGTGCAATACCGAAAAATCCGAACATTTTCGGTGGCCAAAATAGGACTTCCATATATAAATCTTTACCTCCGGACCATTCCGAACTCCTCGTGACGTCCGGGATCTCATCCGGACTCAACAACATTCGTAACCACATACAAACTTCCTTTATAACCCTAGCGCCATCGAACCTTAAGTGTGTAGACCCTACGGGTTCGGGAGACATGTAGACATAACCGAGGCGTTCTCGGTCAATAACCAACAGCGGGATCTGGATATCCATGTTGGCTCCCACATGTTCCACGATGATCTCATCGGATGAACCACGATGTCAAGGACTCAATCGATCCCGTATACAATTCCCTTTGTCTAACGGTATTGTACTTGCCCGAGATTCGATCGTCGGTATACCGATACCTTGTTCAATCTCGTTATCGCAAGTCTCTTTACTCGTCCGTAACACATCATCCCGTGATCAACCCCTTGGTCACATTGTGCACATTATGATGATGTCCTACCGAGTGGGCCCAGAGATACCTCTCCGTTTACGGAGTGACAAATCCGATCTCGATTCGTGCCAACCCCAGACACTTTCGGAGATACCAGTAGTGCACCTTTATAGCCACCCGATTCGTTGTGACGTTTGGTACACCCAAAGCATTCCTACGGTATCCGGTTGTTGCACAATCTCATGGTCTAAGGAAAAGATACTTGACATTAGAAAAGCTTTAGCATACGAACTAGACGATCTCTATGCTAGGCTTAGGATTGGGTCTTGTCCATCACATCATTCTCCTAATGATGTGATCCCGTTATCAACGACATCCAATGTCCATGGTCAGGAAACCGTAACCATCTGTTGATCAATGAGCTAGTCAACTAGAGGCTTACTAGAGACATGGTGTTGTCTATGTATCCACACATGTATCTGAGTTTCCTATCAATACAATTATAGCATGGATAATAAACGATTATCATGAACAAGGAAATATAATAATAACTAATTTATTATTGCCTCTAGGGCATATTTCCAACAGTCTCCCACTTGCACTAGAGTTAATAATCTAGTTCACATCATCATGTGATTAACATTCACAGGTCACATCGCCATGTGACCAACATCCAAAGAGTTTACTAGTGTCATTAAACTAGTTCACATCATCATGTGATTAAGACTCAATGAGTTCTGGGGTTTGATCATGTTTTGCTTGTGAGAGAGGTTTTAGTCAACGGGTCTGTAACTTTCAGATCCGTATGTACTTTGCAAATCTCTAGGTCATTCTGTAAATGCTGCTTCCACGCTCCACTTGGAGCTATTCCAAATGGTTGCTCCACTATACATATCCGGTTTGCTACTCAGAGTCACTCGGATAGGTGTTAAAGCTTGCATCAACGTAACCCTTTACGCCGAACTCTTTATCACCTCCATAATCGAGAAACATGTCCTTATTTACTCCAAGGACAATTTTGACCATCGTCCAATGATCCATTCTGGATCATTCTTGTACCTATAGTGACTCATGGCAAGGCACACTTCCGGTGCGGTACATAGCATAGCATACTATAGAGCCTACGTCTGAAGTATAGGGGACGACCTTCGTCCTTTGTCTCTATTCTGCCGTGGTCGAGCTTTTAAGTCTTAACTTCATACCTTACATCTCAGGCAAGAACTCCTTCTTTGGTGATCCATCTTGAACACTTTCAAGATCATGTCAAAATACGTGCTCATTTGAAAGTACTATTAAGCATTTTGATCTATCTTATAGATCTTGATGCTTATTATTCAAGTAGCCTAATCCAGGTTTTCCATTGAAAAACACTTTTCAAATAACCCTATATGTTTTCCAGAAATTCTACATTATTTCGATCAACAATATGTCAACAACATATACTCATCGAAATTCTATAGTGCTCCCACTCACTTCTTTGGAAATACAAGTTTCTCATAAACTTTGTATAAACCCAAAATCTTTGATCATCTCATCAAACGTACATTCCAACTCCGAGATGCTTACTCCGGTCCTTAGAAGGATCGCTAGAGCCAGCATACCTTTTAGCATCCTTAGGATCGACAAAAACTTTCGGATTGTATAACATACAACCTTTCCTTATGAAGACTGGTAAGGAAACTCGTTTTGACATCCATCTGCCAGATTTCATAAATGCAGCTAATGCTAACATGATTCTGACGGACTTAAGCATCGCTACGAATGAGAAAATCTCATTGTAGTCAACTCCTTGAACTTGTGAAAAAAGTCTTTGCCACAAGTCGAGCTTCATAGACGGTGACATTACCATCCACGTCCGTCTTCTTCTTAAAGATCCATTTATCTCAATGGCTTGCCGATCATCGGGCAAGTCCACCAAAGTCCATGCTTTGTTACGATACATGGATCCTATCTCGGATTTGATGGCTTCTAACCATTTGTCGAATTTGGGCCCACCATCGCTTCTCCATAGCTCGAGGTTCATTGTTGTCTAGCAACATGACCTTCAAGACAGGATTCTGTACCACTCAAGTAGTACACATCCTTGTCACCCTACGAGGTACGGTAGTGACTTGATCCAAAACTTCATGATCACTATCATAAGCTTCTACTTCAATTGGTGTAGGCGCCACAGGAACAACTTCCTGTGCCCTGCTACACACTTGTTGAAGTGACGGTTCAATAACCTCATCAACTCTCTACCATCCTCCCACTCAACTTTTCGAGACAAAGTTTTCCTCGAGAAAGGATCCGATTCAAGAAACAATCCCTATTGCTTTCGGATCTGAATTAGGAGGTATACCCAACTGTTTTTGGGTGTCCTATGAAGATGCATTTTATCCGCTTTGGGTTCGAGCTTATCAACCTGAAACTTCTTCACATAAGCGTCGCAGCCCAAAACCTTTAAGAAATGACAGCTTAGGTTTCTCTAAACCATAGTTCATATGGTGTCATCTCGACGGAATTACGTGGTGCCCTATTTAAAGTGAATGTGATTGTCTCTAATGCCTAACCCATAAACGATAGTGGTAATTCGATAAGAGACGTCATGGTACGCACCATATCCAATAGGGTGCAACTATGATGTTCGGACACACCATCAAACTATGGTGTTCCAAGCGGTATTAATTGTGAAACAATTTCCACAATGTCTTAATTGCGTGCCAAAGCTCGTAACTCAGATACTCATCTCTATGATCATATCATAGACATTTCATCCTCTTGTCACGATGATCTTCAACTTCACTCTGAAATTACTTGAACCATTCAATAATTCAGACTTGTGTTTCATCAAGTAAATATACTCTACATCTACTCGAATCATCTGTGAAGTAAGAACATAACGATATTCATTGCATGCCTCAGCACTCATTGGACTGCACACATCAAAATGTGTTACTTCCAACAAGTTGCCATCTTGTTCCATTTTACTTTGAAAAACGAGGCTTTTAGTCATCTTGCCCATGTGGTATGATTTGCATATCTCAAGTGATTCAAAATCAAGTGAGTCCAAACGATCCATCTGCATGGAGTTTCTTCATGCGAATGCACCAATAGACATGGTTCGCATGTCTCAAACTTTTCAAAACGAGTGAGTCCAAAGATCCATCAACATGGAGCTTCTTCATGCGTTTTACACCAATATGACTTACATGGCAGTGCCACAAGTAAGTGGTACTATCATTACTATCTTATACCTTTTGGCATGAAAATGTGTATCACTACGATCGAGATTCAATAAACCATTCCTTTAGGTGCAAGACCATTGAAGGTATTATTCAAATAAATAGAGTAACCATTATTCTCCTTAAATGAATAAACGTATTGCGATAGACATAATCCAATCATGTCTATGCTCAACTCAAACACCAAATCTCGATGGTAGAGGGAGCGTGCGATGCTTGATCACATCAACCTTGGAAACACTTCCAACACATATCGTCAGCTCACCTTTAGCTAGTCTCCGTTTATTCCGTAGCTTTTATTTCGAGTTACTAACACTTCGCAACCGAACCGGTATCTAATACCCTGGTGCTACTAGGAGTACTAGTAAAGTACACATTAACATAATGTATATCCAATATACTTCTATCGACCTTGCCAGCCTTCTCATCTACCAAGTATCTAGGGTAATTCCGCCCGATGGTTGTTCCCCTTATTACGAAGCACTTAGTCTCGGTTTGGGTTCAACCTTGGGTTTCTTCACTAGAGCAGCAGCTGATTTGCCATTTCATGAAGTATCCCTTCTTGCCCTTGCCCTTCTTGAAACTAGTGGTTTCACCAACCATCAACAATTGATGCTCCTTGATTTCTACTTTCGCGGTGTCAAACATCACGAATACCTCAAGGATCATCATATCTATCCCTGATATGTTATAGCTCATCACGAAGCTCTAGCAGCTTGGTGGCAATGACTTTGGAGAAACATCACTATCTCATCTGGAAGATTAACTCCCACTCGATTCAAGTGATTGTTGCACTCAGACAATCTGAGCACAAGCTCAACGATTGAGCTTTTCTCCCTTAGTTTGCAGGCTAAGAAAATTGTCGGAAGTCTCATGCCTCTTGACGTGGGCACGAGCCTGAAATCCCTATTTCAGCCCTCGAAAACATCTCATATGTTCCGCGACGTTTCGAAAACGTCTTTGGTGCCTCAACTCTAAACCTTTTAACTCAACTATCACGTAGTTATCAAATCGTGTATGTCTGATGTTCGCAACATCCACAAACGACGTTTGGGGTTCAGCACACAGAGCACTGCATTAAGGACATAAGCTTTCTACTGTCCGCATAATCGCTACTGTTAACTTTCAACTATATTTTCTCTAGGAACATATCTGAACAGTGGAACTAAAGCGCGAGCTTACGACATAATTTGCAAAGATCTTTTGACTATGTTTAGGATAATTAAGTTCATCTTATAAACTCCCACTCAGATAGACATCCCTCTAGTCATCTAAGTGATTACATGATCCGAGTCAACTAGGCCGTGTCCGATCATCACGTGAGACGGACTAGTCATCATCGGTGAACATCTTCATGTTGATCGTATCTACTATACGACTCATGCTCGACCTTTCGGTCTCCGTGTTCCGAGGCCATGTCTGTACATGTTAGGCTCGTCAAGTTAACCCTAAGTGTTTCGCGTGTGTAAATCTGTCTTACACCCGTTGTATGTGAACGTAAGAATCCATCACACCCGATCATCACGTGGTGCTTAGAAGCGACGAACTTTAGCAACGGTGCACAGTTAGGGGAGAACACTTCTTGAATTTTTTTGTAAGGGATCATCTTATTTACTACCGTCGTTCTAAGTAAACAAGATGCATAAACATGATAAACATCACATGCAATCAAATAGTGACATGATATGGCCAATATCATTTTGCTCCTTTTGATCTCCATCTTCGGGGCTCCATGATCATCATCGTCACCGGCATGACACCATGATCTCCATCATCATGATCTCCATCATCGTGTCTTCATGAAGTTGTCTCGCCAACTATTACTTCTACTACTATGGCTACCGGTTGGCAATAAAGTAAAGTAATTACAAGGCGTTGTTCAATGACACGCAGGTCATACAATAAATTAAGACAACTCATATGGCTCCTGCCGGTTGTCATACTCATCGACATGCAAGTCGTGATTCCTATTACAAGAACATGATCAATCTCATACATCACATATCATTCATCACATTCTTCTTGGCCATATCACATCACATAGCATACCCTGCAAAAACAAGTTAGACGTCCTCTAATTGTTGTTGCATGTTTTACGTGGCTGTTATGGGTTTCTAGCAAGAACGTTTCTTACCTACGCAAAACCACAACGTGATATGCCAATTGATATTTACCCTTCATAAGGACCCTTTTCATCGAATCCGTTCCGACTAAAGTGGGAGAGACTAGCACCCGCTAGCCACCTTATGCACCAAGTGCATGTCAATCGGTGGAACCTGTCTCACGTAAGAGTACGTGTAAGGTCGGTCCGGGCCGCTTCATCCCACAATACCGTCGAAACAAGATTCAACTAGGAACGGTAAGCATATTGAACAAAATCAACGCCCACAACTACTTTGTGTTCTACTCGTGCAAAGAATCTACGCAATAGACCTAGCTCATGATGCCACTGTTGGGGAACGTAGCAGAAATTCAAAATTTTCCTACGTGTCACCAAGATCTATCTATGGAGAAACCAGCAAAGAGGGGAAGGAGAGTGCATCTACATACCCTTGTAGATCGCTAAGCGGAAGCGTTCAAGAGAACGGGGTTGAAGGAGTCGACTGTCGTGATCCAAATCACGGAGATCCTAGTGCCGAACGGACGGCACCTCCGCGTTCAACACACGTACAGCCGGTGGCGTCTCCCATGCCTTGATCCAGCAAGGAGAGAGGGAGAGGTTGAGGAAGACTTCATCCAGCAGCAACACGACGGCGTGGTGGTGGTGGAGGAGCGTGGCAATCCTGCAGGGCTTCGCCAAGCACCGCAAGAGAGGAGGAGGACTTGGGAGAGGGGAGGGCTGCGCGAACTCGTGTGTAGCTCCCATGCGCCTCCCCACTATATATAGGGGTGGAGGGCTGGTTTCTTGCCCTCCAAGTCCATTGGGGCGTTGGCCAAGGTGGGAGGAAAGAAATCCCATCATTTCCTTCCCCACCGATTGTTATCCCCCCTTTTTAGGGATCTTGATCTTATCCCTTCGAGATATGATCTTATTCCTTCTAAGGGGGGATCTTGGTGCGCCTTGACCACGGGTGTGGGGCCTTGCTCCCACTACCCACGTTCATGTGGGTCCCCCATGCAGGTGGGCCCCACTCCGAACCTTCTAGAACCTTCCCGTACAATACCGAAAAATCCGAACATTTTCCGGTGGCCAAAATAGGACTTCCCATATATAAATCTTTACCTCCGGACCATTCCGAACTCCTCGTGACGCCCAGGATCTCATCCGGACTCGAACAACATTCGTAACCACATACAAACTTCCTTTATAACCCTAGCGCCATCGAACCTTAGTGTGTAGACCCTACGGGTTCGGGAGACATGTAGACATAACCGAGACGTTCTCCGGTCAATAACCAACAGCGAGATCTGGATATCCATGTTGGCTCCCACATGTTCCACGATGATCTCATCGGATGAACCACGATGTCAAGGACTCAATCGATCCCGTATACAATTCCCTTTGTCTAACGGTATTGTACTTGCCCGAGATTCGATCGTCGGTATACCGATACCTTGTTCAATATCGTTACCGGCAAGTCTCTTTACTCGTTCCGTAACACATCATCCCGTGATCAACCCCTTGGTCACATTGTGCACATTATGATGATGTCCTACCGAGTGGGCCCAGAGATACCTCTCCGTTTACGGAGTGACAAATCCCGATCTCGATTCGTGCCAACCCAAGCAGACACTTTCGGAGATACCTGTAGTGCACCTTTATAGCCACCCGATTCGTTGTGACGTTTGGTACACCCAAAGCATTCCTACGGTATCCGGAGTTGCACAATCTCATGGTCTAAGGAAAAGATACTTGACATTAGAAAAGCTTTAGCATACGAACTAGACGATCTCTGTGCTAGGCTTAGGATTGGGTCTTGTCCATCACATCATTCTCCTAATGATGTGATCCCGTTATCAACGACATCCAATGTCCATGGTCAGGAAACCGTAACCATCTGTTGATCAACGAGCTAGTCAACTAGAGGCTTACTAGGGACATGGTGTTGTCTATGTATCCACACATGTATCTGAGTTTCCTATCAATACAATTATAGCATGGATAATAAACGATTATCATGAACAAGGAAATATAATAATAACTAATTTATTATTGCCTCTAGGGCATATTTCCAACAAGACACACCTATTCACCCGCCACATCTTCAATCTTTCTCATTGTCGCCAATGCCACATCTTATCAAACGACACCTCCTGTCCAGCGGCAACACAACTCGTCATATACGTGCAACTCATCTCCGCCGTATATGAACTCGCCGGAACTCCACCACCACGAACGGAAACACAAGGCACGAATTCCTTTTTGCGCCCGCTCTTGCTCACAATTCTCCTCTGCCAGTGACGCATCTCAACTGCAGCAGAAGATTCACACACCCGAGCTCTTGGATGCACCTTACAAGAACTCATGTGCACACCTTGATGACGGCTCACAACTTCGCCATCTCCACCTTGCACCCTCCAACGATGATCTCGATGATTTCCTCGGTGTCGCAACTTTGGCACCTCCATAACCATCAACGATCACCAGCGCCTTGCTGACGACAGCCCTGTCGCCCTCCTCCAGGTCGTTCCACAGAACGACAATCACCTGTCGCCTCGCTTACGACAGTGTCCTCGCCACCATCTCGTTGTCGCTCCGCCAAACGACAATCGCCCGACCCTTCACGTCGTTGCACCACCCAGCGACTAGATCGCCCGTTCCTCCTCGTCGTTGTACCACCCAACGACTATATGGCCCGCCCCGAGGCGCTAGTCGGGTCGCCACCCCGGGGCAAGCGCAGCTTCACTCGAACCTTGCTCTAGATACCAATTGTTGGAATTTCACCACAGGATCGATCACATCAAACTGCACAAACACACGCGCACAAAAACCTGATAGCCAAAGGGCCCTTGTCGTGCCCTTGTTTCTCCTCTTTATTGATTTTCTGGTTTTTTCTCACGGTTACAACAAAACTCACGCAACACCCGTGTATATATACACAGCCGACCAGCACAAAAGGTTAATCCTACTCGTGCCGACTCTGGACGCCTAAACCGACCTAGACTCCAACTAGCACTGCCTGGCAACACAATCCTAGCCGGACTCCCATACTCTCCAAATAGTAGTACTCTTGCATAGCTTTGTTTTCCTTAATCTAATCACCGGCAACGCTGATCACACTACTAAACCTAACCGGACTCAGCACGCACGTACTGCAAGATGGCATGCAAGCCAAACATAACGTAATTTGACATACCTAGGCTAAAACATATAGTAACGTATTTGGATTACTCCAACATTCACCCCCTAATCCAAACATTCGACTCTTAACTCTACGAGACACGCAGACGACCACCTATTCATCTTGTCATACCGATTGCCTCCGGTAAAGCAACTTACCGGACCACAACTTCTCCCTTCTCGCAACCACTTCGTCACCATCTTTTATTTTCAAGCCGACTTGCAGACTAGAACCAACGATTACCGGACTACCAGCCACGCTGCCGCATCTTAGCGTGCTACATGCAGAATAAACACATAGCCTCATGCAGGAACTCGACTTAACTGGTGCGCGTCCATCTTCACATTGATCTTCATCTTCTCGTCGGTTGCTTGTGCACGGGGAGACACACCTATTCACCCGCCACATCTTCAATCTTTCTCATTGTCGCCGATGCCATATCTTATCAAACGACACCTCCTGTCCAGCGGCAACACAACTCGTCATATACGTGCAACTCATCTCCACCGGATATGAACTCGCCCGAACTCCACCACCACGAACGGAAACACAAGGCACGAATTCCTTTTTCCGCCCGCTCTTGCTCACAATTCTCCTCTGCCAGTGACGCATCTCAACTGCAGCAGAAGATTCACACACCCGAGCTCTTGGATGCACCTTACAAGAACTCATGTCCACACCTTGATGACGGCTCACAACTTCGCCATCTCCACCTTGCACCCTCCAACGATGATCTCGATGATTTCCTCGGTGTCGCAACTTTGGCACCTCCATAACCATCAATGATCACCAGCGCCTTGCTGACGACAGCCCTGTCGCCCTCCTCCAGGTCGTTCCACAGAACGACAATCACCTGTCGCCTCGCTTACGACTGAGTCCTCGCCACCTTCTCGTTGTCGCTCCGCCAAACGACAACCGCCCGACCCTTCATGTCGCTGCACCACCCAGCGACTAGATCGCCCATTCCTCCTCGTCGTTGTACCACCCAACGACTATATGGCCCGCCCCGAGGCGCTAGTCGGGTCGCCACCCCGGGGCAAGCGCAGCTTCACTCGAACCTTGCTCTAGATACCAATTGTTGGAATTTCACCACAGGATCGATCACATCAAACTGCACGAACACACGCGCACAAAAACCTGATAGCCAAAGGGCCCTTGTCGTGCCCTTGTTTCTCCTTTTTATTGATTTTCTGGTTTTTTCTCACGGTTACAACAAAACTCACGCAACACCCGTGTATATATACACAGCCGACCAGCACAAAAGGTTAATCCTACTCGTGCCGACTCTGGACGCCTAAACCGACCTAGACTCCAACTAGCACTGCCCGGCAACACAATCCTAGCCGGACTCCCATACTCTCCAAATAGTAGTACTCTTGCATAGCTTTGTTTTCCTTAATCTAATCACCGGCAACGCTGATCACACTACTAAACCTAACCGGACTCAGCACGCACGTACTGCAAGATGGCATGCAAGCCAAACATCACGTAATTTGACATACCTAGGCTAAAACATATAGTAACGTATTTGCATTACTCCAACAACCCTATGGCTTGCGGTGGGCACAAAGTTGTTGCTGTGTGTCGATGATATGTTGATGTCGGCCGCTACCACTGAGTTTCTGGAGGACGTGCATGATCCGCGCAAGCCGGGTCACTCCCGGGACTCACTTGAGGAGGCAACCAACATGTGAGTATGTGGCAGCCATCCGAGGCAAGCCGACCGCATCCATTTTGGGCACCACCAGCCATGACAGCGGACAGGAAATGATCTGCTTCCTAAAACTTCAAAGACGCCGCACAAGATGGGAGATGGCCCGACACCACCGTTGGCAGTCCGGGGCTTTGTCCAGTGACTCTGACTGGCGACGCGAGGAGGCGCCTATGGCGGCGGGATGGGGGCCCGCCCAAGCCATAGTAGCTAGCAGGGGACAGGGGGGCGTTTCGAGAGTTAGGGATGCGTCGTTTATCGGAGCTTCACTTCACTAGATTTATGTTTCTTAGCAGACCGATGTATCATGCACCATTTTGCATTTCCCTTCATTTCACATCGATTTCGATTTGTCTCTTCCTCTCACATGCCTTATTTTCTTCTTGATTAACCCAACCACATTGTACTGTCATCAATTTTTTCAGATAGTCAATTACACAACCATTGCTTAAACTTGGCAAGAAAAATCACTTTAGTGCCAAAATATGGAGCATACATTGAACTCGTGTTACAAGTTGGCTCGGGCATGCAAATACGGTGCAAAACTCATTTGATTACGCATGCAGCGCTGATGAGGCATGACAGCATGGCGTTGGGGGGCATTGTCAGTGACCTTTCGGTGTACCAGGTGTGTGTGGCATGTTGTTTTTGCAAAAACACCCTTGGATTTTACTTTTTCACATAGGAAAGCCCCTGACAGGTGTAGGACACCACATGTCAAGGAAACAACACAGGTTTTATATTAGAATGAAAAATCACGGCCCGATGTTCTACAGTGACACCATTTGATGACCTAGGTGGATACACATTTCTTATATCTTTTGCCTGAACACCATAAATTAAGAATTTTAATAATTCCAAAAATGCTGCCATGGGGGGGTCGTACCTACAACTTGGGGCAAAAAATAAGATGGGCCAGCCACTCCACCTGTTCTCTATTGGGATCGTCATCCTTTTTGTCACTAACACACCGGCTCATGCGCCAAAACATACAATGTTTTTTTTTACATTTTTTGAAATTTGTGAAAATATGTAAATCCTAGTTATAAATAATATACATATTGAGCTCATCTTTGGTCGGCTCTTTTCCCTAATCTCAACCTGGTATTGGAGGTATTGGGAAGATTAGAGATGCTACTGTGGAATGTGAACCATGGAGCAAGCTCTGGAAGCCCATCGAGCAGTCTGCTGACCAAACAATTGAAGTAGTTATACGGTAAGTATTGGGAAAATTAGAGATGCTAGTGTGGAATCAATTAAGTTTTTCTTTTGGACACTGTAGCGATAGTGAAGCACCGTAACGACCCAAGGGACAGCAGCAAATTGAAAAAGCAATGTATCACAACTTTTTTCGTCAGTCCTTCAAAAAAATCAAACATTTCTAAAAATTATGAATATTGTTTTCTAAAAACGTTTTTTTTCAATTGTGTGAACATATTTTAAAAACATGAACATTGTATGCAAACCCACACATTTTTCCGAAATATTGAACATTTTCTGAGACACACGAACATTTTTTTGAAAAAATTAATATTTTCTGAATTTTGCTAATAATTCTTGATTAGATTTTTTTTAAACATGAATATTCTTCAATATTTTCGCTGCACTAGAAAACACGTATTTTGGCGGAGGGAGTAATATTATTTGAAAACGTAAAAAAGAATGTAATCAAGGGCATTTTTTGAGATAAGCGCAATTTTTGAAATAAGGGCATTTTCCAATACTCCCAAGTAACTTTTGAACACAGGAATATTTTCCAAATTTTGAACAAATTTTTAAGATGTGATTATTTTTTTAATTTGTGAACAAATTCTAAATAATTATTAAAATTCTTAAGCATTTTATGAATTTGTGAACAATTTTTTTAAACTCCAAACATTTCAAAAAATGGAAAATTTGTAAAAGGAAAAAGAAATGGTAAAAGGAAAAATTGAATAACAAATCTATAAAGAAGAGAGAATTTAAAAGTTGCCATTGTGCACATGATTCTTCGTGCCCAACTTGAATAATGCTGAACTTCTGAATGCTTTTACATAACTAGGACCCTTATCTGGGTCTTACTTCCAAAAAGCATAGTTCTTGAAATATATATACTGCACTCTGATTATATCTACCCAGACTACCTACCCATTTCGCGCAGTTTTCATATTGATGTTGTCATCTAGCTTATTTTCATGAGCAGGGTGTCAACCAGATAACGAATCATCATTACCATTGCTTTTGTGATCAGGTAGATATGGTTCTTCGTGCTCGTACCAGTCAAACATATATTTTGTCAACATTGTCATTGTTTCATTATCAGGAAAAAGTAAAATATTGCTCTTTGAGAGGGCCATGTCATGTCCTGCAATCCATCAACTATATTTAGAAATTGCGTTATGCACTTGAAACTTTGTGCCCGACTTGAAGTAATGCTTAATCTTCTAGATGTTGTTACATAACTAGGACCCTCATCTGGGTCTTTCGTTCAAAAATCTTAGTTCTTTCTTTAAAATATCATAGTTCCTCAAATATATATACTTCACTCTGATCAAATCTGCCTAGACCACCTTCTCATTTCGGGCTGTTTTCATATCGAAGTTGTCAGCTACCTAATATTCATTGGTTAACCATATAATGCATCATCATTACCATTGGTTTTGTGATCAGGTAGCTATGGTTCTTCATGCACGTACCAGTTAGCCATACATCGCGTAAGCATTGGCATTGCTTTAATTACCAGGAATAAGTTGTAAAGACACTTCCATACTTTGTGATGGTTACCATGGCAAGCACTTCTATATCTGAAATGAAGACACGCATAAGTCTTCTGGTCAATAGACATTTTTTGTTCGCGAGAAAATCCTTTGATGTGACCAATTGGATGCTAATATAATGGTCTATTTAGCAATATTCAGTAGTGGTCATGTGCTGCAACAATATAAAAACCTATCAATTGTCTTGTCGAATGTGTATGAATGTGCACATTTTGTATTGCGTATTTGTTCGTGCAATTAAATAAAGAAAAACGTCGGTGTTTAATATGGGCTAAAGAGACCGCCCCAGAGACTTGACAAAGCTGCACAAATTAGCATGCATTTTTTGCAATGCAGTAGTTTCACAAGAATAGCTCAGTTATGGTAGAAGGATATGCAATCTTTCTACACGCAAGCTGGCACTAACATGGCCCTTGTTCCATTCTATTCAAATTAGTTCCAAGTACTCGCTTTATTTACATCTGGTTTTTTGAAAGAAAAAAGTATACTCTCTTCATTTCTTCAACTACTATCTACCACCTATTTATTTATACAACTTCATCCTACCATCTTTATTTAAGCAAGTCATTCTTCCCTGCATCGCTGGAAGTGGCCAACTACTACCGTTTCATGTTTGAGTTCAAATACAAACAACTTAGCTGCTCAGAAAACTAAGGGCAGTAATTTTTGAACAAGATAGTCAATATGCCTTCCATGATATACGAGAATTGAGAATTGGTTTGTCTTTCGCTAGCTCGTTGACCTGATCTTACTTTGGCATGAGGGGTACCAGGACAAGTAAACGTGCAGGATAGTCAAGAGGTGGAGAAAACTCAAACAAGATTTCATTTTCCCTTGCTCATCATGGTGTACGTACATCACGGGCGAGTATGAAACCAACAAGCAGCACGCGATGCCATCAACCTGTTAACTTTGACAAGATAGCATTCTCTGCACCAGATGGGATTGTCTAACAGTTTCCTATGATTAGACCAACACATGAGACCAGTAGCATCCAGTAACGCATCTGGTTAGAGTTGGCATTTTTTCTTCAACAAAGTCATCATGTAGCAAGGTTGCTTTGTTTTTCATGTAACCTTTGTATTCAATAATGCATCCGTAATGTTTCTGCCGTGCTCACTCCCGTCCGCTCTCTTCCCTGCACATCTTAATTTTAGCATCATCATTTTCCCAACATGTTTCAGTATTCTGGTAGTGCTTGCAAGCTATTTTTCACGTGCCCTCGTTTTTTCCATCTATATTTGTGCAAAGAGATTGAATACAAAGTGGTATAAGTCCAAACTACCTGTATTACTCACGATCAAACAACAACATTTATTTGCCAGTTTTTGGCTCGATCAAGGTCTTAATTGTGCTAATATTTTGATTTCTCTCAAAGATAAAAGGACCCCAGGGATGGAGGAGAAGCCCATGCCCCACATTTTTGTTTCACGAATATTGTGCCACCATTTTCCTCCTATACCAGAGTTTTGTGGCTACAAAGAGAAGATTGGGAGCGAGATACGTGTGCATCACTAGATTTTTCTGCATGTGTCGTGTATAACACAGAATGACATAACATTTGACATGAGAACTCCCACTAGTACAGGAAACTTACTAGCGGTGTGTGCAAAACCTACTTGTGGTGTGTTGATTGCACACTATTAGTATCGTGCCACTGGTACTAACGGTCTCGGATCGTTTTGAGGTGTTTCATAAATGGTCTCGGATACACTTCAGGGTGCTCAATGAGTTCACCAGTTTGCCTGACTGATGCTCACCATGGTTGCTCCAGACAAGTGATTGGTTATTTCCCCGTTGCTTCTCCTTTTTGTTCTCAGTGCTGTCCATGGTCTCTATTTATACAAAGAAGTTCTTGTATGTTGTCTGAAGGACTAAATTAGAGTGGGTTGTAAGCAAGGGCATGCTGTCCAAATTAGTTGTACAGCTTTGAGATAATTTATCACTGTGTGTAGATATCCAATTTTGTTTACTGATTACCTTAGTAAAAAAGATCATCCTCTATGCTATTTTTTTTTGCGGGGGATCCTCTATGCTATTTCTATCCATACTTGATTCCGGAATTTGATATTTAGTTGTATTTCTTTTGCTCCTTGTAGGGGAAGTTGTACTGTCGACGAGAAAATATCACTATTAGGGAAAAACCTTATAGATGGATGCTTAGCAGTAGCGCGGTTAATAGAACGCGCTGCTGCTAATTAATAGTAACGGGGGTTTATAGATTCACAATGCACAGTAAAGCCTCTTTCAATGTGTAACGGGTGTCAACTCAGCTGCAAATTGTAGTGTTTGAGTCAAGCATTTCAATAAGAAATTTCTCGAGAGCCTGCTTATGTTTATCACCCGGCGACCAACTTATATATTACGTCACCAGGGCGTAGCATGTACTTGTGTGTTGCAATACTACTTCCTTCGTCTCAAAATAAGGGTCTCAACTTTGTATTAACTTTAGTACAAAGTTGTACTAAGGTTGAGACACACTTATTTTGGGACGGAGGGAGTACGATTTTTCACTCTTATGATTCATGTTTTCTATGTGATTTCTTTCTCTCACATGATAATTGTGTTGGTGTAAGTGCTATTTTTTTGGTTAAACAAGTGAAAATTAGGTTAATTTACCCTATGACACTATTAGAATTTGGTTTTGTGCCAAGTTCCAGAACTTCGCCAAGTTCATTCTATCGGGAACTCGACAAACTTTTGTCTGCCGAGTTTGATTCAGAATTGGACTCGACGGTGATAAGCAACTCGGCAGTGTTGTGACTTTGCCTAATGACTCGACGAACAAAATAAATTCGACAGAATACTATGTTCGCCACGTTCCAGGCATAAACGACTCGGTAAAGTCTGACAGATGGGCCCAGCTGTAGAGCAGACGACGGAGCCATGACGCCAGCCTTTGTTTGCCGTGTTTGTATAATGGAGACTCAGAAAGTATTTTTTGTTTTTTTAAATAGGAAATCTAGGGGTCATATGTTTGCCAAGCTCCCCAAAGGAATGAAGTCGACAAAGGTATGACCCCTCGATTTCTTATTTAGCAAAATGAAAAAGAGGTTGTGTTTGGTCCCACCACGTCAGAGGGCGGCGGTGAGCTTCTCTCTCGATGGTAAGCTTCTCTCTTGTTGCATTAGGTGCGTCAATTATTGTTATGTGAACATAGCTTGACACTCGATTTCATTTCATCAACTAATGATTGTTCATCATGTGTCAAGTTCATCTTTTTCATATATGTTGATAGCCCTGTTACAATGAAAGAAATATTTAATTTTTAATATATTGTTTAATTTTTCTATTTTTCTTGAGTTTTGTCGTTGCTACATGTTTTTGTTCTTTCCAAAAATGTCTTGAATGTAAAACATGATCTTTTTTTGTCTATCTTTGCCGAGTTGCTATGATGCAATATCCGTTTTTCATGGAGAGCTACCAAAAAATAGTTAAATAAACCATATTGACGAATTTTGCCGAGTGGCGAAATTCGGCGAACATGAATTTGTCAGTCTATAGCAATATTTTAAATAGCACGCTATTTCGCCGTTATAATGCGGTTATAGCATATTTGAAAGGGAGACGTTACGTTTTGGCAAAATCGGACGCTATGCCGCTAATCGCGTTATTAGCGCACTACACACGCTATAACGTTGTAACGTTGTAACGTTACGACGTGCAGACCATACAAAACTGAAATAAGCACAGCCCAGCAGGCCCAGCAGGCCAAAACCAACCCACGACCACTAGCTTTCTCACTTCTTTTATCAGATTCTCCCACGAGACCTAACCAGCAAGCCCAGGTAGCTGCCCAGGTGGCTGTTGATGTTAGAGACTCTTAAAACTATGGTTGTTGATGTTTGAGACTTACTATTTTTATGTGCTGGATTTGGCCCTTATGCATATATTGCTTGCTCCTATGAAAAATTTAGTTGCTTAAATACTTTATTTCTAGATATATTTGATTTTTTTGCAAACGCTATTTTAAAATATAGCATGCTATTAGCACGCTATAACTTGTGTAGCATTTAGAGAAGGGCCTTGCTATATTTTGTAGCGCGCTATTTAAAATATTGGTCTATAGTGCTCTATGCCGAGTCCAGAACTCGGCAAACAAACGTTTTGTCACTTTACTGACATATTTTGGCTCATTATGAAACTCGGCAAAAGGCAAACCTTCGCCGAGTTTACATTGGCATAAAACCCGGTAAATATGTGGACTGGGCAAATAATCGATAGAAGTATGCCCAGTTTCGTTCGACATAAATATGCGCAATGTGGCATCGTGTAATAATGCAGTGCCACGCATCGATACATTACTGGATAACTGTTGAGTTCCAAACTCGGCCAAGAATTTGCCCAGTTTCGTTGGTTATAAACTCAGCGAAATGTAGCACTGTGTAATAACGCAGTGCCACGCATCAGGCCCCTACTAGATGGGAGACCGCCGAGTTTCATACTCGGCATACAATTTGCTCAGTTCTGCTGACTAAAGTACTCGGCAGATATTTTGTACTTGGCAATAAATGTTGCCACGTGGCTAATATCTATTCGTCGAACTTTGCCGAGTTTAGCGTACAAAACCTCGGCAAAATATTATGACACTTGGCATGTCCGTTAACGGCCTGGTCCGTCTGAAGGTCTGGTTCGCTGAGTTTTTTTCCGGCAGAAACTCAGCAAATATTGTTTAAATATTCACTAAGTTCGCGATTGAAAGAACTCTGCAGTATTAATGATTGTCGGGCCTGCCCAGGCAAGTACAAGGAGCCCAGTCCGTCAGTCGGTGAAGAATTTGCCAAGTTTAATAAAGGCTCGGCGAAAACGGCAATTCTAGTAGTGCGATTGCTTATAGTAATACAGAACTTCCCCTGGGCACGGGTCTGTGCACAATTACCCACGCCAGGATAACGGGCTACTTATAGTTCAAGCGCTAAAACGCCCGTCCTCCAAGTAGTCGCTTTATTTAGTTTGGTTGCTCAAGAAAATTAGGGTTGCTTTGTGCTTTGTGGTCTAATGGTTAAAGCATAGTTAACCATTTGTCTCTACTTTATTTCTTCCAAATCATTTTGTACTCTGTGATGTGATGATGTCCCATGATATAAGAGCGTTTTTGTACTGTCAGAAACACTCTTATGTTATGGGCGGAGGAAGTACTGCACTTCTTTTATTCCCTATATTTCTATAAGTACCAGTCTAGCACCAATTTATTTACATACCTTCATCTTACCTTCTTTATTTATACAAGTTATTCTTCCTCGGCATCACTGAAAGTGCCAACTACTACCGTGTTTTCGATTCCAGTCTGAGTTCAGACTCCAGACACAAACATCTCAAATGCTCAGCCAACTAAGGCTGGTAATTTTTTTTAAAAATATAGTCAACATGCCTTTCATTATAGATGAGGAGAATTTGTTTGTCTTTCGCTAGCTCATTGAGCTCATTTGAGAGTGTCACCATTGGGCGGGGCCACTAATGTAACACTTCATTAGCAATATTGACTAGTTTGACCAAATAATTCGAGAATATGCCTTGTTGAACACATGAATGAACGTACACACACTCTCTTTGGGTCTTGTGCCATGAGAAAAAACAAAGTAAGTCCTTCAAGAATGGTAATATCAAATGGAGTATAGATGTTTGCAGCTAGGCATGCAACCAATGCTGCCGTCAGATGCATACAAATCTCTTCTTTGAATTGGAACAACATCATTAATTAGGTTCAAGATGGAGCCGGATCAACTTCTCGAGAGAGCTTGAAAAGCTAAGGAACTAGCTGGATGGGATTGAGCAAACAGTCTGATAAGATCGACATTATTAGACTGTTTGTTCAATCCCTTTGGGGGCTGATGTATCATGCACCATTGTCCATTTCCCTCCATTCGACATCGATCTCTATTTGTCTCTTCCTCCCGCATGCCTTATTTTCTTCTTGATTAACCCAACCACATTGTACTGTCTTCAGTTTTTTTTCTAACTACCACCACGTTACTTACACTCTCCTCTTAGCTTTTTTTATTTATACAAGCCACTCTCCCTCTCCATCACATGAAGTGCTAACTATTACTGTGTTGTGAACTCAATTTGAGAGTGTGATTTCTGGTTCAGAGTTAAGATACAAATTCTTCAATTAATCAGCATTTTGGCCATAGTAACTCCTGAAACAGAAGTGGCCGGCTGACTGCTAATGTTAGTAGATCTAGAGGTCATCTTTTGTGGGCTCGTTGCTCCAATCTTAACCTGGTATGGGAGGTATTGGGGAAATTATAGATTCTAGTGTGAAATCTGAACCATGGAGCAAGCTCTTGTTGCCCACTGAGCAATCCTCCGATGACCAAACAAATGAAGTAGTCATACGGGAGGTATTGGGGAAATTAGAGATGCTAGTGTGGAATCAATTAAGTGTTTCTTCTGCACACTGTACTGATCATGAAGCACTGTAACAATCCAAGGGACAGCAGCGAATAGAAAATCAATGTATCTAACTAGAAAACACTGTAGCATGAGTTTTTTCATCAGTTCTTCAAAAATATTTTTACAGATTCTAAATAACTTTTGAAAACTAGAACATTTTTCTGTAAACTACACCACACTTTCAAATTTTGAACAATTTTTGTACACGCGGACATTTTTCCAACATACTAAACGTTTTTTTCCTAAAAAATCAAAGATTTTCCAAAATTATGAATATATTTTTAAAACACAAAAAATGTTTCAAGTTTGCAATCATATTTTTAAAACATGAACATTTAAAAAAAAATCCGCACATTTTTTTCCAAATAATGAACATTCTAAAGCTAACGAACATTTTTGTAAAATATGAAAATCTTGCATTGGCGACCAGTTCTTGATAAGAATATTGTTTGAAAACACGAATATTTCTTCAGATATCTTTCCTCCATTACAAAACACTTATTCTGGAACGGAGGGAGTAATATTGTTTGAAAACAAAAATAATGTAATTAAGAACATTTTTTGCAATAAGAGAATTTTTTAAAATTCCCAAACTACTTTTGAACACAGGAGCATTTTTCAACTTCGTGACCAATTTTTTTTTAAAATTGATCATTTTTTGAATTTGTGAACAAATTTTGGAAACAGGAACATTCTCTAATAATCCAAATAGTTTTTAAATTCTAAACATTTTATGAATTTGGAACAATTTTTGAAAACTCTAAATATTTCAAAAAAATGTAAAAGGAAAAGGAAAACAGTAAAAAGAAAAAGAAAAGAAAAGAAAAATAGTAAAAACAGAAAATCAGTGAAGAACCTTTCCAGAACCGACCTTCTTGAAGGTTCCAAAACCTAGTGATTGTAGTAGTTTTTTTTTATCTACAATATCTACCCAAATGGGCCGGCCCATCCTGGTCTGTTCGGCCACTTACATTGCATGAAGCACCGGCAGTTTGCCGCATTATGCGGAAAATAGGGAATGCCGGACAAAATGTCTTGTTTTCACATAGAGGGAGACAAGCGAGCATGGGACTAGGTCATCCCATTTAGGTAGTATCGGTTATTCCCAAAGCTTAACATAGATGGAGACAACGGAGAAGGTTCCAACGGTTTAACGAGACCTCCTACTTGATGCCCGCGTGGGTCTAGTAATTGTGGCTTCACTGAAGCCAAGGCCGGTCCACTATGCCCCATGAGGATTTTTTTTTGTTTTTATTTTCTCTTCGGTATTCAGTCGGGTTTTCACCCAAAAACAGTTGTTGTTTTTTAGGAGATATATATTTTTAAACCTATTAAAATTTGAAATAATAAAAAATGTTCATTTATGATTTATAATAAAACATCGTTTATTACAAAACTCACTATATATATTAAAAAATGTTAAGTGCATATTAAAAAACGGTCAACATATCTAACAACGGAACTTTGCTTCGGTACACCCCCCCTAGAAAAGTTTACGGGGTTTTGATGCAGATTAAATATGAAGATTAGAAGTTACCCCTTCTATCAAAAAGGGTAATATAATCTTTTATATCCAAATTAATCTATGAAATATGTGTGATCTGTAGGCTAATATGGAGATAGCCTTTCTTAGTAATTTTAAGATTCGTGTAAACATTTGGGGGGAGGTGGGTATACCGGAAAAAAAAACTCATAACAAAAATCTTCATTGTGTATTGAGAAAATGTTCAGTATGTATTTGAAAAATATTAGCGTATACTAAAAAAGTTCATTGTGTATTCGAGAAAATGTTCACCACATATTGGACAAAGTTCACCGTGTATTGCAAAAACTATTACAATGTGCAAAAATAAAAAAGAAGAAAAACCAAAATTTGAAAATAAAAATTGAATAAAAGAAAGCCGAAACAGAACAACCGTTACATGGGTCGGCCCGTCTAGAGGAGTCTTCATCGAAGCCTAAACTATAATGATGCACACGGGCGTTATATAGGATTGCCCATGTTCTGGAGACTAGTAAACTACATCTGGTCAAACAAGAGCTAGACCACTTCCAGTTCCCTTCTAATTTTGCCCACTAGTCAGCCTTCTTTGGCCCAAAAGTGCGCCAAAGACTACCCATTCTAACACCTGGCTCGATCCACTAATAGACAAGAAGTTGAAGCAAACATAATTTTGCTCTTTCAAGGGCCCATGTACTATCCAACAATCCATCAACTATATTTAATAATTGCCATTATGCATTAGATGCTTTGTTCCCAACTTGAAGTAATGTTGAACTTCTGAATGCTTTTACTTAACTAGGACCGTCGTCTGGGTCTAACTTTCAAGAAAATTAGTTCTTAAATATATATACTTCACTCTGATCATATCTGACTAGACAACCTACTAATTTCGGGCAGGTTTCATATCGATGTTCTCATCTAACTGATTTTCATGAGCAGGGTGATAATGCATCATCATTACCATTGCTTTTGTGATCAGGTAGCTATGGTTCTTCGCACTCGTGCCAGTAAGCCATATAGTACATCAACATCGTCATTGCTTTCGCTAACAGGAAGAAGTTGCGAAAACACTTCCAGACTTGGTGATGGATACCAAGGCAAGCACTTCTAGATCTAAAATGAAGACACACATGATGGGACCAATTGGCTGCTAATAAAATGATCTATTCAGCAATATTTGAATGTGCACATTGTGTATTGTGTACTTGTTGATGCAATTAAATAAACAAAAAGTGGGCTGATGTTTAATGTAGGGTAAAGAGACTGCTCTAGAGACTTGGCAAATCTGCCAAAATTAGCATGCATGTTTGTAATGCAATAATTTTACAAGAATAGCTCAGTTCTGGTAGAACGGATACACAATCTCTCTACACACAAGCTGGCACTAATGTGGCCCTTGCTCCCATCTATTCAAAGTACTTCCATGTACTTTGCCTTATTTACTATGGGTTTTTTGTAGAAGAAAAAAAACTCTCTTCATTTCTAACCTACTGGTCTACCACCTATTTATTTACACAGCTTCATCTTACCTTCTTTATTTAAGCAAGTCATTCTTCCTTGCGTTGCTGGAAGTGAATAACCACTACCGTTTCAAGTCTTAGTTCAAACACAAACAACTCAGCCACTCAGACAACTAAGGGCAGTAATTTCTAAACAATATAGTCAATATGCCTTCCATGATAGATGAGGATCAAGAATCAGTTTGCATTCTGCTAGCCAACTGAGCTGATCTTACTTTGGCATGAGGGGTACCGGGACAAGTAAAATCGCTGGCTACTCGAGAGAAGGAAAAATCAAACTAGATTTCGTTTTCCCTTGTGCATGATGTTGTACGTACTTCGCAGACAGGCCTACAGACAATAAGCTGGACGCAGCGACATCAACCTGTTAACATTGATAAGATAGCATTATCTACATGATTAGACCAACACAGGAGACCTGACACATCCAGCTTCGTATATGCTTCCATCATGAATGTAATGCATCTTACTAGTTCTTAGAGTTTGTCTTTTTTACCCCTCAATAACGAAATGCAGGCAAGTTTGCTTTGTTGTTCATGCAGCCTTTCTATAAAGCATTTGAATGTAATGCCATAGTCCTGCTTACTCCCGTCTGCTCTCTTCCTTGCACAACTTAATTTTAGCATCATCATTTTTTCGACATGCTTCAGCGCTCTGGTACTGCTTGCAAAAAAAATCATTCACCCTATTATTTCCACACTTCTGCTTCGGTACACCTCCCCTAAACACATCAACGGAGGAGATCTCTTCATACCCCAGTGGCGGATCCACCATGGGGCATGGGTGTACAGACGTACACCCAAATTATTTTGCCAAAAAATCATATATAGGTATGTATACATATTATATGACATAAATACTAGCTTATAGGCCCAATAGGCTCAATCCAGGCGCAGTCCAATCCAGGCTCTGTCCACGCACGCACACGACAGAGTAAACGATGATATTAACAACTGAATGTGTAGCTGCTATTTATGATTCATTGTGAAATCCCCAACCGAATGTGTAGCTGCTTTTCACATTATGAGAGAAATAGTTGTAAATGACACTGAGTGAGGATCTGCTTAATTTCATTAGCAGGAAAAAAAAGAATTGTCTTTCAATGGTAGGCAGTAGATCATCTCTTGATTTTATCGTTGAATTGTAAGTTATAGATGACACCTGGTTAAGCTTGCACATCTTTTTTCTATGGATTTCACAGAGCAAGATTTGATGCATATATAACTTGATTACATTTATTAGGATGGAGTTTTTTTTTTCAAGTGAACGATGCTGTTATCATGTTGTAGTATTCTCCCTCTATTTTGTAATTTTCTTAATCTTTTGAGATACTGTTGCTATTGTGAAATTTCTATTGTTGTGAACCAATTGGCTTGACTATTCGGGTCCAAACAAAATTTGAACACCCAATGTTGAATTTCTGGATACGCCACTGCCATACCCCTTCATAATAAAGGGTAGGATGATCTTTGTCCAAAATACGTCAACCGCATCTATTTTTTTAGTCGCAGATACGAGAGATATCCAAGTAATGGGCCGGCCCATCAGCTAACAATTAATACAAAACAAAATACAGTAGAAAACTGGTGAAGACAGGAATCGGACCAAGTCCTCCAACCACTAGCTAACTGTTGATTTTGTGATATGGTCGAAGGGCGCCACCAACTTAAGGCAAAAGAGCCGGTTATCAGCTGGTTTTCCATACTTTTTCTGTTTTCATTTTTTCTTTTTTTCTGCACTTGTTTTTTTTCTATTTTCGCTGGTGTTTTTTTATTTCTCTTTTCTTTGTTTTTCTACAGTTTTGTTTGTTTCTTTCTAGGTTTTCACCAAATTTCTTTTTGTTTCTTTTTCGGCTTTGTTTCGTTCTTTCTCGTTTTTCATAGTCAACATTTTCTATACACATTTACCTTATTTCAAATACTAGATTAACATTTTTTAAATACATGGTCAATATATTTGTATAAATATTTAACATTTTTCACATGCTTGATTAACATTTTTTAAATACTTGTTTAAATTTTTTTTCCAAATGCTTGCGGGCTTTTTTAAATACATGTTCAGCTTTACACACACATTATATAATTTTTGTATACATTTTTTATGTACATGAGAAACATTTTCTTTATACATAATTAAAAAAATTCAAATGCTCGGTTAACATTACTTTCAAAAGCATTATGTAAAATGTGTTTAAATATATGTTTTTACAATATTTGCGAGCATAAACGAAAATAAAAAAATGTGATGCAATCCTCCACATTTAAAATTTATCGAACTTGTCTTGCAACTTTTCTAGTGACTTTTTTCAATCCACAAATGTTTGGGTCGGCCGAACAGGTGTCCGATGGGTTGATGCCATCGCCTAGTTGTGGCAAGGCCTCATAGTTTTCTTCCTTTTTTTGTTTTATTTTTTTGTTAAATTGTTTTTCTCCATTTTTGGACTTTATCATTCTTTATGAAACCTGTTTTCAAATATTGTTTATAATTTTTTTTACATTTAGAATCTCAAAAAATGTCCCCCCTTTTGAATTTTTTTTTTCACAAATCTAAGAAGTGTTTGCATTTCAATGGGAGTTGATAAATTTTAAATATTATTACGTGGTTAGTAATTTATGGTCAAACTTTTCTTAAATAATTGGGAATTTATAAAAAAATGGAAATAGTTTTCAAGTTTGTAAAATTTTCATCCACAATTTGATATTTCAATTTGTTGACATTTTTGAAGAATGGTTAGAGCATGAGAACATGAGAACATGTTCATGTTGATTGGGGGCATTTCATGACAATTTGTTATAAAAAAATCCGTGCATGAAACGATAGCAAATTTTAACAGCAGGTGGGCATATTCATACTAGTTATTGCAGCAAAATTTGAACAAATTCGGACACTGAGCGCACATTGTGTCACCGTCAGCTAGTATTTTAGGGTTTTTTCACTAGGAAAACGCTAGAAATTGAATAAAATGTCAGGTATCAAAAACTTGGCAGGGATGCTTGCCATGGTGACGCCATTGTGTAGAAAAAGTTTCGGTCCGTTTGGTGGAGGTGAAAAGAAGTGCTTCGAAACTTGCCCTATCCGCCTACCCGAACGGTTCAGGTTGTACATGGTGTATTTCTTGCTATGCATGAAATGATACGAAATTTTGCCAGTAGGTGGGCATACCCATGGTAGACTCCCATGCAAAAATTGAAGTAATATGGACACCGAATGCACACTGTGTCACGACCGGCTAGTATTTTAGGGCTTTCATTCGGAAAACTCTAAAAATTGTATAAAATGTCAGATATCAACAGAACTCGGCAGGGATGCTTTCCATGGGATTGCCTTTGTGTGAAAAAAAATTGGGTTCGTTTGTTGGAGGTAAAAAGTAGTTCTTTGAAACTTGCCTTGCCGCCTACCCAAACGGTCCTGGTTGTATATGTTGTTTTTCTTGCCATGCATGAAATAACACCAAATTTTGCCAGAAGGTGGGCATACTCATGATAATCACCCATTCAAAATTTGAACCAATCCGGACACTAAACACACGTTGCGTCATGACCGGCCATTATTTTAGGATTTTTTTCATTGGGAAAACCCAAGAAAATGCATAAAATATCAGATATCAACAAAATTTGGCAGGGATACTTGCCATGGTGATGCCATTGTGCGGAAACAATTTGGTTCTATTTTGTGGAGGTGAAAAAAGTGTTCCGAGACTTGCCGTACCATCCTACCTAGGCATGCAACAATGCTGCTGTCAGATGCATAAGTATCTCTTCTTTGAATTGGAACAACATCATTAATTAAGCTCAAGATGGAGCTGGATCAACTTCTCCAGAGAGCTTAAAAAGCTAAGGAACTAGCTGGATGGGATTGAGCAAACAGTCTGATAAGGTCGACATTATTAGACTGTTTGTTCAATCCCTTTGGGGACTGATGTATCATGCACCATTGTCCATTTCCCTCCATTCAACGTCGATCTCTATTTGTCTCTTCCTCCCACATGTCTTATTTTCTTCTTGATTAACCCAACCACATTGTACTGACTTTAGATTTTTTTTTTTTTTTTGCTAACTACCACCACGTTACTTACACACACTCCTCTTAGCTTTCTTTATTTATACAAGCCACTCTCCGTCTCCATCACATGAAGTGCTAACTATTACTGTGTTGTGAACTCAATTTGAGAGTGTGATTTCTGGTTCAGAGTTGAGATACAAATTCCCCAGTTAATCAGCATTTCGACCATAGTAACTCCTGAAACAGAAGTGGCCGCCTGACTGCTAATGTTAGTAGATCTAGAGGTCATCTTTTGTGGCTCATTACTCGAATCTTAACCTGGTATGGGAGGTATTGGGGAAATTAGAGATTCTAGTGTGAAATCTGACCCATGGAGCAAGCTCTGGTTGCCCACTGAGCAATCCGATGACCGAACAAATGAAGTAGTCATACGGGAGGTATTGGGAAAATTAGAGATGCTAGTGTGGAATCAATTAAGTGTTTCTTCTGGACACTGTAGTGATCATAAAGCAATGTAACAACCCAAGGGACAGCGGCGAATCGAAAAGCAATGTATCTAACCAGAAAACACTTAGCATTAGTTTTTCCATCTGTTCTTCAAAAATATTTTTACAGATTCTAAATAACTTTTGAGAACTAGAACTTTTTTGTAAATTAGACCACATTTTCAAATTTTGAACAATTTTTGTACATGTGAACATTTTTCCAACATGCTAAACGTTTTTTTTTTCTGAAAAATCAAACATTTTCCAAAATTCTGAATATTTTTTGAAAACACAAACATTGTTTTAAATTCGCAATCGTATTTAAAAACATGAACATTTTACAAAAACCCGCACATTTTTTCCAAACAATAAATATTTCCTAAAACTAACGAACATTTTTGTAAAATATGAAAATTTATTGCATTTGGTGAATAGTTCTTGATAAGAACATTGTTTGAAAACACGAATATTTCTTGAAATATCTTTCCTCCATTCGAAAACACTTATTCTGGAAAGGCGGGAGTAATATTGTTTGAAAAC
Source organism: Aegilops speltoides (assembly GCA_021437245.1). Classification (NCBI taxonomy): domain Eukaryota; kingdom Viridiplantae; phylum Streptophyta; class Magnoliopsida; order Poales; family Poaceae; genus Aegilops; species Aegilops speltoides. The sequence goes on from CM038147.1 coordinate 508,691,853, forward strand.
AGAAAAAATGTAATTAATATTTTTTTTCCATAAGAGCATTTGTTTTAAATTCCTAAACTACTTTTGAACACAGGAGCATTTTTCAACTTTGTGACCAATTTTCTACAAGAGATCATTTTTTGAATTTGTGAACAAATTTTGGAAACGGGAACATTCTCTAAAAATATAAATAGTTTTAGAATTCTAAGCATTTTATGAATTTGGAACAATTTTTGGAAACTCTAAATATTTCAAAAAAGGAAAAAATGTAAAAGAAAAAAAGAAAGGAAAAATACTAAAAAAACAGAAAATTAGTCAAGAACCTTTTAGAAGGTTCCCAAAATGGAGCAGTTACGTTCTAGAAGGTTCCAAAAACCACTTATTTTATTATTTTTTATCTACAATATCTACCCAAATGGGCCGGCCCATTCTTGTCTGTTCGTCCGCTTTGCATTGCACGAAGCACCGACAGTTTGCCGCATTATGCTGCAGATAGGGAATGCCGGACAAAATGTCTAGTTGTCGCATAGAGGGAGACTAGCGAGCATGTGACTAGGTCATCCCATTTAGCTAGTCTCGGTTCTTGCCAAAGCTTAAAGTAGATGGAGACAATGGTGAAGGTTCCAAGGGTTCAACGAGACCTCCTACTTGACACCCGTGTGGGTCTACTAATTGTGGCTTCACTGAAGCCAAGGCCGGCCGACTATGCCCCATGAGGATTTATTTTTATTTTTATTTTCTCTTTGGTATTCAGTCGGTTTTCACCCAAAAACAGTTGTTTTTTTGGAGATATATATTTTAAAACCTATTAAAATTGAAATAATAAAAATTGTTCATTTGTGATTTATAATAAAACAGTGTTTATTAAAAAAAAACTCACTATATATTAAAAAACTGTTCAGTGCGTATTAAAAAACAATCAATATATCTAACAACAGAACTTTGCTTCAGTACACCCCCTTGAGAAGTTTACGCGATTTTGATGCAGATTAAATATGAAGATTAGAAGTTACCCCTTCAATCAAAAAGGGTAATATAATCTTTTGTATCCAAATCAATCTACGGAATATGTGTGATATGTAGGCTAATATGGAGATAGCCTTTCTTAGTAATTTTAAGATTTGTGTAAACATTTGGGGGGAGGGGCGTATACCGGAAAAAAAAACTCATAACAAAAATCTTCATTATGTATTGCGAAAATGTTAAGTATGTATTTGAAAAATGTTCAGCGTATACTAAAACAGTTCATTGTGTATTTGAAAAAATGTTCACCACGTATGGGGCAAAGTTCACAGTGTATTGCAAAAACTATTAAAAATGTGCAAAATTAAAAAAAAAGAAAAAACAAAAATTGAAATAAAAATTGAATAAAAGAAAGCCGAAACAAAACAGCCATTACGTGGGTCGGCCCTTCTAGAGGAGTCTTCATCGCAGCCTCAACTATAATGATGCACGTGTGCGTTATATAGGATTGCCCGGGTTCTGGAGACCAGTAAACTACATCTGGTCAAACAAGAGCTAGACCACTTCCAGCTCCCTTCTAATTTTGCCCACTAGTCAGCCTTCTTTGGCCCGAAAGTGCGCCAAAGACAAACCATTCTCACACCTTGCTCGATCCACTAATAGACACGGAGTTGAAGCAAACATAATTTTGCTCTTTCAAGGGCCCATGTACTATCCAAAAATCCATCAACCATATTTAATAATTGCCATTATGCATTTGATGCTTCGTTCCCAACTTGAAGTAATGCAGAACTTCTGAATGCTTTTACTTAACTAGGACCGTCATCTGGGTCTTTCTTTCAAAAAGCTTAGTTCTTGAAATATATATACTTCACTCTGATCATATCTGACTAGACAACCTACTGATTTTGGGCAGTTTTCATATCGATGTTCTCATCTAACTGATTTTCTTGAGCAGGGTGATAATGCATCATCATCACCATTGCTTTTGTGATCAGGTAGCTATGGTTCTTTGTGCTAGTGCCAGTCAGCTATATAGTACGTCAACATCGTCATTGCTTTCGCTAACAGGAAGAAGTTGCGAAAACACTTCCAGAATTTGTGATGGATACCAAGGCAAGCACTTCTAGATCTAAAATGAAGACATACATGATGGGACCAATAAGCTGCTAATAAAATGGTCTATTCAGCTATATATGAATGTGCACATTGTGTATTGTGTACTTGTTGATGCAACTAAATAAACAAAAAATGGGCTGATGTTTAATGTAGGGTAATGAGACTGCTCCAGAGACTTGGCAAATCTGCCAAAATTAGCATGCATGTTTGCAATGCAATAATTTTATAAGAATAGCTCAGTTCTGGTAGAAAGGATACGCAATCTCTCTACACGCAAGCTGGCACTAATGTGGCCCTCGCTCCCATCTATTCAAAGTACTTCCATGTACTTCGCCTTATTTACTATGGGTTTTTTGTAGAAGAAAAAAAAACTCTCTTCATTTCTTACCTACTGGTCTACCACCTATTTATTTACACAGCTTCATCTTACCTTCTTTATTTAAGCAAGTCATTCTTCCTTGCGTCGCTGGAAGTGAATAACCACTACCGTTTCAAGTCTTAGTTCAAACACAAACAACTCAGCCACTCAGACAACTAAGGGCAGTAATTTCTAAACAATATAGTCAATATGCCTTCCATGATAGATGAGGATCAAGAATCGGTTTGCCTTCTTCTAGCTCATTGAGCTGATCTTACTTTGGCATGAGGGGTACTGGGACAAGTAAAATCGCTGGCTACTCGAGAGAAGGAAAAATCAAACAAGATTTCGTTTTCCCTTGTGCATGATGTTGTACGTACTTTGCAGACAGGCCTACAGACAGTAAGCTGCATGCAGCGACATCAACCTGTTAACATTGATAAGATAGCATTATCTACATGATTAGACCAACACAGGAGACCTGACGCATCCAGCTTCGTATATGCTTCCATCATGAATGTAATGCATCTTACTAGTTCTTAGAATTTGTCTTTTTTATCCCCCTCAATAACGGAATGCAGGCAAGTTTGCTTTGTTGTTCATGCAGCCTTTCTATAAAGCATTTGAATGTAATGCCACAGTCCTGCTCACTCCCGTCTGCTCTCTTCCCTGCACAACTTAATTTTAGCATCATCATTTTTCTGACATGCTTCAGCGCTCTGGTACTGCTTGCAAAAAAAATCACTCATTCCACACTTCCGCTTCAGTACACCTCCCCTAAACACATCAACGGAGGAGATCTCTCCATACCCTAGTGGCAGATCCACCATGGGGCATGGGTGTACAGATGTACACCCAAATTATTTTGCCAAAAATTCATATATAGGTATGTATACATATTATATGACAGAAATACTAGCTTATATGCCCAATAGGCTCAGTTCAGGAGCAGTCCAATAGCCAGCCACTTCTGTGATTCTGTCCACGCACGCACACGACAGAGTAAACGATGATATTGGCAACTGAATGTGTAGCTGCTATTCATGATTCATTGTGAAATCCCCAACCGAATGTGTAGCTGCTTTTCACATTACGAGAGAAATAGTTGTAAATGACACTGAGTGAGGATCTGCTTAAGTTCATTAGTAGGAAAAAAAGAATTGTCTTTCAATGGTAGGCATAGAGCATCTCTTGATTTATCGTTGAATTGTAAGTTATAGATGACACCTGGTTAAACTTGGACATCCTTTTTTTATGGATTTCACAGAGCAAGATTTGATGCATATATAACTTGATTACATTTATTAGGATGGAGTTTTTTTCCAAGTGAACGATGTTGTTACCATGTTGCAGTATTCTCCCTCTTGTAATTTTCTTAATCTTTTGAGATATTGTTGCTATTGTGAAATTTGTATTGTTGTGAACCAATTGGCTTGACTATTAGGGTGCAAACTAAATTTGAACACCCAATGTTGAATTTCTGGATCCGCCACTGCCATACCCCTTCATAAGAAAGGGTAGGATAATCTTTGTTCAAAATACGTCAACCGCATCTATTTTTTTAGTCGCAGATACGAGAGATATCCACAGTAATGGGCCGGCCCATCAGCTAACAATTAATACAAAAGAAAATACAATAGAAAACGGGTGAAGACAGGAATCGAACCAAGTCCTGCTAGTTGCAGCTTAATACATCCAACGACTAGCTCACTGTTGATTTTGTGATATGGTCGAAGGGCGCCACCAACTTAAGGCAAAAGAGCCGGTTATCAGCTGGTTTTCCATACTTTTTTTGTTTTCTTTTTTTCTTTTTTTCTACACTTGTTTTTTTCCTATTTTCGCAGGTGTATTTTTATTTCTCTTTTCTTTGTTTTTCTACGGTTTTCTTTGTTTTCTTTCCAGGTTTTCACCAAATTTCTTTTCGTCTCTTTTTCAGCTTTGTTTCGTTCTTTCTCGTTTTTTGATAGTCAACATTTTTCTGTACACATTGACCTTATTTCAAATACTTGATTAACATTTTTTAAATACATGGTCAATATTTTTGTATAAATATTTAACATTTTTCACATGCTTGATTAACATTTTTTAAATACTTGTTTAACATATTTTTCAAATGCTTGCGGGATTTTTTAAATACATGTTCAGCTTTACACACACATTATATGTTTTTTGTATACATGAGAAACCTATTCTTTATACATAATTAAAAAAATTCAAATGCTCGGTTAACATTCCTTTCAAAAGCATTTTGTAAAATGTGTTTAAATATATGTTTTTATAATATTTGTGAGCATAAACGGAAATAAAAAATAAAATGTGATGCAATCCTCCACATTTAACATTTATTGAACTTGTCTTGCAGCTTTTATAGTGATTTTTTAATCCACAAATGTTTGGGTCGGCCGAACAGGCGTCCGATGGGTTGATGCCATCGCCTAGTTGTGGCAAGGCCTCAGAGTTTTCTTCCTTTTTTTGTTTTCTTTTTTTTGTTAAATTATTTTTCTCCATTTTTTGACTTTATCATTCTTTATGAAACCTGTTTTCAAATATTGTTTATAATTTTTTTACATGTAGAATCTCAAAACATGTCCCCCTTTTTGAATTTTTTATTCACAAATCTAAGAAATGTTTGCATTTCCATGAAAGTTGATAAATTTTAATTAATATTACGTGGTTAGTAATTTATGGTCAAAATTTTCTTAAATTATTGGGAATTTATAAAAAAATATGGTCAAAAATTTTGTAAAATTTTCATACACAATTTGATATTTCAATTTGTTGACAATTTTGAAGAATGGTTAGAACATGAGAACATGAGAACATGTTCATGTTGATTTGGGGCATTTCATGACAATTTGTTAAAAAACATCCATGCATGAAATGATAGCTAATTTTAACAGCAGATGGGCATATTCATACTAGTTATCGCTGCAAAATTTGACCAAATTCGGAAACTGAGCGCACGTTGTGTTACCGTCGGCTAGTATTTTAGGGTTTTTTCACTAGGAAAACGCTAGAAATTGAATAAAATGTCGGGTATCAACGAAAATTGGCAGGGATGATTGCCATGGTGACGCCATTGTGTAGAAAAAGTTTCGGTCCGTTTGGTGGAGGTGAAAAGAAGTGCTTCGAAACTTGCCCTATCCGCCTACCCGAACAGTTTAGGTTGTACATGGTGTATTTCTTGCTATGCATGAAATGATACGAAATTTTGCCAGTAGGTGGGCATACCCATGGTAGTCTCCCGTGCAAAAATTGAAGTAATATGGACACGAAATGCACATTGTGTCACGACCTGCTATTATTTTAGGGCTTTTCATTCACAAAACTCTGAAAATTGTATAAAATGTCAGATATCAACGGAACACGGCAGGGATGCTTTCCATGGTATTGCCTTTGTGTGAAAAAAAATTGGGTTCATTTGTTGGAGGTAAAAAATAAGTTCTTTGAAACTTGCCTTGCCGGCGTACCCGAACGGTCCTGGTTGTATATCTTGTTTTGCTTGCCATGCATGAAATAACACCAAATTTTGCCAGAAGGTGGGCATACTCATGATAATCACCCACGCAAAATTCGAACAAATCCGGACACCGAACACACGTTGCGTCATGACCGGCCATTATTTTAGGATTTTTTTTAATCAGAAAAACCCTAGAAATTGCATAAAAATATCAGATATCAACAAAATTTGGCAGGGATACTTGCCATGGTGATGCCATTGTGTGGAAAAAAATTGGGTCTATTTTGTGGAGGTGAAAAAAGTGTTCCGAGACTTGCCGTACCGGCCTACCTGAACGGTTAAGGGTGTACATATGGTGTATTTCTTTTCATACATGAAACAACACCAATTTTTTCAGTAGGTGGGCATGACTATGGTAGTCGCCCACGCAATTTCTGAACGAATTCGGACACCGAACTCACGTTGCATCACGGACGGCCAATATTTTACGGTTTTTCACTGAGAAAACCTAATTTTTTTTATAAAATGTCGGATATCAAGAAACTTGGCAGGGATGCTTTCCATAGTGATGCCTTTGTGTCAAAATAATTTGGGTCTGGTGGAGGTAAAAAAAGTGCTTCGAGACTTGCCCTATCGGCCTACCCAAACGGTCCAGATTGTACATGGTGAATTTATTGCCATGCATGAAATGACACAAAAAATTTCCAGCAGATGGGCATGCCCATGATAGTCCTGAAATTTGAACAAATACGCACACCGAACGCATGTTGTGTCACGACCGAACAGTATTTTGATGGTTTTTTCATCCGAAAAGCACTAGAAATTGCACAAAATGTAAGATATCAACGAAACTTGGCAGGTATGCTTGCCATGGTAATGCCATTGAGTAGAAAAATTTGAGTTTTGTGAAGGCGAATAAAAGTGTTTCGAGACTTACCCTACCGACTTACCCGAACGCTTCAGGTTGTACATGGTGTATTTCTTTCCATAAATGAAATGACGCCAAATTTAGCCAGCAGGTGAAATTTACAAAAAAAAATTCTTTAATTTTTATTTGTATTTTTCTGTTTTTTAGAAATTCCAAATTTATAATGTTTTAAAAAATGTTTGAAATTTGAAAAATTATTCCTGTTCAAAGTTTGTTTGCTCTTTTTAAAAAGTGTTCATGTTTTGACATTCTGAGGAATTTTGGAAGACACAATTTTTTTAAAAAAATCTGCAATTATTTTTTAAATACTAATATTTTTCAAGTTTTTGATTTTTTAAAAGCGAACATTTTCTGAAATTTTGAACAAAATCATGTGTATGGCATCATCTATTTCAGGATCTCCTGGCCAGCGCTTTAAGCTCTGGTTAGGAAACCGGTGCTCGTGCGCATGCCAGCAGGTCGTCGCACAATATTACGCAAGCTCGCTCGGTCTCTTTGCCAGTTAGCTTTGAAAAAAGTTAATGAATTTGAAAAGTTAAGAAGTTTGAAATATAGTTCACAAATTTGAAAATTGCTCATGAGTTAAATTTTTGAAAAATTGTAAATTTAAAGAAAGTTCATAAGTTTGAAAACAGTTTTGTGAATTTAAAAATTGTTATGAGTTAAGAAGTTAAAAATACAATGAATTTTTAAAAAATCGTGAATTTGGAAAAATTTCACAAGTTGAAATTTTGAAGGATTCATATATTTTTCTAAATTCACGTTTACAAATCTCGAATTTTTTTGCGTATTTGGAAAAAAATATTCTCGAATTTTTCAAAGAAAAGTTAAAATAAATATGGGAAATAAATATAAAACGACAAACAAAAAAGAAAAAGAAAAAACCGAGCGGAAACCATGTGTAAAAAAGGAAAAGAAATATAACACGGAAAAACCATGCAGATCTAAACCAGAATTACCCCTCAAAGAAAATATAAACCGGAATTGTAGACACCAAGAAGTAAAAGAAGTGCAAGTCTGCACATAGGTTATGTATCCGAGTTGGTAAGTGTGTTGTGATAAACCTAGGGGTATTGGGGTCGAATCTTGGGTGGCGCAATATTTTTAACCTAAAAAATGGAAAAAAATGTAAATGGGCCGAGCCCAGTACAAAGCCTATAATAACCCACTCATATACGGTGCATACATACAAAATGGATACAATATGTGAAATGTCTATATTACCCTTTATATATTTTGTGAGGGGGGTACCCAACACTACTAGGGAAAACCCTAGCAGTAGCACGTGTTTGAAGCCTATCAGTAGCGCGGGGTACAACGCTACTAGTAAGGCGCTACAGCTAAAGGTTAGCAGTAGCGTGGGCTGAACCGCGCTACTGCTACATCGACTTAGTAGCAGCCTTTCTACTAGCACGCGCTACTATTATTATTCCGTATTTCTTTTTTATTTCATATTGTATCCATACACCTTTATACAAGTTTCATACCGCAGCAATTAAGATAATGATTTTACATCATAATGAGTTATTACATCAATGGGAGAAAGAACCATGGACTAGTTTCAAGTGGATGGACATCCACTTGAAACTAGTCCACGGTTCTTTCACCCAATGATCTAATAAATATCATCATCATATCATTAACAACTTATCATCATAATACATCATTGTCATATAACACCTCCTCATGATAATCTTTTCATCAATGAGACAACACATACAAGTTGGTCATTAGACACAATCACAACTACTCATCATCATCAACTCTCATAAACTTATTGTACCTCATAACCTACTACATTCTCTTAGGACCTACTATATTTTCTTGGGTAAAATAGCATAAAACAAGATAGCCCCTGACTCTCCATTATGGAGAATAGAGATTATCATGTCTCCAATCCTTGCCTTTCGCGCAATCTTGCTTCCAAGAACCTCCTTAGGAATGTCCATACATTTCTTCCATTCTTTGATTATCATGTGTTCACCATTTTCAGAAACCAGGTATGCACAGGTGTGATTCGTAGGACGACCTGGCTGTATGTTCAAAACATTCAGGCGACCATTCTGATACATCAAATGAGGCACACAATCCATCGGGATTTTCTGTTGAAAAACATAGTAATAACTTTGTGGTTAGCAATGTAGTTCAGTTTTAGAAATATGCAAAAGATGCACAGATATCGTAATAGTAAAAAATATTACCAAGACATCTCCATGTAAGTTATCGTTGTTCAACACGTGCACTAGTGGCACGTATTCACCATAATTTGGAGGAGTTCGATAAAAGGCATTGTAATTCTCAATGTCAGTACAATATGCGACCAGATGATTTTTCTCTTGATAAGTTAACTCAGAGCCATCTGTGTAGTTGGTTCTGTCTACCATCTTCCGCACACTCTTTGAAGCATGAAAATAAGCTATCAATGGAAATAAGCTGTCAACTATTTTGAAATAAACAATATAAATTACTTAATAACTATGTTTGAGGAACTCACATAGCGGAAGAACTGGAAGCGTATCAACAAGAACCTAAATGTCCAAATTATCTTGGTCGATGTCAGGATCACCAAGATCCATGGTGACAAACATACTCTCTTGAAAATCATACATCTTGCCAAGTGCTCTCAGATTGTATAGATTTACCTCAAAGTCCATACCATGATGGGTCCTTAAGTTAATTTTCTTTGTTTCATTCCTCTCATGATCTTCAAAACTCATCCTCTCCAAGACATAGCGTCTTGCATGGCATGGGATAAGCTAGTTAAATTGTAAAAGACGAAAATTACACGTTGAAGTAGTAGAAGTCGAGCTTCATTACGAAAAAAACACTTAGTGTCGTAGCATACCGTTTCACAATCGAAGGCCTCCTCGAGCTTAATGCTGAAGCGTCGATCGTCGTCCAGGTGAGGCCTGTCACAGAAACCCCGGTTGTCGCCGCACCAGGAGCACTCCCCTGGACCTTCTTCGTCCGACGACATTTCCTATGTTCATAATTCAAAGATTAAACTTGTACAATTAAATTTATATGTACTACAAAAACTAAATTAGATCATTATTATTCATCACGGGTTGACTATGGGTCTGTCGAGTCTTTTCTTGAAAACTCTCAGCTCACATGATGTATATATTCGACCGTCGGTGATGGTAGCTCCTCCTTTCCTTCCCGAGTGTATTACACCAAATTGTCTAGCACATGGGAACGAAGGAAGCTACCCCCACGACAATAGTCGGGATTCTTCGTCCTCTCATATATGGTGGATAATCTCCCTCACTGATTCCTCTCTGACATTTGCGACCGTCGGTGATGGTCGTTACTCCTCCTTCCCCTAGTGCATAACAAAGGTCTAGCACCCGAAGAAGAAGGAGAAATGACCCCCACGACAACAGTCGGGATTCTTCGGCCTCGATAGTCTTAAAGTCAACCCCAAATATCGTTTAATTATCTTTCTAGAAAATCCAGGCCACTCGATATTTCCTACATATTCTACCACAAGTCATGCCAAAATTCACGGAAAATTCCGGCATGACCTTTGCTAAAACAGGACATATCGAGCACCTGAAATTTGCTGGAACAAAAATTAATCAACACTCCGGGAAAACATAGGCCACTCGGATATACATGTTTTTTTATCTACATAGGCCTATTTGAGCAACACAAGATATACATGTTTTTATCTACATCATATCTTATAGGACTAATATTGACATGGAGATTTGGTTGGTCTCACCTCGAGGTCGGAGGGGGTCGGTGACGGGGACGACAGAGGGGATGATGGATGGGCTCCTTGATTTCTGCAAAAACAAAAATCCTATAAGTTATTACTAATACATCCCGAATAGTATCATACATATAACATCACTAATTGCTTAAACTAAAAATTTAACAACAAATGTGACATATTCAACTAATTCTATTAATTCAACTAGTTCTTACTAAAAATAAACTTACTATAAATAGAAATAAACTAGTTCTTTCCAAAAATAAACTATTTCAACTATTTATATTAATTTTCTTACTAAAAATACATTAGTTCTATTAATTCAACTAGTTCTTACTAAAAACAAACTCGTTCAATTAGTTTATTAATTTACTTACTAACTATTTTAAACACTTACTAAAAATAGTAAAAAACTACATTATACAATAGTAAAAACAGGAAAAAAGATGGAGGGAGGAGGAAGAAGGAGGAGGAGGAGGAGGCGGTGGGATCGGAGGAGGGAGGCGGGAGGAGGAGGGGCGACGGAGGAGGAGGAGGAGGAGGAGGCGGGGTGGAGGGGAGAGGCGGTCGGAGGAGGAGGAGGAGGGCGGGGGTGGATATGGAGGGGCGGCGGAGGAGGAGGAGGAGGCGGCGGAGAAGGAGGATGGAGGCGGTGGGAGGAGGCGGCCGGAGGAGAAGGGGAGGAGGAGTACCTCGGCGAGCAGTGGCGGTGGTGGGACGACGGGTTGGTGGACGAGGCGAGAGCGAGTGAGAGGGAGAGAGTGAGTGAGAGGGAACTGCATCGCACTCTAGGATAAGGTAAGCAAGTAGTAGCGCGTTTCAGAGAAAAGCGCTACTGCTAAGAGACGTAGCAGTAGCGCTGGCGAGGCTTACGCGCTACTGCTAAGTGTGTCTAGACAACTACGCCCAGTCCAAGTATAGCAGCAGCGTTCTTTGGCAGAACGCGCTACTGCTAAAGTAGTAGCAGTAGCGCGGTTTATTTAAAATCGCTACTACTAAGTAGCAATAGCGCTCTGTTTTGTCCAGCGCTACTGCTAAAATGTTGTGTAGGTCTATTTCCATCATTATTTCTGCAAACAGATAGGATACAAAGTGGTATAAGTCCAGACTACCTGTATTAGTCACAATCAAACAACAACATTATTTTGCGAGATTTTGGCTCGTTCAGGGTCTTGATTGTGCCAGTATTTTATCTGAGAGATAAAACAACTCTAGGGCTGGCGGAGAGGTCCCTGCCCCCACATTTTTATTTCACTCATGTCGGGCCATCATTTGCCCCCTATGCCAGAGTTTTGTGGCTACAAAGTACAAAGCGAAGATTGGACGCAAGATAATCGTTGGTTAATCTCTAAGGCGCATTTAGGTGCATGGTAAGTGGTGAAAAGTTTAGTATCATACTGCTATAGTAGTAAGAGTCAGACGCCTTTGTAAGGGCTGCTCTACCACAATGTCATTGGAAGCTTGGGAACAGTAGATGATAATCGAGAGCAGGTGCCTCCGGAACCCTTTCGTTCGAGATCCTGCCGGGGAGAACGGCAATAAGGTTTTTGGGGAACGCCACGGCGCGAGTGCTCCCGATCCGTCCCCATCTACATACTCCTCTACTTTCACTACTTCCCCTGCATGAATACCATGGTCAAAGACGCCGCCGCCAAGAAAAAGGCCACAGATGACACCGAGGTTGTTGCCGCTGCCGTCGCGTTGGCCTGGCCAACCGGACAATATGATTTGTTCATTCCTTATCTACTCATTCATGTGCTAGCCGTATATGATGTGTTCATAGATGTTTTGATTCTATGTATTGTACGTGCTCACATGCTTAGGTATCGGTATGAGTTGCCTACTACGATTGCCATGCTTATTGTTTACTCATGAATTAGACTAATCGATAAGCTGCTGATATTTCCAACTGATATGTGTGCATCACTAGATTTTTCTCTATGCATGTGATGTGTATAAACATAGGGTGACATAACATTTGACATGAGAACTCCACTAGTACAGGAAACTTACCAGCGGTGTGTGCAAAATCTTGCTTGTGGGCGGCACATCACTAGTATAGCGCCACTGGTAAGTTGCGGTCGATGTGGTGAATAGAAAATGGCAATACCGTTTATTGGACAATGCAATATGGTTCACAAGCATACATTAAACAAGCTAAAAAAAATTGCCATCTTGTTCTACGTAATTATCCTCTCAGTCAAGTCTGTGGTACCGGTGGGGCTGAGATTTCTCCGTGGTGTGGCACTTGATTTGAGACGTGCTCTGGACATTGCTTGTCTGGTGGTGCTTTCGTTGTATGGTGCGCTGCCTCCTGCCTATGACGTTGTGGTTGAAGAACTTTTAGAGTTATGCTTCTCATCTTGCATGGAGTCTTTAGTTTGAGTTTCGTTGACACATTACATTTACTTCAGTTATGATGGGTAATCTCGAGTTCTTGACAGTAGTGGCCTGTGAATGGTGGCATGTGTTCTTGCTTTCTTTAGCCATCTGCATTGCTTTGACAAGTTGCTAAGATCGGACTGAACAATTGTATGATACAAAAAAAGGAGCTACTGTGATATCATTCACTGTTTACCATGAGAATTTTGTGCGGAGATATTTATTCCATTACATAGTGATATATACATTGGGTGCTTGGCAGCTATTAGGGAAAAAAAGTTTCATTATCTTCATTCTCTTGCTGCCATGGACTGTATTGATAAGCTTAAGTGATGTTTATGATCTTGTAATTGCATACCCCACTATTTGGTACTAGTGACGATCCTTTCCATTGCCTCGTTAAGTTAAGCAAATATTTGCATTTTAGTTCTAGTTTCGATTGGGCTTTTGCACCAAGCCATTCGGCGCAAAGGGTCATCTAGTACACAAGAATTATGTGAGTGTGTGTGAGAGAGGGGAGAGGATACAGAGTCCTAAAGAGTGGACGTGTGGTTGTAACAACCATACACAGTAGGATAGCGTTTAATATGCACTTTGCCTTGACGGCCTCACAATAATGAATATGAAACGCACTTGATATGCATTATAATTGATACAGGGACTCTAGACCAGAGTTGATGTTCCTAGCGCCGGCAGGTTCAGCTTGCAAACAGTGGTAAAATGAAGCAAACATGTGCGAGATGAGTCAAACAGAAAATCCGGATTCCCTTTAAAGGCCCGCGTTGGTACACCACATGCACCACATGCACTCCCTCAGTGGGAAGAAGATCCAAGCAAAAAGCAATAATGCAATGGCGGGAAACACACTTAAATTTTCATTCACTCACTCATTCAGTGGTTCTCCTAAGAACAATAACAGTAATAATTGTATACATAGCACTCGCTTTGTCCGTAATAAAGCAAAAAAGAAAAAGGAGCACAGAACGAAGAAGACTAAAAGATCCATTATTTTGCTGTTAATATTCTACTAATACTCTCCTCTATGCGTCCCACTCTGCTCTGATCTTGTTTTAGATTTAGACACGGGACTCTGCTCTAATCTTGTTTCAGGTTTAGATATGGGAGATGGAGAGGACTGATCAGAAGACCAGCTTCCGGCGCGGGAGGCGTAGGCGGTCAGCCTCGGCCAGCTCGCAGATGGCGTCGGCCACGAGGTCCTTGAACAGCCGGATTTTGTATGCCGCATCTATAGTGTCTCTTTTCTTTTGTATTTATTTGTATCTTGGGAGGCAAAACACCGGTCGCACCCCTTTACCTATATACTAGCACAAATGCCCGTGTGTTGCAACGGGAGTCTAGAAAAAAATATAACACTGTTTATGAAACAGCGGGTAAGAAAATAGGTGGAAGACGAAGCTTTGGAGGCTCGCTGCTCTAAACTTGTAAGGATGATGCTAACTAAGTGACAACATTTTACTTGGGGACGGCATTCCGATGACCTCGTCAAGGTGATGCAAGAGTTGGCAACATCTGGTTCGCGTCCACATATGTCATAGATTGAACTGTGGCCAACAAAATAATCAGATGAGGGGCAATGTCTAAATTATTGATGGTATCTAGATTAGTATATTGGTGTGAATAATTGGAAATTTCTCACCAAGCTAAGACTCCAATCCACGCTTTTGCATTAATTCTGCTACAAAAATTCATAGCATTATTTTTTAATTTATTAGCATGTGGAACGTGCAAAGCCAACATGCGATTCAATATATATCGAAGGGATCGAACACGGGATCTCGTGGAAGAGACCACGCGCCACAACCAGTTGAGCTAACGAAGGTTGTTGAACAAATAGCAGCCTAAAGATTTAAAAATCAACATCCAGCATCGATCCGACATATTTCTAGATTTTCAAACGCAATGAAATAAAACTGAGTATTTTATGAAACACACACAATTTAGCTTTGTAAACATTTTTTTAAATGAAATCTTTAAAAAAGGAAACATTTTCAGAATTTCTGATTTTTTTTGGAAAACAAGAACATTTTCTGAAATTCCCGAACATGTTTTTATTTGAGAAAAAAATCGAAACATGATTTTTTTTTTGAATTTGTGAACAAATTTGAAAACAGGAACAGTTTTTTAAAATTCCCAAACAGTTTTGAATTTGTGAACAAAATTTTGTAACATGAAACTTTTCTGATTTTTTTAACAAATTTTCAAAACGTGAACATTTTTTAAATTTTGAGAACAATTTTCGAAAATGCATTTTTCAAATCCTGAATTCGTGAACAAAATTTTATAACACGGACATTTTTGAGTTTATGAACAAATTTTGAAACCTGAATATAGTTTTAATTTTGAACAAATTTTGAAAACTGAGACATGTTTTTTAAACCGAACATTTATTAGTTTGTGAATTTTTTTTGAAAGCGAACACTTTTGAAATTTGGAACATTAATTGAAAATAAGCAAAAAATTGAAATTGTAAAATTTTATGAAATTTTGGAGAAATAACTAAAACAGGAACATTCTTAAATTTGTGAAACATTAGTTGAAAAAGGAGAAAAGAAGAAAGAAAAGGCGAACACTTTTTGAAATTGAACATTATTTGAAAATAAGAAAACAATTTTTGAAATTGTAACATTTATGAATTTTTTTAACAAATAACTAAAAATAGGACATTCTCAAATTTCTGAAACATTAGTTGAAAAGGAAAAAATCCATAAGAAAGAAAAGAAAAAGATAAAAAAATAAAATAAAAAGGAAAATAAAAATTAACACGAAAAAGAAATATAAAAAGAATGGCCTGCAGTTCCGATGCTTTCAAATCTCCCAAAGTACTAACGTGGGAATGGCCTGCAGTTCCTTGGGCTTGTATGTCGTGGCCGTCCTCTCTGCATACCATACCAGTTCTTCAAATTGTCGTGCACCGTTGGAGTCCAATTTTGGTGATTCCTGCATAACAATTTTGGTGATTTTTGCTTGCTATTTCTTTCCCTGACAGCCATCCATCATTACAATGGATAGTTTCCCTGTTCTTAACGCAATCCTTTGCGATCAATCCTATATGTTTGCATCATTGATATTGTATTGTACGTATCTTCCTTGCACCACGATGTCATTAGTTTAAAGTGCAAAACTGATGGATAGAACTGGACAATGGCGTACCTTGGATGGAGCACGTATGCATGGTGTTTCAGAAACTCAATGGATCAGCGAGATTGGAAGATTCGGCGCGGATGCAACCGATGTCTCACATCATACAGGAGGAGTTCGTTGGACTTGACTGCGGCCATCCATTGCCCCATGCCACAATCTTGTTGAGTCATCATAGCTACGTATTCTCCCATTCGTATCTATTCCATCATGTAGCCATGCAAATCATAGCAGAACAATGTAACAATCAATGATTTAATTAGCATAGCATGGCACAGAGAGTCAGATCGACACATATGCCGCATGCATGTATCATGAAGATGAATCCAGCAAGGGTACTTACCTCTAACTCCGCCGCAGCGGAATCCATCTGCCCAAGCAAAGTTGTCCCTGCTGGTCACTCCATGTTCGTCCCATGCACTCCGCTGGCCTCCAGGATCACAACTCTAGAAGGAATCTGCCAAGATCAAATTTCAATGGGCACTTGAGACTTGAAGCCGCACGTCGGCCCTGGCGCTAGCATGGATGGGCGGTCTGGCTCCTCGTTGATCCCGCCCAGCATGTACAGATACTCGTGCATCGCGACCAGGAACTCGCAGCCACAAGGGCGTCAATTCCAACACATGCGACGCCATCGAGAGCGCCCCGCGCTACCGGTGAGAGCAAATGCCGCTCGAGTCAGGATCGTTAGATGAGGCGTGCAAAGAAACATAGAGAGGAGAAACGTTGGCCGTAGCTGAGCTGATGCGATTGTCTCCGCAAAGGCTCTTAGTTTCTCCATCGCTGTTGTATGAGGAGCGGTAGATAGCAGGTAGACCCACGGTGTGCGCCAGAGAGAACATGGAAGATCACACAGCCGTGGACATTGATGGGGCGGCAAATCGACGCACAATTGAAGCGATGATCTGCGAAGCGCGGCGCCCATTACGCCGTCGAACCGGCGGCGCGATAAAGACACATAACGGAGCAGGAGGACTGTTGGCCGGCAATCTGTCGTAGCAGCGCCACGATCCGTCTGATTTGGGGATTCCATCAACGCCACGATCCGATCTGATTTGGGGATTCCATAAAGGGACTCGTGTCCTTTCTGTATGTACCTTCGGCTTGTGGAACGGGTTGTTGGAAACCATGGGGCTTGCTTGAGCAGAGTTCATGTCGAAGTAAGGACGGGAAAAGGCTGCATGGGAATTTATTTTCCAGGAATCGGGGCTCATTGTTTTTTTCCAAAAAATTAAAAGCGTAAAGTTACGGGAAGAAGCGTATTGTGACGGTGAACCCGGAGACCCAATCCGTGCTTTATTATTAGGGAGAGATGTGCATAGTGCACGATCCCGGAGACCCAATCCGTGCTTTATTATTAGGGAGAGATGTGCATAGTGCACGATCAATGAGAATATCGATGCACACAATCTCTTCTACATACCGTCTTGATCCTCTCCCAAACCGCTTCCGCCTAACCCCAGGCGCACCCGCCCCGGACCGCTGACGCCGCCACCATCTGCCGCCCCACGCCGCCGCCGCTGCACCTCCTCCTCCCAGCCGCGCCGCCCCTTTCCCTGCCGCCGTCACTACTAGGAAAAGGGCTATAGATGATATGGACATTAATGGCGCGCCGCCCCCTCCCCAACCTTAGCCGCCGCCACTCCTCCTCCTCACCACGCCGCCATGTCCTCCATCGCCTCCTCCATATCCAACCCTTTCGATGGGCCGGACCCTGCTGAAATCCGCGACATCAATATCCACGAACGCGTCCCCGTCGTCCCCGATGCCACCGACTCCACGTACTTCGCGTGGAAGACTTACTTTTCGCTGCTCTTCCGCGAGAACAATCTCGTGGATCATGTTGACGGCACTGTCGACTCCCACGTCATGGTGGGGGACTCCGAGTGGACCGTGATCGACGCCACGCTCATCCGATGGTTCTTCACCACCATCTCCAAGGACCTGTTTCACACGATCGTCAGCGATGGTGATGACGCCCGCGCCATGTGGGTCAAACTCAACGGCCTCTTCACCGACAACAAGCTTGAGCGCCGCATTTTTTTGCAGTAGGAAATTTTTGATTGTCATCAGGATGAACAGTCTATCGATGACTACTGCCGCCGCTTGAAGACGTTGGCGGATGAACTCCGTGACATCGGCGCCAAGGTTGATGACGACCTCCTCCTCAGCACGCTCACCGCCGGCCTCAACGAGGACTTCGGCAACGCCGCCTCAAACCTCACCTTGATGCCGGAGCCTTCCTTCCCCAAGTTCGTGGCATACTTGCGGTTGGAGGAGCGCCGGATGAAGGGGGTCAAGAAGCGCGTGCAGCACCACGCCCTCACCGCCGGCACCTCCCGCGGCGCCCAACCGCCAGCCGCCCCGTCCGCGCCGCGGCTATAGCCCCGGGCCGGGTTCTTCCCTCCGCCCGCGCCCCGCCCCTCCGCTGCCCCCGGCAGCGGCAGCGGGTGGTGGCGTCGCGGCAAGCGTCGGGGCGCGGCGCAAAGCAGCAACAGGCGCACGAGGGGGGGAGGGGATCGTCAGCAGCAGCAGGCCACCCCGCCGTGGACTTACGGCACCAACCTGTGGACGGGTGTTGTTCACGCGTACTCGATGCCGGTCCCTCGAGCTCCTGCCTCGGGCATCCTTGGGTCTCGTCCAGCGATCCACCAGGCGCACTTCGCCGCGCCCAATACCGCCCCCTATGGCGGCTATGGCACCGCCCCGCGCCTGCCTACGGCGGGTTCTACCTGCCCCAGGTGCCGCCGCTGTGGGACCCAGCTTTCCTCGCCGCCCTGCACTCGGCTCCGTCACCAAGTAACTATGGTGGCGGTGGTGACTGATACATGGACTCGGGCGCCACTACTCACATGACTGCTCATCCCGGTAACCTCACGTCTTCCACTCCCGTTCATACTCCCACTCGCATCACCGTTGGTAACGGTTCCTCCCTACCCATTTCACATGTCGGTCATATGTCGTTTACTTCCACTTCTACTCCTATTAACATGTCTAATGTTCTCGTTTCCCCTGACTTAGATACCAACCTTGTCACCGTTCATCGTCTTGCTCGTGAGAAACCTATTGCTGTTGAATTTGGCGATGTTGGCTTTTCTGTGAAAGACGCCCGTACACGGCTGGTACTTCACCGATTTGACAGTCAGGACGAGCTCTACCCGGTGCATCCTTCCGCCGCCACCACCCGTCCACCCGCCCACACCGCTAGTGTCGAACTTTGGCATGCCTTCCTCGGTCATCCCAACTCCACAGTTTTGCATCAGATTCTTCAGAGGTTTTCATTCTCATGTAACAAGGTTGATAACCACACTTATGAGGCCTGCCGTCTTGGCAAGCACGTTCGTCTTCCCTTTAGCGAGTCCACAAACATTTCCACTTTCCCGTTTCAGTTATTGCATAGTGATGTTTGGACGTCCCCGGTTGCAAGCAACATGGGTTATCTATACTATTTGGTGATATTGGATGATTTTTCCCAATATGTGTGGACATTTCCTCTTCATCGCAAGTCCGCAATCTTCTTGCGTCTCACGGCATTATTTTTTGCCTCACTTGCCCCTACACGTCACAGCAGAATGGCCGCGCCGAGCGCGCCATCCGCACTCTTAATGACTGTGTCCGCACGTGTCTCTTCCACTCCAACGTGCCTCCTCGGTTCTATCCGGACGCTCTTGCGACCGCCAGTCTCCTCATTAACATCCGCCCATGTCGTCCCCGCTGGAACTATGCTCTTCACCAGCTCCTCTTCAGTGCGGCTCCATCTTATGATGGTATTTGCATTTTTCGGGTGTCTCTGTTATCCTAGCACCGTGTCCATCACCCCTCACAATCTCGCTCCCCAGTCGGTTGCTTGCGTCTTTCTTGGTTATTCTCCCAACACCAAAGGGTACCGGTGATATGATCCAGTGTCCCACCGCGTCTTCACTTTGCGGCATGTGTACTTTGATGAGTTGGTGTTCCCGTTTCAGCAGGTATCGTCCTACTCGGTGTCTCCCACGTCGCGGCTCGCCCCTGCCACCACCTACGGCGAGCTGCCCCCATGCCGAGCCGAGCACTGGGCCCGGCCCTGCCCGCGCTTCCGGCGCCGGCCGCCACCTGCCGCGGTGCTTCGGGTGTGGCTGCCCCTATAGGCGGCCCCGCTGTCATGGCTCCCTCGGGTAGCCCTGCCGCCGAGGCCCCCGCCGCCGTGGGTGCCCCCTCAGCAGCAGGGGTTCTGGTCCACACGGTCTGATGCCTCCCTGTTTGTTTATCACCATGGCACCGCCACGCATACCTTCTACTCTACGTCGATGACATCATCCTGACTGCATCCTTGCCAGTGCTACTTCGGCAGATCACAGCTCGCCTCGGCACCGAGCTTGCTCTCAAGGACTTGGGGGCTCTCCACTAGTTCCTCGGCATCGAGGTTGTCCGCCATGCCACTGGCTTCTTCTTGC
This sequence comes from Aegilops speltoides, assembly GCA_021437245.1. NCBI lineage: Eukaryota > Viridiplantae > Streptophyta > Magnoliopsida > Poales > Poaceae > Aegilops > Aegilops speltoides. The sequence continues at coordinate 508,712,352 of CM038147.1, forward strand.
ATCAGCAGAAGTATGCCTACGAGCTTCTAGAGCGAGCCGGCATGCTTAACTACAAGACCGCTTCCATGCCTGTTGATACGAAGGCTAAGGTGTCCGCTGTCGAGGGCTCTTCGGCGTCCGACGCTCCCTTCTACCGCTCCATCGTCGGTGCTCTTCAGTACATCACACTGATGTGTCCGGATATCCGGTATGTCATCCAGCAGGTGTGCCTCCACATGCATGCTCCTTGTGACACTCATTGGGCTCTGGTGAAACATATTCTCCGGTATATACATGGCACCACGGTTATGCATTGGTCTCACCCAGACGGCATCACCCGACATCAGCCTCATCGCCTACTCCGACGCCGACTGGGCTGGGTGTCCCGACACTCAGCGTTCCACTTCCGGCTAATGCGTCTACCTTGGGTCCCTCTATGATTTCGTGGTCGTCTAAACGACAACCCACGGTCTCACGATCGAGCGTCGAGGTTGAGTACAGGGCAGTGGCCAACGCCATCGCGGAGTGCTCCTGGCTACGAAAGGAGTTGCTACGTGAGGTTTCCACGGTCACGCTTGTCTACTGCGACAACGTCTCTGCGGTCTACCTCACTGCCAACCCTGTCCATCATCGCCGGACGAAGCATATTGAGCTCGACATTCACTTCTTTTGGGAGCATGCGCACTTGGTCGTGTTTGATTTTTGTATGTGCCCACCGATCAGCAGTTCGCCGATGTGATGACGAAGGGACTACCCACCTCGACCTTCGAGGGCTTCCGGTCCAGTCTTTGCGTCACCAGCGACGCTTCGACTGCGGGGGGTGTTGAACGTGTGTACTCGTATGTAGGTCCGGGTTTTGTATGCCGCACATGTAGTGTCTCTCTCCCTCTGTATTTATTTATATCTTGGGAGACAAGACACCGGTCGCACGCCTTGTACCTATATATGTGCCTAGTGCACGAGCAATGAGAATATCGATGCACACGATCCCTTCTACACGCTCGATTCGCAGCACGGCGTCCGCCGGCTCGGCGCTCGACGACCACCGCCTGTACGCCGCCAGGTCGGGCAGGATAGCTCAATATGTGTAGGTGCAAATTTAAGGAGTGCCCGATCATTGTCCGCGGGCGTGTCCGCGTAAATATAGGGGACCAAATTTGCCAAGTCTCCTTTTTTTTCAAATATCAAAAAAGTTTGAAAAAAATAATGTGCTCTTCGACACATCCAAATGCTACATACAAATATATAGGAACAAGGACTAAACATTTTGGCCTGTGAAAAATAAATGAAAAAAAAGGCTGCAAAGTTAGGAGTTTCAAGTCAGCTTGTGTGAACAATCAAACCGATAAAATAAATTGAAAAGGTTTCAAAAAGAAATTGATTTTTCCCCTGATAATCATTGACAACAGTTTGGTATTTGAAAAGTGACCGACCAGTGTCCGCGGGCGTCCTGGGCGTGTCCACGTAAGTATAGGGGACCGGATTTGCCAAGTCTCATTGTTTTCTTTTTCAAATGTCAAAAATGTTTGAAAAAAATATTGTGCTCTTCGACACATCCAGATGCTACATATAAATATATAGGAACAAGGGCTAAACATTTTGGCATGTGAAAATTAAATGAGAAAATAAAGGCCGTGAACTTAGGAGTTTCAAGTCAGCTTGTGTGAACAATAAAACCGAAAAAATAAATTGAAAAGGTTTCAAAAAGAAATTGATTTTTCCCCTGATAATCATTGGCAACAATTTGGTATTTGAAGTGACCGATCAGTGTGTGTAGGCACGAATTTAGAGAGTGCCCGATCAGTGTTCGCGGGCGTCCCGGACGTGTCCGCGTAAGTATAGGGGGGCGGATTTGCCAAGTCTCATTGTTTTTCTTTTCAAATGCCAAAAAAGTTAGAAAAAAATATTGTGCTCTTCGACACATCCGAATGCTACATACAAATATATAGGAACAAGGACTAAACATTTTGGCCTACGAAAATAAAACGAAAAAAAGGCCGCGAACTTAGAAGTTTTAAGTCGGCTTGTGTGAACAATCAAACCGAAAAGAAATTGATTTTTTCCCCTGATAATCATTGACAACAGTTTGAAATGCTTTCAAAAATTTGTAATGTAGGCAGATTTCTGCAAGGCGATTAAAAAAAAAAGAATACTCTGAAAGTCCTTTTTTTGGGCACGACTTCCAAAAGTATGTTTGAGTGACCAATTTTTTGCAAGCCCTTAGAACTTTTATAGATGGTTGTTGAGAAGAAAAAAATTGTTTGAATCTTTGTTTGACTTCTCTACGATTGTATTGTTCACCGGATCTCACTTTAACTCGGGAGCAGAAAGACACTTTCATAAAAAAACTCTACTAAATTGTTTTCCCACCAGCAAAACACACCATTAAATATCCCCTCATCCACCATTTGTAATACCACTGACGCCCCGCATCTCGAGCGAACGAACGAGTTACGATACTGAGAGCGTGCGAGCTCATCCGCGGCGGGCAATTTTGGATGGGCTAAGTCAGTTCAAAAGAAAACATATATATGGGCTAATGATGCAATTAACTCCGACCAATTAGCACACGCACAATATATAGTACGTGCTAGAAATGTTGAGGGGGGCGAGCGATTGGCAGGAGTCTAGCCCCTGCTCGACCCCCCTGTCTCCGCCCCTGGGCATGGACAAATGACTAAGCAGGCGATGGACAAACCCTAGCCGCGACCTGTTCATCTACCCCTCTCATCGTTGCAAGGGCGTGTCATCGATGCCCAGATCGATGCCGGTGTGGAAGTCCGGATCCGGGACCTACTTTGGAGGTGTTGGAGGGTTGCTGTGGGATGGCGAAGGACATGGGTGCTCGAGCGGCGGTGTGGGACATTGGCGTTGGTGAAGCAGACACTAGTACAGAACCGGCCTTTAATGCCGGTTCGTGACGGGCTTTAGTGCCGGTTCGTCAACCGGCACTATAAATGAGGACTAAGGTCCCTCCCTTTAATACCGGTTAAATCACGAACCGGCGCTAAAGTGCCACCACGTGTAACCGAGCCGAGCCCGTTCGCGTGTAGGGCATTAGTACGGTTGGTAACACCAACCGGTACTATATGTTTGGGTGTTTTTTTTAATTTTTCTTTAATTTTGTGTTTTCAATTTAATTTAGTGATTTTTTACATTATAATGAGTTGTTAAATCATTAGGTGAAAGTACCGCGGATTAGTTTCGACTGGATGCATTTATTGGATATCTCTAGCTAGCTACTAGCTAGCTAGCTAAGTGATTAAGTATATGCCATATCCATATTATACTTGGCATATACTTGATCACTTAGGTAACGTAGGAAAAATATCATCACCAGCACTACTAGCTTAAAGAAGAAATATTCACTTGTATCAGAAGCAAAAATATCATCGAGTTCAACATGCATGATTGTCATGATATTATAAGCGTTCATATATAACACCACAAAAGCAAATCACTTAAGTTCAGAACAAAGAACACGGACATCGAGTACTAACTAAGAGCAGCATGAAGAACTAGCTAAATCACTCCTGCTAGCGCTACTCTCTCTCTGGTAAATAGCATAGAACATGTATAGCTCTCCTGATTGATCATACTAGAGCATGCAGATGAACCTGTCTCCTAATCGTGGGTTGCGCTTCTCATTGCTGCCCCCTAGTACTTCTTTGTAATCGTTAACAATTTTCCTTCAATCTTTCACTATTAAGCATTCATCGCTTCTAGAAATCCTGAATGCATTCATGTGCAATGCAGGATATATTGGCCGTAAGCTAACAATTGACATCTGACCTTTAGTCTCGATACCCTGAGGCACAACTGTCATCGGAAGTCCCTGTTGAAGAACATCCTATAGTACTTAATTAATATACTTAGCAATGAAAGTTTAGCAAAAAAAATTGTATGCAAAATATGCACTGAGGACAAATAGTAAATATCTTACCATCATTCCTAAATAGATGTGACCGTAGTTCAATACCATCATTATTGGTCGCACATTTTGAGTACTAACATTTCTAAGTGCAGGAAGAAAATTTGTCTTGACAGTATGAAGATCCTCAAGCCATGAAACATAATGACTTATCTCCTCGCAGTTTAGTTCAGCTCCGGGACAGTAGTAGGTCTTGTCTACCAAGCGCCGGACATGCTTGGTTGAATGGAGATAAGCTGTCAATAGAAATTAGTTGTCAGTTATTTTTGAATAAGCAATTTCAAAGACAAAAATATAGTTGAGAAGAACTCACATAATGGTAGAAGCTGGGCGTCGCACATCGACCCATATGTCTCTATTACCTTCAATATCATCTTCCGGACGAATATCAAAGGTGATAAACATACCAGGCTCAAATGCATAAGCCTTGCATACTGCTTGCCAAGTTTTGCATTCAAAATAAGTGTACGTGTGTGCATTGTATACTTTGACGTTGAAAGTATAATCA